>OZ038482.1:103396793-103426793 GCA_964036315.1 Acanthosepion esculentum | reverse complement strand
TTTACTCTAGTTATATTACCAATAGCAGTATTATTTTTTATTTTTGTTATTTTTAATTATTTTTGAATTTTTTTTTGTACATGAAACGTTATTATTAATTTTGATTTGTGTAATGTAAGAGAGACACAGACCAATACCATGACTCAAATTTTTCATATTTATCATTACATTTTATTAATTAAAATACTTAATCTATTTCTCTCAGCTAGTGTATCTGCACACATTTACAGTGTCCCCCACAGTCTCTCATCTGAAACTGGACCTTACATTCTCATCTGCAATATCTGAGAGACTCTCAACTCCTCTTTGGTGTGGTTGTTTATATATCTGTCATGCAGCCTGTTCTGGATACATCTGTGAGGTCATGTGGTTTTGCATTCAGTGGCCAGGAGGTTAACCCTTTACTTTGCTCCCTTGATAGTCTAGTATCATATCTGAGTGCAAATTCTATTCTTGTATGGCACTAAAGCAACTGAAAAATTAAGATGAAAGCAAATACTAATCAAAATTAATAATCATACGAGGTGAATTCTTTTTGTAGAATAGGTATTATCCATAATAGTCTAAAGAAGTTGTTTTTCACTAGGTATCTCAGTTTATTGGGTTTATGTCAGACAAAATTAAGCCTGGAGGCAAGAGTTTGTAAGCCTTGTTTGTCATGGTTAATGAATTCAGTCCTGACTAGGGGTTCCATAATTTGACATTATACTAAAGTTATATTTATCTAACAAATATCTAACTTATTTCATTATGAGATTTGGCATTAATAAGTTTTAAGTTTTTATTAGATTTTTCTTCAAACTTATTTAATAGTAAACACAAAATCTATAAATTTTTAGTTGGTCATCTTAAATTTTTTCAGGTTTATGAGACAGACAGAAAAGCTTAAAAAGCCAAAATGCATATGCAAGACAAGGTATGATATATAAAACAAAGCACAGAATTTAACTAATTCTTTAAGTTATAAAACAAAAAAGCTTGCTTCATATATATATCTTATGTGTCATTTTTCTTTTGTTGCTTTTAGTAAATCTTCTTTTTGTCTTCTCCTAAAACCTGTTCTCCCAACCATTTACAGTCAATGTATGAATAATTTTGTCTTTTCTTATTATACATAATTTGCCTGTCAAATTTGTTGTATTTAACATGTTGTGCTAAAAACTGAGTTTTATATTCCATTTTTTGTGTGCTTATTAACATGTAAAAAACCTGACATCACACGGGCAATAGATTCTGAGAAATTAATAAAAATATTCAAAATTGGTGGATGTACAAATAATTTTGTCGTTGGCTGTACATAAGGTTGTTAACTAGGTTATATGCTGTTTTCCTCCGTCCCTCATGCCATCAATGTCCTGTGATGGTCAAATTTTCCAAGCTCTTTTTCCTCATTATGTACCCGAGAAATTTCAACTATATCTTTCTGATATTAAGTATATCTGTCCTTTTTGTTTCCATTTTCTCATAAACTTATTGTTGCTTACATGCTCTGTCCATGGTATTCTGAACATCCTTCTGTAGAACCACATTTCTGTTGCTTCATGTTTCTTCTTCATCTGTCCAGCATTCACTGATATTACGTAGCAGTTTAGTACTCTTTTCCTTGTTTTTAATTAAATTTTTCTCAGTTACACCTACTATCACATTGTATCAGACAATACAATGAATACAAAATAATTTCCAAAACACAAAAGTTCAATAAAGTGATTAAAAAGTTTATATTTTCAGAATTAATCAAATACCATGTGAAAATACCCAGATATTTCAATACAGTCCATTATATAAAGAATTGGTGGTGCTGCCTGTAGATTAGTGAAATGATAGCAAATATTTTAACATCACTTCTTGGCGTAATGAGTGACCTAGTCAGAATAAGACAGATGGCTAGTTTAGATATAAAGTCCTTATACACTAATGTACCAGTCAATAAATGCTTGAATCTTTTTTAAAAAATATTTAGTACAATAAAAAATTAACATCTCTCTGAAAATTATAAAAATTTGCCGACTTATTACAAACCAATGTTATTTCACTTCCAATTATATTATTTAGCATATCACAAGTTATACTACTCTCCACAAAACTGTGGACAACAGATTCTTCAGGATGGTGATGAAGTGGATATAGGAGTTGGGTATACATGTCTTAGTCATTTAGTGGTTATGATTTCAGTCCCTGGATCAGGTAGTGAAACACTGATTCAGCAGGAATGGACAATAACTAGCATCACAAGAAAATAATACAGCATATATTCCATATCAGCTAAACAGTGGACACCTGATGATGGCTAGATGGTACTTGACCGAAACAGTCTCTATAATAACATCGATATCAACCAAGATGAGAACAATAGTCCAAAGTAATAAAAGTAGATTCTAATATATCTAACAAAAGTAGCACTAAAAGAAATATCATTATATGCCCCAAAATATACTGATATGTGATACATAAGAAATTGTACTAAGTAAGTCATATTACATCCAGAAAGTCAAAAATAACTGTCTTTGGATAAATATATGCTAAGTCAAATTACACTCTTGAAATCATAAAACCCAAGATGTTACTTAATCCTAAGAAAGTTCTTGTACCTTCAGAAATCAAAATAATCATAGAATGCATTATATGTCATTTTGAACCATTAAGAATGGGACAATACATTGAGACCAGTCAAGTTGTATAATGATAAAATGAAAGAAATCATGTGACAAAGTGTAACCATAGCAACAATTAATCAGGCTCACTTATGCATATTAATCTCTATTTGCAAAATAGTCTGCTTTCTGAAAGGTATATGAATAATTCACAAGTTGTGTGGCTTGAGTTGACTGAAGGTCACACATTTCTGATTGGTTGTTTGCTCAAGAGAACAAGGGAAATGCCAAACAAATGCTTTTAATCACTCAGTTCCTTGATACTGTATTTGATATCCATATAATAGCAATATGCCAAGTGTTCTGATCAAGTTGAGGACAGTGAAATCAGATGGTGGAGATGGTAATCCAGCAGCATAGAAATATCTATTATAAATGATGTTTTATGGACTGAACTGGGCTGGTTGATGGATCTGCTAGTGGCTTTGTTGTAGATATTTGTCAGACTGAGCTCACTTTAGCACATTACCACATTTATGGAGCCTCCTGTGAGGATTGAACTTAATAGTTTGCAATACTATCACATTAAATATTGTCTTCTATAGTAGATATTATGGATGTGCAGGTGGTGTTATGATTAGCAGTTTGGATGGAGAAATCAGTGAGTTCAAATTCCAGACAAACATGTTAGATTCACTTTTGTGTAAATATCCTTGGGAAAGGTATGAATCCATCCCTTCTCCAGCTATGGGTTAAGTAGTCAAACAGACTGTGCTCTTCAGCCTTGGTTGGCAATCAGTCTTGGAGAAGGACAACTCTGAATTCAGTCCCTTTTTGACTGCTGTAACATAGCTTCCTGTGCCTTTTCTATAAATGCTTTCATGGTAATTGTTCTGATGCACTTTCATCTATCGTACCTAGACTGGCAGTACTAGATTGGCAGCAAAGTCTCCTCATTTTACAGTTGAAATGTCTAGATGTAACCATAGGTTATATGCTAACACTTTCTTCTATGGCACTTACTTTTTGCTTTTGGAACTTTCTTCTGGCTTCTTGGTTAACTTTGATTTTCAAAAATTTAAAAGCAATGTTAATTGTTATCTTGTCTTCTTAATTCTTGTTCTTTTTATTGTTCTCTCTCCTTAATTGTAGTTTTTTTCATATTCTCTAATACTCAATAACTCCTTGTCTCCTAGTGGCTTTATTGCCTTGCTTAGGGTGAAATGATTTTTAAAAAAAATCATTTGTGTGTGGGGCTAGCAACTTTATCCCAACTCTGAATTTAAAACTGTGGAGAAAGAAATGGTAAACCGTTCCACAAACTTTCTTAAGAATGTCCTGAAGGGACATGGTATTAAAAACAAAAAACAAGTTCCATTAGTCCTATGATTAATATTAAAATTATATTCTTCTTGTCATTGCACTATTTATGAAGTCATTTTGATGCCTTATAAACTGATGTAATAATTCTGCATTAGAGAAGGCCTAAGGACTCAAGTTCTGTTCTTCTGATAAAGCTATTTGCCTTGTCAGATTGAAACTTTAATATGGATTCTATGCATGGCACCAAACTCATTCAGAAATATCTAAACTGTCAGCTGCATACATCTGCTTTCTCAGGTCAAAGATTAAAAATGGCTTCCAGTGAACAAAGCATGTAGGGCTTAGTGAGGAATATCTTTCTTTGAACCTCAAGGATTTGTGCTACAGAATCACAAAGAACTGTGCCAAATAACTGAAACTATATCACTTGAGGACTTTAAACAGCAGCAAAAACTGAAATAGATATCACATGTAACTCGAAGAGAAAAAGTGACATAATAAAAATGTTGACGTTCCACACTATTTCGAACAAAAGTCTTGGAAAGAAACAACTATCAATACTGGAATGTGTCATAACAGTGGACTAGTGAAACCTAGTTCCTGAAAAATTCTATTGCAGAACGATTTTATAAATTTCAACTCACAGTAATGCTGGCTGCTTTATCGATGTATGCTGAATTTTTCCTTATAAGGAAACTGATAATATTACCATTTCTTTTTCTTTGCTAGTTTTATTATAAATTCTTTTCTCTTCACTGAATAGTCCTTGTTATAATGATAAACTACATTTGGCAGCAAAGCTTCTGATCAGGAGATTGAAGGTTTTGAAGAGTGTGGAACCACCTCTTAATTGTTGTTACTCCCAGGTCTGTGGTTATAGCACCTGTTAGGGTCCAAGCTATGGGTAAACCGTGAACTCCGAAACAAAAACAAAACACTATGGAAGTATAAAAATACATATTTATAGTAAAAATTACCAGCAATACATTTTATCTGTAGTTGAAGGAATGCAATGGTATTCAAAATATCAAAGGATGGATTGAATGCAAGAGGGACGGAAGAAAACAATGCATAACCTACTTAGAGAGCTTGAGTAAATGCATGGCGGAACAAGGATTAGGAGAAATAACAAAAAGACAAAATTTATTCAGAACAACAAAGACAGGAATTTGTGGAGAGCCATGATTGCCTACATCCTGAATTCTCAACTAAAGCCTTTACTTAATCATTATTTAATCTCATTTCCACTGTCCATCTCTAGGTATATCATCTCGTTCTTATTTATAATACAACTCGGTTCTTGCTTGCTTGTTTCCATTGAGTCCAAGTGACCCAGGAATTGGATTCACAACCACTGTCACCAAATTTGTAAACTGTTGTGGAGTGCCGGGGCACTCGCGCAAAAACAAGATGGACTAATCTAAAAAGATAAATAGCCCACTCTCTTAGTGAAGTTGAACAGAACTGAGGTGAAGTTCACAATTAACTGTTATTCCAGTAGACTGTGTTCTTGTACTGTTAGTAGCGTATTATTCTTCAGAGTAAATTACTACGACTTTTTATATGTGTATTGACTTATCCATTTCATGATACATCATAAACCAATGCTTTACTCTACTAGTCCATTGTTTTATGGAACATCAGATTATTATTATAATTATGAGTCAAGTAGAGAGATGCTAGTGGATTAATAAAGACCTCATATTAAAACTATTATTAATTAATCCAGGATAGATTATTTTTATTATATGAATCCTACCTGGATTAGACTGCAATGTTTATGTGCATACTGAAAGTCAGTCAACAATTTTATTAATTTGTCTAATTACAAGTATGTCTTCAACTCTGACCATTTTACCAATGAGAAAATTTCCTGCTTGGTGGTTCGTGTATATGCTTGTGTGTATGTTACTGCTTGTATACAGACTTACAAGTCCATATATCATTAATCATTGTTATTGAAACTTATTGATGATCTGATAACTGGAGGGGGTGCTGAAATGCTCTGTCCAACTCACATCTATAAATTTAACCAAACATCAGTGTTTTATTTTTTTGTTTAGAAGGGTGGTCAAGAAAATTCCATCACACTTTCTATATCTGCTTCGTTTTATATA
Organism: Acanthosepion esculentum; assembly: GCA_964036315.1. Classification (NCBI taxonomy): domain Eukaryota; kingdom Metazoa; phylum Mollusca; class Cephalopoda; order Sepiida; family Sepiidae; genus Acanthosepion; species Acanthosepion esculentum. The sequence goes on along the minus strand of OZ038482.1, from coordinate 103,420,762 downwards.
ATTAGAAGTTAATCTACTCTATGCAGCATTTTGATTTAATGCCTTAATCTTAAAAATGAATCTTGTTTCAGGTCAGGCTTAGGCTTGATACTGGTAGCATGTAACTCAGTTTGACCTTCCACATGGATGGGTGGTTGACATCTAAACCTATTCTCAGATTAGCTTATTTGCTAGTGTGTAGGGTGGCATGTCACCCCACATGAGAAAAAAAAAGCAAGACCTGTCAAAGGGTGGATGAGCTTCTTATGAGCCAATATGAAGTCTCCAGCTTTGAATAGTAACTTTCCTAGAGATAATGTCTCAATAAAAACACTTGGTGTACATGGACTGTTTGAATGTCCAAGTTGGACATTAGGAAGAGCATCTGGTCTTATAAAATGTCGCCTCAAAGCATTATGATAATCCAATGTCAGACAGGAACCACCTTGCTTTGTGTGAGATTAATCCTGTTCCTGCTTCAACAAAAAGACATATGTGCATGCCTGCATAATCCCATTCCAACTATTCCCAGTTTGTAAGTATTTGTTTAGTTTGTTAACATACCTTGTGAAATTTGATCTCAAAAGCAGTGATTCCAAAATTAACCTGCTCATAATCAAACTTCTACTTTGTGGAATAGACACTCAAGAGAATACCTCCCTGATCATTGAAATCTTCAAGTTTTTGATCAACCATTATCTATCCTGCATGTCATTATACTTTCTCTTACATCCATATAACAACCTCATACAATAGCCCTGAACTTTGAAAGGCTTCTGGACTTTGTATTGGGTGAATATTTAGTAAAATAAATAACCCTGATAGTTGCTCATAATTGACTTAGACGTAATATTAAGTATTTGTCTATATTTCTGAGATGAGGTATTGTAATTATTTACATTGTTTGGACTGTTGTCCTCATCTTTATTGCCATATTCACAATATTTTGGCTGTTGTACTTTCCAGCCTTCTTCAGGTGAGTGGAATTTTGAACTGAACCATTTATTTCATCCACCAGAGTAGATTGTTCCATGTGCCCTGCTTCTTCCGGATGTCACAGTTATCTGCCTTTAATTCAACTCTCCAAAATTTTGTTCAACAATGCCGTAGCCAGGTATTAAACTCACAACTCTTTGGGTCAAGACACTGAATCCAGAAACTGGAACTAGAACAATCTACCCTGGTGGATGAAATAAAGGGTTCAGTTCGAAATTCCAGTCACCTGAAGCAGGCCAGAGCATACAATGGTCGAAATGTTGTGAATATGGCAATAAAGACAATGTAAATAATGTAAAAGATTAATTATTGTTGACAATTAAATTTAGAATGATTTAAAAATAGCAATAAATGTGAAAATCTATATAAATATGATCAATGACAACAATTGAAAGCATCACCATCTTATCCACCAAATTATGGTCCTCCTGGATTTACATCCAATTTGTCCTTCAACTTCCACACGAAGCATATTTTTGTAGGTTTTTATTGCTAACTCATTTATTGCTTTTTGTTCTGAATTATCATTTCATTGTCCTCATCTTTGTTGTTATTACATTTTGACTTGTGCCCTCTGAACTTCATTAGGTATATATTGATCTGGGTAACTTACAGGGATATCTAAACCCTTTATTTAATCTTCAGGGGTAGACTGTTCTCATTCCACTGCCCATATCTAGGGATATTGTCTAGTTCTTATTTATAGTACTGCTCAGTTATTGCTCTCCCATTTCCACTGAGTTCAAGTACACACTGCTTAACCCAGGGATTGAATTCACAACCACTATATCACCAAATTCAAGAACCAATGCTTTAATTCACTAGGTCATTGGATTAATGGCCTAGTGAATATTACTGCTATATCTGATCTGCTGCTCCTGTTACATATTTCAAGATTCTTGACAAAATTCAAATTACTGTTTGTAATGTTATTGGTCTTGACCTGGCATCTCAACTTCAGTCACTTTCGCACAGCTGTGACATGGCTTCCCTCTGTCTTTTCTATAAATATTTTCATGTCAGTTGTTCTAATGAGCTCTCCTCTTTGGTACCTTGACCACATGAATTTAAGTGTACTATTAGATTGACAGGTCTCATCATTTTACTGTTGATATAGATATAACTGTAGTTTATGACTAATTCTTTTCTTGCATTTCTCATCTGTGGATATATCTTCTGGTTACTTGCTTCCTTGCTACTTACAAACCTCAAAAATTTAAATGCAGTTTTAATCACAATCTTCTATCTTTCTGAATCATGTTCTTTTATTGTCCTTTCTCCTTATTAAAGTCTTCTCATTCTCTTTCACTCCTTTGCATCTTAGTGGCATTATTGCCTTGCTTGGAGTGAAATGATTATATAAAAAAGAAGATACATTAAGAGAACATTACTGCATAAACATTAGTGATGGTAGTAGTAATAGTAGTAGTAGTAGTTATTTTTTTTGGTCAGAGTGATTATAGTAATGAAGAGCTTCTGATCATTGTTCGTTTGCTATCTTGTGAGTAGTCTAGTTTTAAAACTACAGCCTGCTGCCAATGCTGATGTGTACTCACTTTTATGTAAATCTGTAACCAGTACAATTTTCTCTATAGCTAAATAAGGTTCTCTTCTCTTGTGAAGAGTTCCATTTTATTAGCTTGGATTCAAACTCTTCTGTACCATTCTATTTCTGGTCTTTGATAATGTCAGAGTGACTAGCCATTTTAACAGATAGCCTCTCAACTTTAAAAATCAACCTTCAAAATTCTGGCTTTTACTTGCGTTTGAGAAAAACCTTTTTTACTTTTAATGTAAATACAGTTTATAAATACAAAAACTAAATACAATTTATGACATGACTATAATGTTAAAAAAAACAAAACTTAATTTCACTATAAGACAGAAATATAAAATCCCAACCCTACTCACGTTGGCATTAGATGACTCAGTAGGAGTTGATATGCCATTAAACAAAACAAACTTTTGTTTGAACACCATCCGCTAGTGCTGATGGGAAATACATAACTATTTAACTCGGCAAGTCAGTCTTGCTTTATGTTCATACCAATAATTACTACCAAGATATCTTTGTAGCATCTGGAAGAAAAAAATGGAAAACAACAATATTTTTTGAATTACAACTAAACATTAATCTTAGAGGGTATTTTCTTTTTTATCAAATGCATTTTAACCTGAAATATTAATTGCCACTAAGAGAGAAGAAAGGAAAATAATGTATAGCTGTTTCTTGATAGAGAGAAAACTGTCTATTTGATACTGTTTATATTAATAGTACAGCATGATATATTCCATATGACCTTTTGATAAAGTTCACATAACCAATTACCCTATTTGGTGACATATAAGACTTGCTTTACAGTGGCATTTCTCAGGTCATTGTTCACTGCCAACAATATTGACTGACTAGTTTTTGCAATTCCTTTCCATTGTAACAGCTCATTTGATATCGTATAATATATGCAAGTTCATTTGAAAAAAAAATAGAGTGCAGTTTGACCAAGAATTTTTTCTACTAGAAAAAAAAATCTGATATTTGGTTATATTTGGGGAAGTGGATAAAGCCTTTGTGTTCAGGTATGACAATAAACTATATCCAGCAGTAAGTCCTCTGATCAAGAGGTTTTGAGGAGCGTGGGACGACCTCTTAATTGCTGCTGTTCCCAGGTTCACACTGACCTGGGGTGGTAACGCCTGTTATGGTTCCAGCTATGAGCAAACTTTTAACCCTCAAACTGGGATCAAAACATTATGAAAGTATAAAAATAGATTTTTATAGTAAGAATACCAGCAATACATTTTTGAAAAAAATAAAAATATTAATACATATTTTATTCATATGAAACTGTCTTAAAAATTTTGTCAACATTAAATAATCCATTGAGGTTGATATGACATAAAACAAAATAAACCAAACAAAACCTTTGTATGCATATATGCATATAATATTGGTTTTAGAGATATTGAAAGTCAGCTTTTCTCCTTCCATTGAGCTGTTAGAGCTTGATCAGAGAAGAGATCAACAGCAAGGTTCTGATCATCTTGGTTTTTGTATCTGCTTCTGTAAACTTTAGTATCATCAGCATATATGTTTACTAAGGGTCTGAGAATCTTTTTCAGCAGATTATTAATAAAAAGCTGAAAGGAAATAAGGACAAGGAGAGAGCCTCAGTTTGCACTTACTATATTGTGTCCATGAAATTGAATCACCTGCATTTCCTTCATATTCCATTTGTAAGGAAGAAATTCCATGTAAATGCTTTCCTGGATACTACAATCTTCTTCATATCAATGGTCACTCATGATCTATTCTCCCTATCCTCATAATCTTCACTTCATTCTACCTTCTCCTTTGTTCATATCGCACCTCATTTAAGAACCCTCTACCATTGGTGACTCTTGAGCCTTTTAATGGACAAGCTTTAGTAAAAAAAATAAAAATATCTATACAAAAACAATGATTTTTGTTGTTTAATTTTCTTACCTGAAAAATTCTCAGTGCAACTCCCTTCCAAAAATATGACCAAATACTCGAATTTTAAAAAAATGTTTTATGAGAACTTTTTGGTTGGACCAAGAAATTGTCAGCACTCCTTCATAACGCAAGTTAGTTTTATGTTACTAATTTATAGAACTATTCCTGTAGAGACAAACACACTTCCAGAATTAGAAGAATGTTCAAAGACATTTTCATCTTTGTGGATTGTCAAAGTTACGAAAGTGGAACCCAGGGACCTGTAGATAACATACAAAGAGAAATGTACAGTTTATCAGTGTTATTAAATTACCTTGTGAATGCCTTGATGTTGCATTACTTTAATCACAGCTGTTTAATATCTACCTTGGTTGTATTGAACCATACGAATAACAAGGACCCACTTGCTGTGAAGTTGTTATTTTCATATTTTCTTATTGTTTCACATGACTCCTTCCTTAAGAAAGAATTTTCAATTCCTTTAATATGTAAATATAGCTTTCAAATATGTATTTTATTACAATCACTTTTGTGCTAATAACCCTTGTGTAAGGTATGAATCCATCTCCACCAAGCTATGGGTTAGATAGTAGAAGTCGTATCAGGAAAAATCATTGTTATTCTCAAAAAATTATTAGTGCAATAATTCTTACAATCCAAAATGTTTCATCTTGAAAAAAAATCCACCGAGGGCTGATAAACTGGAGAATAAAAATTCAATCAATCAAATATGTATTTGTCATGTTGAAATTTTATATCCACTACTACAAATATTTGCTAGGTTTCATAGTTTTGAAAATTGAGCCTTTTTGTGGTAATCCATTTGAGTAAATTTCCATCATCTATCTATATATAAAATTCTGTGACTTTCATTACTTTGTCTGTCCATTTGTCATATCCTCTGAAATAGACATACATTGATTAATTGAAATCAAATTTTAGTTTTGATTTTTTTATTGATTTTTTTAACAGCACACTCATTCCTTATGAGTCATTTAATGCTGAAATTTAATTTTTTGGGAAGCTTTGAAGTAATAGAAATATGACATGTTATTTCGCTATGACAATTGAATACATGATAGATGATACTCAGCTTTTGTGCATATACAAGGTAACCAAAAAAATTCTGTCCGTTTTTTGATTAGTCATTGAATGAAGTTGAAATATATATGAAATGCGTGTAGCAATTGTTTTCAAATTCGGACAGCCGGAAGTAGGAACATCAGATGTTATAAAAAACACATGCACCGTGCCTGGCCATCAGTTATAAGCCAGACAGCTATGAGAAGGATGGAAGTGTCTAGAGATCTCGTTCAGGGCTGTTTGCTTTACGACTTCAAAGTGGGCTTATCAGCAGCTGCATCAAGTCACCACATATGTCAAGCATTTGGGGATAGTGCTGTGGATGAACGTACTGCAAGGCGTTGGTTTTGAAAATTCAAGTCGGGAGATTTGTCTCTCCATGGTGAGCCTCGCAGTGGACGACCACAGGTCTTGAATGACGGAGTACTGAAGGCATCCATTGAAGAGGACAGTAGTCTAACGTGTGGTGAACTTGCAAGACAGTTCAACATTTCTGATGAAACAGTTAGACTTCACCTGCACCCTCTAGGTAAGACATAAAACTGAGCAAGTGGGTTCCGCAAACGCTGTTGGAGGTCCACAAGGGACAACGAGTGGCAGCCTGCATATCGCTGCTTTCTCACCACCGTACCGCATCCTTATTCAATCGAGTGCTTACCAGTGATGAAAAGTGGGTTCTGTACGAAACTCCCAAGTGTTCCAGACATTGGTTGTCTCCTCAGGATGCTGTCCCTCATACTGCAAGACCGCCTATGCACCCACGCAAGATTATGCTTTGTCTGGTGGACAGGTCATCAAGTGGTTCATTATGAACTGCTACCAATGGGCTAAACATTCACTGGAGACCTATACTTACAGCAATTGAAATGTGTGCAACCAGCATTGTGCCAGAAGTAGCCAGCACTGGTGAATTGCAAAGGTGTGCTTTTCCTCCATGACAACGCCAGGCCGCATGTCGCACGAGTGGTCAGGGATACCATACAGCAACTTGTGTGGGAGACTTTGTGCCATCCAACTTATTCACTTGACCTTGTGCCATCCGATTACCACCTCTTCCACTCCCTGGATAATCATCTTCGTGGGAAATCCTTCACCAATGAAGCAGACTTGCACAAAGCCCTCATGGACTTCTTTGCATCAAAACCCCCTGAGTTCTACCACAAAGGCATTGAACAGATGGAGACACGTTGGCAGAAGGTGCTGGATGCCGATGGCAATTACTGTGAAGACTAAATATAAGTTACACATACTGTGAAGCGTTTTCTTTTTTCCTTTAAAAATGGACAGAACTTTTTTGGTTACCTTGTACATGTTTGTGTGGACATAATTACTAGAGGCTGTAATATGTGCATTTTATGTTGTAGTTTTGTTGAAGTTATGTTTTGGAATACAGTTTCATTTCCTTCAGAAATTGTAGGATATTATATGGATTAATGGATTAGGATATTATATGGATTAATATTCTGAAAGAGTTCTTTCATGTTGGTGTTTTGATTTGGTTTAACGGCATATCAACCTCTATGGGTTATTTAATGTCGGAATCTAAATATTTTGAATAGTTTTATGGTTTCAACTATAGATATAATATATTGTTGGTCATTTTGGTCTAAAATTTATTGTTGATAATTCTACTATGAATATGTATCATTGGTAATTTTTTTTATATATAATAATGTATTGTTGGTAATTTTACTATAAAAAATGTATTTTTATACCCAAATTTTGGGGAGAAGTGCAAACAAGTCAGAGGATACAAAGTACAGTTGGTTTTACCTAATACAATAAATTTTCCTGAACTTTTTTGGAAAAATTAAAAGTTATATTATTTAACATACAGAATATTCTCACTATTTAAAAAAAAAACAGCTTAATGATTAAAATAACAAATATTTATTTAATAAAAATGCAATATTGTTTTTTGCATATCTTTTCTTTAAGTTTTTATATATACAAGAATCCAGTTCGTCCTGCACATCCTGGGTATGACGATAAACTGCATCAGTGTCCTGAGTATGACAATAAACTACATCCAACAGCAAGGCCTCTTATCAGGAGGTTTTTAGCAGCATGGAACCACCTCTTAATTACTGGTGTTCCCAGGTCTACCCTGACCCGGGGTGGTAGCACCTGTTAGGGTCTCATCTATGGGTAAATATTTAACCCTTAAACTGGGGTCAAAACACCATGAAAGTGTAAAAATAGGTTTTAATACCAGAAATACTTTTTTGTAAAAAAAAAATTACCAGCAATACATTTTGAAAAAAAAATTACCAGTGATACATTTAAAAAAAAAAATATTGCCAAAAATAGATTTTTGAAGGAAGGAATATTATCAGCAACAAAAAATTTTGTCGGCATTAAATAATCCATTGAGGTTGATACGCCATAAACCAAACCAAACCAATCCAGTTTGCCCTGCATTTGTGAGAACTATAAACAAACCACAAGTCCAAATGCTTCAAAAAGTTGGAATTTGACTCCAGAAAGAAATATTTATGCATAGTCAGTTGTATGTTGCATGCTCAAGAGTAAGAACTACCAAGAATTTATTCTTTGCTGTCAAAACAGAAAAAAAAGAAATTTTCTTAAAAAATATTGTTTACCACAAAGTCCTATAAAATTAAATTATTAAACTGTGAAGTAGGGTTTTTGCCAAAGTATTTTTCCAAACAAATCAGCTTATTCAAATGTCATCGATTGGTTTACGAAATTGAAGGAAACGTAGAGTTTGTAAATCTCAGCAAAAAATGTTCGTGATAACTTCAATAATATTAAATACTGTGAGGATTTCAACACTCATCAATTTCTAGTTATTGTAAATTACTGGTTATTTTATTTTCAGTTTCTAAATGTTCTGTGCATATAAACACTCATTTAAATTTAGAAATTTTAGATTTCACAACAGAACAGCCAGTTTACCAAAGGTCAACTTTGACAGCCTCTAAAAGTACTGCAGTCTTTATGGCAAGTGTCATTAGAGCAAGGGGATATCTGTTAATAATAAAGGTATTGATATTGCAATGTTCTTAATGAAGGAAGAACTTTATATTTATTGCTTTTTGTTCTGAATTACCATAAACCTTAATGAACATTTTGAAATTTGTGTGTTTTGATCATGTGAAATCAGCTCAAAAATAAAACATTAATTCTGTATACATTGCTAGAAACAAAACATTCCACTCTGATAAATGCATTTGTATTCAACTTCTTTGGTATTAGGCAGTCTATATTTTGACCTTCCCTTTTTATTTTTAAGCCTACTCCAGTTTATCAGATATCATTATAAAGAGCTGTTAAAATTGAGAAAATTGAAATTGCCTCTAAGAATTAGTGTTGATGAAATGGTGGTATATAGAAGGGAGGAAGATGGAGAAAACTTTTCAAAAACAAAACTTCATCCAAATATTCAACAGAAGATATATTGCAAGTTATTTTTGTAATTTTTTTTTCTGTAAACAAAAAAAGTTATTTCTTAGGACCAGTTAGAAAATAAAACACTTTTCGTATTTTTATCATGAAAAGGATTTTATTTAGAAGTGCTTACTACTATTCTGGAAAAAATAACTTTGAAAAGCAATGCTTTGAAGATCCAATCATTAGCCAGACATGAAGATGCAACAGAAAAATCTAACAGAAAAAATATTATTTTTTGTGATTTTTTTTCCTGAAGCCCAAGTTATTTTGCTTACAATTGATAATCTCCCTGCCTTGTCATACAGAAATTCACTTTCATAAAGAATTAACAAGTCCCTAAAATAGTCAGTTTCAATTCAACCACTGCTCAAATATGAAGACAAAAAAAAATTTAAGTTTTCAAATTATGTCTTGCCAAAGTCACATTTGGTATAGTACTAAATTAAAAAAGTTTTTTAGCAGTACTGAAGACAAAAGGTCATGTGTCTCTGTATGTGGTGGGATACCTGCTTTTGAATTATCTCTATTTTGTTTTGAGGTTCAAAATGTTCGAAAAATGAATTTGTTTATAAAGAATTGCCAGTGTTTGTTCGAAGGACCAGGTTATTTCACTTGTGAATGATATTGTCCCTGTCCATATGATATCTCAATCAAAATCAGAAATCCTTCTTGACAAAGAGTTACCAAATTCTTGGTCAAACATGAAAAGAATATTTAAATGTACAATGTGTGTCTTGATAAAGACACAGTTGGTATAGTATGAAATTAAAAAGTGTTTTTTGGGTTTTTTTTCAGTACTTTTTGAGCAAAAAGTAATGTATATCTAAGTACAGCAGATCTGGTTTGGAATTATCAAAATTGTTTTTGCAGTTAAAAAATAAAAGTAAAAAAAATGAATTGGGTGACATTTTACTTGTGAGTCTAATTGCTGCATGAAATAGTAGATTGTTTCTTATGGCTTATCACCCCTCTGCTGGTTATTTATAGCCAGAAAGTTGTTTTAGATTGTAAGAATTTTTTGGAGATAATAATGATTTCTTTATATAAGCCCTACTAAATAACCCATAGCTGCAAAGAGAAAAGGTGGATATAACAAACCTAACTGGAACTCCACTCTGATTTCCAATTCCAAGCCCTTATCCATTACACCTTTTGCACATGCAAGCTGGTATTCTCAAGTGGTCACCCATCTAGGGACATTGACATTGTTTAACTCTGGTGATTGTACAAGAACTGGTGTTTCAATGTGATATGAACTCTCACGTAGTACAGACTTAGACTCAGTGTAGCAGTACTAAAATAGAACAAAACATAAATTCCAATCCAAGTGGGGAATAACTGCAAAATACTTTCCCCCTCCTCAATTTATAGGTAGAATCACAGAAATGCATACTGGAATTTCTTCCTAGCCAATAAAATAGGCCGGTTCTTGGTGTCATCTGACTCAGTCCCAGTCTGTCTTGCCTTGAAGTCAGAATGTTGCATTCATTCATTCGAATTTGCTCTTGTGTGTCAATCCCAATTTTTAGTTTGTGAACTTTTTGTTATATTACTGTTGCTTTGCCTTGTTACTGTTAATTCGCTTTGCATATATTGTTTGTTTACTTTATATTATTTTTTGCTCTCTTCTTTTCTTTTTGTCATTGTTTATTGAAAACTGCCAATTCTGTTTTTTGAGCTGTTCTGCTATTTATTTACATTTAACCATGGCCACTTTACAGATAACCATACATATGGGTAGCAACACTAGAAGAATTTTCCACTTACGATTAAATAAAGTGGTTAGTTTGAAATTCCTTGAGGGTTACTTAGGTTGACAAATATCTAAAGAAGGCTGGAGTACATAACAGGCAAAATTTTGTGATAATAACAAAGATGAGGATATTAGTTTAAATGTAAGTAATGTAAACTCCTCTTTCCAGAAATTCAAACAGATGTTAAAAAGTAACAAATAAGGTTTCAGGAAAGTAAGCTGATTATATCATGTAAGTTTTAATGAGCTGAACAACCATTTTCATTATATGTAGTAGACTTCCTTTTGGAGTATGTGGTCACAGCCTCACTATAATAGGTACTGCTGCTGTGGTTTCTTTAACAGTTAGGTTTTTGACAAGGAGGATTTGCCAGCCCCAGTTTTGAATTAAGATTTTTCCTTTTCTCAAATGGTTTCTATCCAAGGCGAGAGAGCACAGTCTTCTCTACTGTTAACTCATAGCTGTGACAAGAAATTGATTCATACCATTCCAAGGGTATATGTGTGAAAGTGAACTTGTTTGAAATCTGAACTCTGCACACCAATTCCACTTTTAGCACTGAAAACCACTATGCTACATGCACAGCCTCTCTTCCCATACTGGTTAACTTTTAAGGAAATAATTTCATTTCACCATCATATGAAACCTGATTTAAAACCATGCTTTTGCTTTTAGTACTTTCAATTTCTAGAGATTCTGTCCATATAAACTGTCATTTAAATTTACAATGTAATGTTTGCAGAAACAACCAGTTCAACAAAGGTTAATTTTGACAGCCCCTAAAAGTAATCCAGTTTTGATGGCAAGTGTCATTTAAAGCAAGAAAATCTCTCTTAATTCTAAAGGTGTCAATATTGCAAAGTTCTTAATGAAGGAAGAAGTTTATATTAATTGCTTTTTTGTCTTGAATTATCATAAACCTTATTGAGCATATGAAATCCACTAAAAAAAGACACATTAAGAAGAATGTTGTTCTGCTTAGACTATTCAAACCTAAGAAAACTTGACAAAGAGACATTTGCCAAGAAATGTGTGGGTGAAAATAAAATAAATGATAATATGAAAAAACTCTGGGGATAATGTACAATTCTCTCAGCAGGACTTTAGAAATATGTCTGAATGAAAATAAAAATCAGTTAAGTCTTTGGATAATTGCTTTGTTTACATTTTGGATACAGAATTGAGCAGATATGGTTTTTCAACAAGATTTGAATTATTATAGAATGTGCATTCATTAAGAGAGTAAATAAAAACCTTGTTGGGCAGTGATGCCCACCGTGGCCAGGCGGTCTAAAGCCCATCAGATCAGATGGTTGTTTCTCTTAAAAGAGGGATGCAGGTTTAAAACCTGCTAGAGAACACATTTTATTTATTAAGTTCTATGAGTTGCACAGACCAGTAAATGTGGTAGACATTGTTTAAAAGATAAATGTAATACACACTGTTTAAAAGAAAAAAACAAAAAAAATAAGGCATCTGTTTCAAACACGTATCCAGTAAATATAATTTTTGAAGTAATAAAAATCTCAGATTAAAATAAATCCATTAACTCTTTAGAAATTGCTTTGTTTATGTTTCAGATACAAAATCAAATAAATACAGCTTTTGGGAAAATCTGAATGAGGAAGTGTGCATTACTTAAAAGGGATAATAGAACGTTGTCCGGTGGTAGCACACTATATGACTGAGTGGTGTAAAGCATGCTGGATCTCAGAGTGGTTTCTCTTACAAAGGGGAGCCACAAGTTCAAACACTGCTGGAGAGCAAATTTTCTCTAAGGGCACAAGCTGGTACACACTGTTTAAAAAAAACAAAAAACAGGGCTTCTACTCAGTCATGGGTTATCCACTAAAAATAACATTTGAAGTAATAAAAACAGGGCTTTCTATAAACAAAATTGGAAGTCATATTACTAAAGGAAGGAGATTAACATCCTTTCAAATTCTGTAAACAAAAGAGTTTCTATTTATTTGCTGGAAGAAGAATGTGACCCACATTCTTTCATCTTGTGTTCAAAATTGCTTCTGTTTAACCCTGACATTATGCTTCCACTGATGGGGCTCAAATTGCTAATTCTTTGGTATGGAATCCTTGATTGGTCTAACTTTTCCTGCTTCTGTATTGCAGCTGAAAAGCAGGAATGTTATATATATTATCTAATACCACTAAGAATTTTGAAATGGCAATGTCAGCATACTCCTACTTTTTGCCTCTAAAAGTAGTAACCCCCCCACTGCACTCTATAAAAAAAAAAGACTGTTTTTCTGTGCATGTGTTGTCATTGGTTCAAAGGTTTAATGATATGGAAAAAGCTACAAAAAATACTGAATGTGTTCTATATATATATAGTGATTCCAATAAGCAAATAGGAATTAAGAAGGGAAAAAAGCTATGAACAAAACCTGAGCATAACTGAATGATGATGGAATAGGGGATCAGAGTTGTATTATTGAATTAATCCATTTGGCAGATTCAGTAAACTTTTTTCTTTGGCGATGATCTGGAACAATGACTTCCAGAAAATTGGTATTTTATGAGTATAAGCACTAAAGGATTTTAGTGGCTGATAATTGAATTTGAATTTGCTCTCCCCTCTCTCTCTCTCTCTTGAAGTGTCAGGGATGATCATGGCTCTCTATAGATTATTTTGTTATTTTAGATTGGTAGCTAAATGTCATCATTTTACAGTTGAAATTATTAGACATAACTGTAAGTTCTATTTTAATAGTTTCTTCTCTCACACTTCTCACTTGTTAAACTCTTTTCTGACTTCTTGTCAAGTGCAATCTTCAAAAATATAAATGTAACGTCAATCCTCAACATCTGTCTCTGTGAACCCTGTTTTTTATTGCCCTTTCTAGCCAATAACATTTTTTCAGTTTCTTTCACTATCAGTAAACTATTATTTCTTAGTGGCTTTATTAACTCACTTGGAGTGAAATGATTTAAAAAAAATAATTCTCTTAATAATGTTACTCCTCCATCAATTTGCACAAACTTAAGATGGTTACTCACATGTTGTTTTCTGTTTTTCTTGCCTTTACTGTGTTTGTAAGTGTTAAACTCTCACAGCCTTCTTTAATCATATGTGTCTAAAACCTCAGCTCTCTTTGTGATTAAGTTTCTCTGTAATTCCTGTTTTCTTTAGAACTTCCTCATTTGTTACATGTTCTTTCTATAGCATTCTCAACATTATTGGTGGGACCACTTTTCAGCAGTTTAACTTTTTTATTAATTTTTTAAAATTTAATTATTAATAGCCATTTTCATCTTAAACAGTCGAAACATAAAAAGAAATTGACAACATCTACTCCTCCCCCCCGAAAATGGCTAAATAATTGCTCGAAAGTGCTTGGGACAATGGACAATTTTTGCACTCTCACCAAATGGAAAAATGTAAGAATGCCGGAAAAACTAAATACAAAAATTAATTAAATTCTCCTTGTCTATTATATTTCACGAAAGATATATATGTATATGACATGTTTGGCAGAGGAGAGGTGTATTCAACAAAAAATTGAAAATTGTTTATTTCACTGCAAATTATTCATATCATATCCAAGTGTTTTACAAAAAATTAGAGCCGATTACACAATATTTCAAGCTCAATATAGGTTTATAGTTTGTAACCGTGCAATCAGATGAGGCAACATGAACTGTAGATTTGTCTGTGGAATATAATTACATTATTGTTACATAATTATAGTGAAATCATTGTTTTTTTGTCAAAAGCATTTTATTTTTGGTTGTATATTAATTTAAAATATTCCTTTTTACAGGCTTTATTTTTGAAATGGAATAAGATCATTCTAAATTTCAGAATTTCGCTATTGCCCATCAAAATGACTGGAAGAAAGCGATCTGAAAACAACAATGGAAAGAGAGGTAATAAAGGATAACTGAAATAGCTCCAGTTTGTTCAACTTAGGAATCTTAGCATTTCAGCCAAGGTATTCTAAAATGCTACCAATAAGAAAGGAGAAAATGAAAAATACCTAACCACAAATCGAATATTGCATCAACATTTATATTATTTTTATTTATTTATGTAACTAAATACATAATTGTCAACAATGTTTCCATAAAACTTGATATTTCCTGTAATAAATTCTTAATAATTATTATTATTGTTATTATTTTAGTTGTGTGTAAGGTAGTCCTACATTTACAATTCCTTACGGCTAACCATGAAAAGAAATGTTGATCAAAACTGCCTAAAACCTTTAAGCGGGTATTGCCACAAAATTATCAAATGTTGAATATGCTCCTCCTTCTCCAAATGTGTCATGTGCGTATGGGGTTTGTGTGTGGGTAGGGGGGATTAAAAAAATGCTGGTTACAAGTTTATATTGTTTTTACAATTATGATGTCTCATGTCTGTATTTATTTAACTTAGTTGATCTCATTCATTTTATGGTTTTTATTTTTATTGTTTTTAATTATCACACATTGTCTGAGCAGAAATTTTTTGAAGAAAGAAGATATATTGTATGATCCTCAGCTTAAATTTATCGCAGATTATCAAAAACATTAGTGTACTATGAATACATTTTCACCGTAATAAATTCTCCTTAGCTAAGACTTCATTCTTTATGTTGAAATTAATGCAAATGCAAAAGGATGTATACTTCTGTTTTATAGGCTATGCAAAAACTTTTGATAAAGTACATCACAAAAGACTGTTGGAGTTGCTAGGTAACCTTGACATATTTGCAAAGGATATTAGAGTAATCCAGAACCTATACTGGGAACAAACATCTTGCTTATGGATACTTAACATCAGGAAGAGGCAGCTGAAGTTCCTGGGACACATAATGAGAAAGGAGAGCCTGGAGAATCTGATACTCACGAGTTGAATAGAGGGAAAGAGAGACAAGGGAAAACAATGCATGACATACCTACCAGCCTTAAGACAGTGGATGACAGAACGTGGTCCCTACAGAAGGAAGGAACTTATTGAGTGCTGCAAGGGATAGAGGGAGGTGGAGAGCCATGATCGCCTACGTCCTGAAAGGACATGGCACATAGAAAGAAAAAAAAAATATATAAAAATAGACAGGTTTGATCCTGAGAGTCTTACCAGCATTCATTGTTGGTGGCCACAATCTTAACGGTGTTGATAGCAGACAGAGAAAGGAAACTACAAGATCTCCTACAGAAGGTAGTAAAGGAAAGTGAGAAGAAAGGACTAAATGTCAATTGCAAGAAGACTGTTATCAGCAAAAAGAACAGCCTAACATGCAAATTACAAATTGGGGATACCAAAATCAAGCAATATTTGGGAAGTGCTTTGAGGATGGGAAGTGTAATATGAAAATCTGAAGGTATTTTGGGAGAGTGGAAGATGCTTTAAAAATGCTAAGCAAACTATTAAGAAAGAAAAAATTTCATTAGAAACAAAGAAAAGATTATTGAACTGCTATGTAATATCAGTTGTCCTACATGGCAGTGAATGCTGGACAATGTCTTAGATTAAAAAAAGACTTGAAGCAACAGAAATGTGTTTCTTCACAAAGAATCTGAGAATATGAGGGACTGAATATGTGAGCAATGACAAAGTTTTTGAGAATATGGAAACAAAATGGACCCTTATATTTAGAATCAGAAAGTGAGTTAAAATTTCTAGGGTGCATAATGAGGAAAGAGGGCTTGGAAAATTTGAAACATGTATGACATATTGAAGGTAAGAGGTACAGGGGAGAACAGAACATAACAAGCTTGTGCAAATGGATGGCAGAACAGGGTTTAGGAGAGATAACAAAATTTACTAACAGCTACAAAGGACAGAAAATTGTGGCAAGCCATGATCACCAACTTTCTGAAGGAGCATGACATATAGAAAAAGAATGCCTTGAGAGTATTGTTCTCCATTTTGTGATTTTATTACTACTTCTATGTGCTATGTTTCTTAATGATGTGGGCAATGATAGCTCTACACAACTTCCTATCCCTTGTACCACTTAGTAATGTTTGTCTTCCTAGTTCTGACATCCATTCACACAAGTTTGTTCAGTAGGTGACCTGCTGCTTCCACATGTCTCTTTCGCGAATATGTCCTGAGAGTCTAATTCTCCAAGCTCTCTTTCCTCATTATGTGACCAAGAAATTTCAGCTATCTCTTTCTGATTCTAAGTATAAATGTCCTTTTTGTTTTCATTTTCCTTAAGAATTTGCCCTTGATCATGTTATTCTCAGCATTCTTGTATAGAACTACATTTCTCATCTTTGTCGCCATATTTGTCACAACATTTCGGCCGTTGTACGCTCCGGCCTTCTTCAGGTGGTTGGAATTTCAAACCGAACCCTTTATTTCGATCACTGGGGTAGACTGTTCTAGTTCCACGAGCCATGTTTTGATGGATGTCAGTTATCAGTTATCTCCTGGTAATTTTCCCTCTGAAAGTTCTCCACTGCCTGAACCGGGTATTGAACTCACACTCTTTGGGTCTGTCACTGGATCTAACCAACGCCTTTATCCACTGTACCATGTGTCCTTGAGGATGGTACAGTGGATAAAGGCGTTGGTTAGATCCAGTGATCTACCCCAGTGATCGAAATAAAGGGTTCGGTTCGAAATTCCAACCACCTGAAGAAGGCCGGAGCGTACAACGGCCGAAATGTTGTGACAAAGATGAGGACAATAGTCCGACTAATGTAAATAGTGTACATAATATGTCATCTCAGAAATATAGACAGAACCACATTTCTGTTATCTTAATAGTCATCTTCACCTGTGAAGAAATTGTCCAACATTCACTGCCATATATGAGGATTGATATTACATAACAGTTCAGCACTCTATTTCTAACAAAACTTTCCTCTTTCTTAGCATCTTGTTTAACTTTTGGAAGGCAAATTTTGCTCTTCTGATGTGCATTTGAATTTTGGTATCAAATATTCCATCCTCTGTTAAAACACTTCCTCGATTTAAACTTCTAGACTTTTTGATTTTTACATCTCAAATTCATAGTTTACATTTTTTTTTTCGATTGCTGACAGCCATATTTCTGTCTTATTATATCTGCTATATTCAGAGGATATACATGTCTGAGTAGACATTTTTGTTTGTTGTTTTTTTAAACAATATATTTTCATCTACCAGCCTGAGTCTTTAATAATGTATATATGTGAGGTGCTGCTATAAAGTTGAAGGAATTAATGGGGAATTTTGTTTTGTGAAATGACTGTAGACATATCCAAGCATCTACTTTAAAGATGATTGAAACTAGGTGTAAGGATCAGTCAGTTTTTCATAACTAAGTTTTCTGAATTTTTATATCTATTATGTTTATATTTACATAACAATTTTTATTTTATATAAGTTTCATTAAAAATAAACAAGACATTTAAAGGTCTTCATACAAGAGAATGAATATATGAATTGAGTAACTATAAATATTATCCATTTTTGTTTGTTTTTAGCATTTTCAACCATTCTCTGGTCAATATCAAAAACAGGATGTCATTAATTTTAATCTCTATGGAGATTAGAGAAAATAATAAAAATAACTGATATCACAATGATGATAAAAAATACATTTACTTTATTATATATACCAAATGCTCCACAATTATAAATAGGATGAAACAGCTGTTAAGAGTATCACATACACACACATTTCTTATTGATTGTGATGAATATATAGGAGTAATTATTTATTATAAATTATTAAAACCATATAATTCCATTGTTACACATAATACTGTCTCCTCTCCATTAAAAATTCCCATTTAACAAAATCAATGACATGTATGAATTCTCCTGCCAATTAGTTAACTTTCTCTCTCTCTCTTCTAGGATTAAAAAAAAATAATGTTAGTCTACTATTATTATTAAAAATAATGTTAGTCTACTATTATCTTGAAATACTAAAGAGTATATTTATTCAATGAAATCACCATTGGCTTCAACCACAGCCTCCAGATGACTTCAGAATCTCCTGCAACTTTTCTGGACTGTCTCCTTGTTTAATTTGGTGAATGCTGCCATAATCCTTGCCTTTAAGTTCATCTTTGGTGTTACAAGGAGTGTTTTTGGTCTCTCATTCAACTGTGATGGCCAGATGTAAGGGGTGATATGTTCACAGAATTTGCCTGACAACCATGACTTGGTTCTCCTGCTCGT
This sequence comes from Acanthosepion esculentum, assembly GCA_964036315.1. NCBI lineage: Eukaryota > Metazoa > Mollusca > Cephalopoda > Sepiida > Sepiidae > Acanthosepion > Acanthosepion esculentum. Next base: position 103,401,936 of record OZ038482.1, on the reverse strand, counting down.
GCGACATGGTGCAGATTCCTGTTGCCAGACATAGGGTCTTGCAACAGCCACCCTCTTGACCCAGGGTAGCACTACCCCCTCAAGGCACTTGATGTAGACCTCCGTGTTGAGTTTGAGGCCCTCACCAACAAATTCAGTTATTTTCTTAGTGAGTTTTTTAACCACAGATTGCATGGAGACAATTTTTGTGAAAAACATCCAGCTGATTGATATGGGACCCATATAGGGTCCACGATTCAGAACTGTACAAGAGTGTGGTAAAAAATGGCTTCTCCATAAACCAATATATATGCAAGACTCTTCAAATTGGATTGAGTACTCTGGGTCATTAGTGTGTTTATGAAAAAATAAATACATAAAAATTCACCTCTCTGTTGCCAAATTGGCCAGGTTTCAGTCCTGCAATTGCAATTGGATGTTTAGCCATACTGAGGAGCTGTCTGTGGATATATATATATATATATATATATGTGTGTGTGTGTGTTACCATTGTATGAAAAGTTTAAAAATTTTAACCAAGGCTTTGTCTATCATCTTTAATTTACATAAAGTGAAAATTGTTTTAATAAAAGAAAGTGTGATGCAGAAATTGCAAGTATACAGGATTAGTAAAAGGTACTTTTTTATAAACCAAACGTGGTATTCTTCTATGTATTGTGTCTCTTCAGGATGCTGGTGATCATGGCTCTCCACAATTTCCGGTCGCTCTTTTTAACTTTTGTCATTTTAACATCTCTCCCAAATTCTGCTCCACGATCCATTTGCCCAAGTTTGCCAGGTATGTTGTGCATAGCTTTCCCCTGGCCTTCTTATCTTCAATCTCTCTCGTGAGTATCAAATTGTTCAAGCCCTCTTTCCTCAGAAAATTCAACTGTCTCTTTCTGATGTTAAGTATAAGTATCTTTTTGTTACCATTGTCTCTATAACTTTGTTGTTGCTCACATGCTCAGTTCACGGTATTCACAGCATCCTTCTGTAGAACCTTCTCTTGCTTCATGGCTCATCTTCATCTGTGAGGACATTGTTCAGCTTTCATTATCATAATAGGGGACTGCAAAATAACATTAGAAATAGAGTGCTGAGTTGGGAATATCAACCCTTCTACATAGCAGTGAAACCTGGACAATTTCAACACAAATGCAGAAAAGGATGTAGTTTTATTTATACAGATAGAGAAAGTTTTCTGTCTGCGATCAGCATGGCTGATGGTAACGTCCAGGAGATAAACACTTTGCACCTTCTTGTTTTCTACTGACATGAAATGGATTTCTAGGTCTACTGCTAGGAAAGTTGGTTCACTGTGTCATGCCAGACAATTTTTCTCACCAGAAAGCATCTTGTACATTTATAGATCTACCATAGATTTGTGCATTGAATATTGCTGCCATATCTGGTCTGGTGTTCCTACTATATCTCTTTAGATTCTTGCCATCCTGGGTATGACGATAAACTACATCCGCATCCTGGGTAAGACGATAAACTATGTCCAACAGCAAGGCCTCTGATCAGGAAGTTTTGAGGAGTGTGGAACCACCTCTTAATTGCTGGTGTTCCCAGGTCCACTCTGATCCGGGGTGGTAGCACCTATTAGGGTCCCAGCTATGGACAAATAGTTTACTCTGAAAATGAGGTAAAAAGCATTATGAAAGTGTACAAATAGGTTTTAATACCAGAAATACTTTGCAAAAAATATTATTACCAGAAATAAATTTTTGAAGAAAAAAAAACAAACTATTACCAGCAATATATTTTTGAAAAAAAAAAAAATTACCAGCAATACATTTTTTTAAATATTACCAGCTATACATTTTTCAGGAAAAAAATATTACCAGAAATAGATTTTTCACAAAACAAAAAATTTACCTGTTAAAAAATGTTGTCAGCATTAAATAACCCATTGAGGTTGATCTGCTGTAAAACAAACAAAACTTTAGATTCTTGACAAAATTCTAAGAAAGATCAGTAATGTAATCGATCATGACCTTACATCTTGATGTCACTTTCTCATCAATGTGACGTAGATTTCCTCTTTCTTTTCTACAAATATTTGCTCACAGCCAAGAATAGTGCAAAAGAGAGACAGATTTGCACATTTGTAAGACATGGCCATATTTTACAAATATATTTATTAGAAAACAAAAATTTGGTGTATCAAACATTTATTATGCAAGATGAACCTGTTGTACTTGGAATCCTACCCATAATATATTGGGAAAAGAAACTGGTGTGTCATATGGGCAGAAAAATATAAAATGTTATGCATCAACAATATATATCAAAACATTTGCATGTCATTTGAGGATTTTACAAGTATTTTATTATCCTGTAGAGACAAGTATACTTTTTTTTAGTTTTTCTACTTGAAAATTTGTTAGCTTTTTTTTTCAAGTTAATTTGGAAAAACAGAAATTAATTGGATCTATTAGCTTGCAATTCTGTTCCATAAACATTGAGCTACAGACTTGAGAACTTTGTGCATTCAGTTGATTTCTCTGGTTCTGAATATTGATTGCTGATATTCCCTTGTGAGTGACAATCATGATCTTACAACTTTTTTATGGTGGTGGTGGTGGTGGTTGGAGTAGGGTGGGGCAGTATCAACCTGCCTGTTCTAGGGTCCATTTTGAATGTTAAGTGTATCTTTTGCTAATGAGAGTGTAAACCCAATCAACCAGTTGACCAGCCCAACCAGTTATTGATATTTTTTCAGCTTAATCTGGTGCATTGCCACAATTGAGAGACACCTAGTGTGGACCAAACTTACTGCATATAGTTACAGTTTACTATACATACTAAAACAAGTAAATTATGTTTTCTTTTCTTTTTGATGATGAGAAAGTTTAAGAAACACAATGTTTATCTGTTATTGAAAAGTTTTTAAGAGGAGCAGTGAGTGTAAGTGGGTGACAGAACAGGAAGTGGGAAGTTATAGTAAAAAGAAAAAATTGCTAAGAGCTACAAAAGATAGGAAGCTGTGAAGAGCCTTGATCACCCATGTCCTGAAGGAACACGGTACATAGATGATATTCATTTGGACAATTATTCTTATCTATGTTCTTTTATAATGTTTCATTTTCATTGAATCTTCAGTTTTCAGGAGTATTAAATTAAAACTATTTAGAGAATAGTTCATTGGTTTGGAAGAATATGGTAATAGTAATATGAGCCATTTCTTTATGAGGAAATATGCAGAATTCATCCAAGCAGCCAGTTCTATTTTCGGTTGAAATTTATAAAATCTTTCTATTAAAACAATTTTTCAGGAAAATCAGTTTCTCAAGTCTAGTAACTGTTAATGCTTTTTCCAGTATTGTTGATGGCTTCCTTTCTTGTTTTATGTTTGAAGTAGTGTCAAAAATCATTATTTTGATTATGTCATTATTTTCTCTTCAAGTTACATGTGTTATCCATTTTAGTTGTTGCTGTTAAAAGTCCTCAAGTGATGTGGTTTCTGTTATTTGGTACAGTTCTTTGTCTGTGATTCGGTAGCATCAGTCCACAAGATTTGGAGAAGAATGGTTCTTGCAGAGACCTACACATTTCACTCACTCAACCATTTTTAACTATTGATCTGATAAAATGATTGTATACAGTTTTACAGTTTAGATATTTCTGAATGAGTTTGGTGTCGTGCATGAAAAGTCTCAATCTGATCAGACTATTTAAGAACATGACTTGAGATTTTAGGTTAATGTTTTGGTTTTTTAGCAATTTGTGGTGTTGGGTGAAACTAATCCTAAAACAGCCTATTCTATATTTAATTTCCTTATCTCCTATGCTAAAGTTGTTACAACTGATCCATACACTGAGGTAATTGAAGTGTTTAGTATTTACTAATTCAACATTTTTATGATTGATTTAGGGTAGGTGCCATCACTGCTTTAATTCCAATTCCAGATCATAGTTTCTGTTTTGGAAAGGTTTATCTTGAATCTTATCTCTTGGAATATTTGGTAGAGGATGTTGATGGATTGTTTTTTGTTTTTTTTGTTCAAGATCTTTATCATCCCAGCTATGGATATCTGTTATCAGCACAGCTCTTCTCATCATCTGTAGATTGGACTCAAAACTCTGTACCACAGACTAATGGTGGGTAATTGAATAACAGAATTTTTAAAAAAAAAAATCATTTCACTCCAATCAAGATGGAAATGGCACTAGTTTTACAGGGAATGAAAGTAAAAAAAACAAAACAACCGAGTATAGGGAGAATTGAGTAAAAGACAAAGGTGAACAGGATTCAAGAAGACAAAAGATGGAGAATAACATTGCATTTAAATTTTTGAAGATTGTAGTTATCAGGGAAGCAAGTAAATGGAAGGGAATTCTACAGGTGAGAAGTGCAAGAAATGAAACTGTTGGAGTAGAAGTGGCAGTTGCATTTAGCTTTTTCAACAGTAAAAGGGTGGGACCTAGATGCCAAGCTCGTAGCATGCTTTAAATTCATGTAGTTGGGGCACCAGGGATAAAAGATTGTCAGAGCAGTTGTCATGAAAATATTTGTAGAAAAGTCAGAGGGAAGCCATATCACATCAGTGAGAAAGTGACTGAAGCTGAGATGCCAGGTTAGGATTGATTATATTACAGATCCTTTGGATTTTGTCAAGAACCTCAAGATGAATAGCAGGAGCATCAGACCAGATATAAGCAGCATAATATTAAGTGTACTATAATGTATATTTTGTAGTGTGTGTTTTTAAAATACAGTCAGATTTAAGCATCTGTGGAATTACAAATTCGAAAGGCCTCACCATCCACTAAACTGTGCCTTATTTGTGATTATTCAGCAGAAATTTTTACATTAACTATTTTGCAAAACATATTTCAGAGGAGTAAAATATTAGAAAATAACAAACCCTGAAAAAACAGACACAAATTTTTAATAATACAGTCATTCCAATCAACAACAATCAATTTCCATTCTAACGACCCAGTTGTTAAGTGAAAAGTTGTAACTGAGTGCTATTTCAGGCATACTACACTTGTAATGAGTTTGTCCCAACCAGCTTAAAATAGCTTTAATGTCATTTTCACACCATTTCTAAATCTTCATGAAGAACAGTAAATTTTTTTTGTTTTTTCACTTTATTTATTCATTTTATTTATTTATTTTGATTCTATTTGACAAAAGATAAAACAATCA
>OZ038482.1:103236793-103384293 GCA_964036315.1 Acanthosepion esculentum | reverse complement strand
AATTCTTCTTTTATCATTCCCTTTTACTTTTTTAGCTTATCTAACTGGGATAGAGATAAAGGAAAAGAGGTTAGTCTATTGTAATTTGCTTTTTCAAAAAGCAACTCACATGACACATGATAAAATCATTTTTTATACATGAAAATTTGGGGGTTGTACGATACGTGAGTATATACAGTGTATATTATTTTTGTCAATGTAATGTTTGGTCTTATATTTGCTTTATCATAGAAAGTGCCAAATAAAATTCAATAACAGCAGGTAAATTGAGTAATGTAGAGAGTGACATTCCATGATAAAATAAGGATATGAGTCTCAGTAATTTATGGAATAATTTTTATGCTTGTTGGTTCATGTGTTCAAAGATTATTGTGAAAAATATTACTGAAAATTTTATCTTAATTATTTAAGATTAATTTACTTATTTTTAAAATTTTTTTGTGAAATCTTTAGTTATGATCATTGTCATATAAGACTTCGGAATAATAATCCAGAAAAACAAATCTTTTACTTACTGACTCAAAACAAAAAATTATTTTTTTCTTTTTGTCTTTCTTTATAGTTATTTTCCTAACTATTTCTTTGCTTGTTCTCAGTGTTCTTTTGTTTTTCTACTCACTTAAAAGCCATCAAAGCAGCCATAAAACTTAATGTCAAGTCACTCACTCCTGGCTTGTAGAATCGATAATGAAATCCTTTGCAAATAAATAAAGGGAGACTATTCTGTAATTAGCCAAAATCCAACTACATTGAAAATTTGATTTCATTTGTACTTCTTTTTCTTTTTATGTGCCGTATCTTTTCAGGATGTAGGTGATCATGGCTCTCCACTTCCCACATCCCTTGTAGCGCTCAATGTTTCGTTCCTCTGCCACCTCCCCCAGACCACGTTGGTCATTATGCCATGTCAGAATCCCCCCACCCTAAACTAACCAGCCACAGCACAGTGGTCTTTGAAATGGAGACGTATTCTGTAAATGACCATTGATTCAAGTTTAGCAAGATTTAACACTAGGTTCCAATTGTAAGTAGTAAGAATCGTTTTTGCTATGATGCTGTCTTGACCTATCGTATATTGTTTTAATAGGGGGCAATGAAATGAATACTAGGTTAAAACTTACTTAAAAAAAAAGTCTTTTTTCTATTCCTCCACCTTAATTGTAAGTATTTCAGTTGAAATATCAGTGACTAAACTAACTACCCAACTCCAAGTTCTGAGTGAGGAAGCTCATTAGCAGCCACCCACTTGACCAAAAGAGAATAAAATAATAGATAAATAAATGAAAACTTTTGGAATCAAGTGACAATGAACTAGACATTTAAGATTCTTAATAGTTGAGATTGCTATTGTTCTCACTCCTTGATAATGTTTTTGTTTTATAATTCTTTCACACCCAGTAACCCCTTGTGTCTTAGGGGCTATACTGCCTTACTTGTGGTGAATTTGATTAAAAATAGTTCTGTACTGCTCTTGAAATAGTGCCAGGTTGTTTGCTATGAAATAAAAGCTGATTATTGTCGTAGTTCCAATGTGGCCCTTTAGAGTTGGCAGCTATGCATCATGATGTAGAGAGAGGAAGAAAGTTGGTAGGAGACGGTTGAGGGGAAAAATTGATGTGTTAGTCTTAGATGTCAGAAGTGGCAGGAATTGTCACAAAGTGTCACTTACCTACCCAGACTGCAAAAAAATCCCTGAAATAAAATGTATTCAAAACAGTGTCCAAGTCTTTATTTGGTTTCATTGCGAGTGTGCTGTGAGCCTATCCAAGTTTTTAGTGCACACAAACATGAATGAGAATAAAGATGCAATGTGGTGTTTTATTGTTTGTTTGATGAAAAGCTGAGAGGGTCTCCATTATGTGTTTAGAATTAAGTTGCAAATTGATCTGCAAAATTTCTTCATTCTTATAGTTAGGGCAATACTGTTAAAATGCCCTAATAAAACTTTGCTACAATGTGCCATTTTTGCTGTATTACAGTAACATGCTAACAAAAAACAAATCCCTATAATATAGATACTTTCCCTGTTATTTTTCTTTAATTTGTTCATTCTTCTGACATTTCTTTTTCACCTTTTTATCAAACTTCTAACCCCACCTGCCCTGCTTCTTTCTTGCTTTTCTCTTTTTCTTTGTACATAATTTTCCTTTTTTTCTCTCAACTAAAGTTTGTTAAAGTTTTTCCTTCTTTTTCTTTCTCACTTTCTTCTCCAGTAGATTTTTCACTTTTTCTTCAACCTCTTCATATTTTGACTTTGCTGTTTATCAAGCCTCTTGAAACTAAATATTTCTCTCTATCTCTTTGTTTTTTCATCTCTCTTCTTTAATTCTTTTCTCTCAAGTTTTCTCTCTCTCTTTCTCTCCTATTCATATTCAATGCCTTTCTTCTTTCCTCTCCTTTCTTGCTTCCTTCCTATCATAATTCAGGACCGGACATGTCTGAATCAAAGACTTCTGTCTAACATTCATGCTATTGATTTCGGCATTAAACAACTGTCAAGGAGACTGACATTGTATTGCAAAGGAGCCTCTTGTTTACTGCAATTCTCTCAATTCCTCCGTCTTTTTCTCCTTTCTTCTATCATTCTTTGTATTTTATAGGATGAACACTTAAGAGTCACAAAAGCGAAAATAAGAGCAAAGGGAAGCATATTTTTTAAATAATGAAATCTAAGAAGGGTGTAGCTTTAAATGTACATAATTTAAAAGGATCTAACCTTCATTATTTAATTAATGGAAGCTTCTCTTCAAAGTTAACACTCATTAAAGGAATTGTTTATTTATAGTTGGCATGGGGATGTATCTGCATGGCTGAGTGGTTAGAACATTAGCCTTCTGACATTTGACCTGAATTTGAATCTCACTATGGTCAATTGGCTAATGAGGTCACTTCTTGATAATATCAAAGTGTAACACCATGCAAAAACATGCCACAAGTTAAATTAAGCCATATAAATAAAATTGGATAAATAAAACTATCTGAAAGCTGTTGGTGGTTGTGCCAACATCAAGTCATAAGTCACTATGACCAGGGGTTTGAATATACTGTCCTTTCTCAACTACTTATCACACTGGACTATGCAGTCTATTCCTGAAATTGTAACTAAGGTTTGCTCAGCTTAGTTGCAATATAAACCACAAATTGGCTTTAACTGAAGAAACACAAATGTGCCTGAGCAGGTATCTGCAACAGAGATTAACTAGGTTCAATTGATACTAGTTTTTATTTACATTTATGTATAGATGAGCAATTATTATATACTGGTTTAGTCCAACTGGTGTTCTCATTCTGATTGGTATTCGGCTATTGTACACTCCATCCTTCTTCAGGTGCCTGTTGTAGTCACTATTTTGGGAATTTTGAAGTGAACCCTTTATTCAATTTCCTAATCTGTGTTTGGAGATATCTCAGTTAATTCTTCTTAATCTGTCTTTCGATAACACTTCTGCTTATTCCACTGCCTGACTTAGGTATTGAACTTTATTCAACCCGCAGGGTTAGATTGTTCTCATTTCATCATCTATGCTAAGGGATAATCTTATATTAGTTAATCCATCTTTGTGATGATGCCTTTGCTTGACTCAATGTCTGAGCCAAGTGTTGAACTCATGACCACCAGGTAAGCTGCAGACACTTAAGCAAAGTTGATATCTATTAGGCTATTGTTCCATAGCTAGTTCTACCCAAGCAGATTGAAGAAAAGATTCAACATCAAATTCTCAAAATGCTTCCAAATATGAAGGGCATTGGAAGATACTGGAGAAACATTATGACTTTAAAAACCAAGATGAGGATACCAATTCAAATAAATCGGTCTATAATTTGTTCATATAGTCACTTATGGAGCCTGCTTGTTTTATTGATGAGAATGCCATATCATAGGTTTCCTTTACTAATGAAGATTCTGTCATAGGAATTTAGGATTCAAATAATATTTTTTAAATTTAATTTGAAAACTAGACCACCCATAAGCCCATTATTTTAAAAGCAGTTCATTATACAAAATGATGAGGTAACAATATCAATTTTTTATTAATTACACATATTTTAATTTGTATTTAAAGAGGGTAAAAGAATGTTTATTGTTCATAGTTTAGACACTGCATGAAAATTTGGACTAATAGTTTAAAACAGGTGTAGTCTTCTTCAAAATAATAAGTATATTTTATTAATTGTTAGTTGAAAATAAGTAAAAAATTTCCCGCCCTGAAAATGAATGAAAAGAGTTAAAAAAAAAACAACACTGTAATGATTTAAAATATCGATATAAATTATTTTACGATATCAGTAGATATATGTTTTGCTTCTTTACGAAAATACCAGAATTCAAACAAAACTCTCTAATTTCTTATTTTGAGGTGCTATCCATTACTTTACCCACATATCCAAACTGGGATATACACAAATTGTACAACTTCAATATTAGTAAAATAGTTACTTTTGATATTTTAATATTTTGATTAATGTGGGGAAGTAGCAAAAAACTTAACAAGTTGTTTTCAGATGAAGCAATGTACTTAATCAGACCTAATCTATAAACTTTATATGTTTTAAACTGTATCAGAGCATCCTTTCCTCATAAAATATGAAAGATCACAAAGAGCAGATTTTGTTTGATTCTTGTTTTGTTTTTGATGAGTCCAAGAAAATTGTTGATCAATTACTGTAAACATCCGTAATAGGAAAATAATCTCCTGCTTATGCTTTGAAGGTGTTGTTGCTATATATTTAGCTTGTGGTATTAATTTGAACAAAGCTAGCAATTTTATTCTTGTACTCACAATCAACAGCATCAGATGATGGAAAATAAAAGAAACAAAAGGGAAGTAATTGCCTTCAGCAGCAAGTGATAGAAAATATGAGTTGGAGTTGTTATATAATAAAGAGAATTGAATATGAAGAGATGTGAAAATTTTCTTATTTATTGTTTATTCTTACATAATCTTTAAATAAAAATTCTAAATATCCCTTGCATGACAATGTGAAAAATATTCAATTATAATCAAGCATATATCCTTTTTAATATATAGTTATGATTTTTTAACTAGAGAAAAAAATATCTGCAGCTGTTTTTCATTGTATACAGTTGCTATTTTACAAGTTGATCTTTTTTTGTTGTATTGGTTTATTCCATTTTTTATATTGATTTCCTTTTTGATTGGCTGCTTCAAAAGTAATTTGTGAAGTGACAAGTAACATTCTTTGTCCAGTAAATGCACTTTTTTGATTGGTTGATAAATAACTTTTGGCTTGGTTCAAAAGGGGTTTTTTTTTCACTTTGTTGGCAACAAAGTTTTAAGATTTGTCTGAAATTTTAAGATTTATTGATTGATATAAATATTCAGTGTTCTGTTCTTCTTTGCTGTTCTTTTTTTCCACATCTGGTTCATTCTCTAGATTTCTTTAGAAGAAATTTTTGTCTGGTGCAAAGTCTATTATTGGTTATTTTTGCTTATAATCCAATCAGTGGTCTACATAATGTTGTCCTGGTGCCTTCTTGCTGACTCACTGGCATTTTCAGTGTCTTCTTCATTCCAGTTTCTCTTATTGATTGATTCACTTTTTGTGATTTTATGTCTGTCATAAACTTATTCTAAAGATCAGAATTTTTTCTTTTCCTTGTGTAGAAGCTTTGTTTACTTCTGTGAGTTTTTTAAGGTTCTCTCAAGAACTAAATCACTAAAATTGGTATAGAATCACACTGGAAAATAAGGAAACTAAGGAGTTGGTACATATATTATTATTAAACTACTCTATTAATACATTCAGTTGAAATGGTTAATACTATATAGGAGCTGGTGATGTAGATAAAACCTTGTCTTCAGTATAAAATACTAACATATACAATTAAAGAAAAACCTTACAAGGCAATGTTGTTAATGAAGGGAGTTTGGGAATATTACATTGTAACTGTTCTGTTAAAATTTAATGATAGAACATTTTAAATTTTATTTATAGATGTGATAATGTCTATAAAGGTAAAGACCATATAAAACTAATTTGTAAAGGTGAAATATCTTGAAAAAGATGAGAGTAAAAAATATATTGTTTCAATTTTGTAACCTTGATTGCTGCATTCAGGCATGTTTAAATTTTCTTGGCTGAACAATTATAACTTAAACATCTTCTGGATTTCATCCTGGGTATAACGATAAACTACATCTGGCAGCAAGACCTCTGATCGGGAGGTTTTGAGGAGTGTGGAACCACTTCTTAATTACTGTTGTACCCAGGTTCACTCTGACTCTGGGCTTGTAGCACCTGTTAGAGTCCCAACTATGTGCAAATAGTTAACCCCCAAACTGGGGTCAAAACACTATGAAAGTATAGAAAAAATTTTTTATAGTAAAAATACCAGCAATACATTTTTTGGGGAAAAGAAAAATTACCAGCAATACATTTGACTCTCAACAAAACCCCTCTTTACAAAAATACATCTATGGAACCTGATCTACAAACTGATTTCTTATAAAGAATACGTATTCTATTCATATGAACATATCCTAAAAATGTTGTCAGCATTAAATAACCCATTGAGGTTGATATGCCATAAAACAAAATAAACCAAACCAAATCTGGATTTCATAGATCTTCTAATTTGCAAGAAGAACCATTATCAAGTTAGAATTTTTCATTGTCTTAATTCTGTAAGAGGTAATAAGTCTAAGGCTGCACTAGAAATGGAATCTTAGATTTTTTTATTTTGGCTTCTTTATTCAGATATTGGGTACTTGTTAATTGGATGTTGTTTTTTATTCTATTGATTTGAATGATTTGATCCTCTTTGATTGGATGATCAAAGAATCATTGTTTTCACTATTTGGTAAACAATAAATATGTTATTCATGCATATTGATACCTTTAGGAGTCAGATATTGATTTACTTGGTACAAAGCCTCACTTAAAACCATTTAACACTTGTGAGAATTGAATCTGTTCTTAATGGTTTATAAAAGCAGCATGAATCGAGCAAATGGTCACCTATTTTGGTCATGTCATGCATAGAATAATTTTTGTTTTGCTTCCTTTATTGAAATAGGTATGTTAAAAAAAAAAGACTGTTTATGCAGACAGATTCCATAGACAAGATTTTGGCTGGTGAACACAGAGAGGAATTTTATTGGTTTAGAAGTTGCTTGAATTTTGAATAATTTTCATTTTCTCTTGGATGGTTTATGATACACTGCTGGCCAAAATCTTCAGGCCAATGAAAATAAAGCAAAAATATACCTTTTTGCATTGTTAGACTCAACCGGTTATTTGAGTGGAGTGTCAAAAAATGAAAATAAGAAAAGGAAAAATTAAAAACTTTTTAGCATTTAATATGGAACTTTTGAATACTGGAAAATTAGGCTAAATACTAGCAAGGCAAAGTTTAAAACCATATTTAAAGTAACCTTTAATTGGTAAACACATAACCAAATTTACTCATTCGTGTTCAAGCATTAGTAAAGTCAACATCTGCCACTGGTATCTTCTGCATTATATTAGGTAAAAACATGATAAAGGTTAACACGTTGACTTTTTGAATGTGGCAGAGTTGTTGAGCTGCAAAAGCAAGGTCTCTCATAATGTGCCAATGCTGGGGAGATTAGATGTAGTAAAGCTGCTGTTGCAAATTTCTTGAAAGACTCTTCAAGATACAGAAATATAGAACGAGAATTGAATAGTGCCTTTAAACACAAATCTTTCACAGACTGTTGAAATATATCTGCTCAGTTTCATATCCTAATGTAAAATTGGACAGATTTTATTACATGTTTAAAGGCACTATATAAATTTTGCTTGATCATTGACACAGTTTGTTGACGATAATAAATATACTGTTTGATATGTAAACAGAGCGTCTATTCAAATATGGGTATCCACTAAAAATAATGTTTAAATAATAAAATCTGTCAGATTAATAAATGAAAATCCTTCATTGTAAGAATTGCTTCAGTATATCCAGTGAGTGTTAAATTTTATAATCCTTGTTTCCTCATTATGCGTCCAAGAAATTTCAATCATTTCTAATTCAAAGGGTCCTTTTTGTTTTCATTTCCCTTAAAATTTCCTTGTTGCATGCTTCATCCATGGTATTCTCTGTACTACATTGCTGTTGCCACTTCATCTGTGAGAAGGTTGTTCAATATTTACAGCTTTATAGGATGATTGATATTACATAACAGTTCAGCACTCTTTCCTTTTGTTTCTAAAATTTTTCTTTTTCTTAATACTTTGCTGAGCTTTTGGAAGGCCTCTTTTGTCATATTTTTTGTTTTTGAAATTGGTTTCACCCCAAGCAAGGCAATAAAGCCACTAAGACATAAGGAGGTTACTGGATGTGGAAGAATTAGGGACAGAAACATCAACAATAAGCAGGAAGATAAAGGAGTAATCAGGAGGACAATAGTGATTGACATTGCATTTAAATTTTTTTCTGATTAAAATTAGCAGGAAAGCATGGAGTCAGAAGGAAATTCCACAAGTGAGATGTGGCAGAAGAGAAACTGTTAGCATAGAATTTGCAGCTGCATCTAGCCAGCGCAGCTGTAAATTGATGAGATCCCAATGCCAGTCTAATACTGCACTTAAATTCAAAAAGTATCGGTACCATAACGAAGAGCTTATGTGAACAATTACAATAAAAGTATTTATAAAAAAGGCAGAGGCAACCTTATGGTAATAGGAAAATGACTGTAGCTGAGCTGCCAGATCAGGACCAATAATATTGCTGATTCTTTTTTGGATTATATCAAGAAGCTCATTAGAACATTTTCCAGGTATTTAAACTTTTCTACTAGCCTGATTTTAACATCTTCAAATTGTAACTTGCATCTTGGGCTATTTTCTCTTATTGACAACCATATCTTGTCTTTTAGCACTTGGTGGTTAGTCCTTTTTTCTCACTTTCCTTTACTACCTTATCTCAGAGTTCCTGAAGATTCCTTTCTGTATTTGCAATCAACACTGTGTCATTTGCATACCTTATATTAAGATTGTGCCCGCCAATACTAAATCCTGGTAAGACTTGTAGTTCTCTTAGGATTGCTTCATTGTAAAATTTTAATAAATTTGGTGAGAAGGCACATCCTTGTCTTAATGCCCTTTTCTATTTTGTGTACTCATTCATTTTCTTCTCTTAGACTGGTTTTTCCCTAAGGTTAGAAGCCCAGTTCACCCTGCTATTTAACCAATAGCTGGTGTAGTGGAAGAAGTGATGGAATCAGATCGTTTTCAAGAGCATTTGTGCGAAAGTGAATGCAAGGGTCTAAACTGGAATTTGAACATGTTTCACTTAATCTGTTCTCTGTGGTAATAACCCTTACACCACCTACACATCTTTTACACTATCCACACAATAGTTACCAAGTGTAAAATTGTTTTCTCTATATAATATTTGTATTATTGAAAAATAGTTGAAATTAAAGCTGTTCAAAAAATATTTCAAAATGGTGGAAACTCCCCCCCCCACAATAAACAACTCTATTACTTAAAAATTAAAATTAATAATTTAACTTTTGATTAATAACATATTAACAAATAAAATGCCAGTCTTCGAAGTGCCATGTCCTTTCAAGACATGAGCGATCATGGCTCACCACAGTTTCCTATCTGTTGTTGCTCTTAGTAATGTTTGTCTTTTCACCCTCACTCCTATTCCCTGTTCTGCCGTCCACTTTCACAAGTCTGTCAGGTAGATTACTTTCTGTTTGCTGCTGTTCCTTGTAATTGATAGCAGCTCAGGATAAGAAATCGGAGACCAGAGTTCAAATTCCAGTTGGTTTTGTTATATTCACTGATGTGCAAATACCATTAGGACAGGTATGAATCCATCTCTTCCCATCTATGGGTTAAATAATAGGACTTGTATCAGGAAAATCATTATTTTTAAAAAAATTGTTAATGCAATATTCACTCGCAAAAATTAATTATTCTTATAATCCAAAATATTTTGGCTTTAAATAATTCACAAAAGTTTAAGTTGTAAAAAACAAATCAATCCCTCTTGCAACAAATATGTCTTATGAATGTGAAATTCTTCAGTCCTTCTTTCCTCATTATGCATGCTAGAAATTTCATATATTTCTTTCTGAGAGTGTGACTGTTGAAAACTTAGGTCCTTAAAGGGTAATGATAATACTGAGTATAATTATTGAGAACATTTTTAGCAAGGAATTTATTAGTGATATCCAATAATTATCAAACAAGCAACTCTGCCTAAAACTAGAAATCAATTATTAATATTTGTTATTGATCACCAAGCAGAGAAAATGTACCTGTATAAATCCATCAGAAACTGATTTCAACTTTTACAGAAGAAAACTCATCAACAAAGCCTAAAAATACAGAGCATAAGAAGGATTAACCAGAGTCAGAGAAGCAGTACGTTTGATAATCAAGTTTTATTCCATTTTATTTTTATTATTGTTTTTTTGCCATATTTATCCTAACTTTCACATTCATTATTTGGCATTATTTCATGGACTATGAACAAAATATTTTAACCATGCAAAAATTTGAAGATAACTTCAAAACTGGTTCTTTGTTTACCTTCTTTCTTCCTTTATGTGCTGTGACCCTTCAGGGCATAGATGATCATGGCCCTCTGCATCTTCCTGTTCCTTGTAGTTTTGTTTTTTTGTTATTTCTCCCAAACCTTGTTCTACCATCCATTTGCTCAAGCTCATCAAGTATATATGCTACTTTCCTCTGACCCTCTTTCTCTCAATCTGTCCTGTGTGTATCAGATTTTCCAAGCCCTCCTTCCTCAATACAAGTTTCAACTGCCTCTTCCTGATGTTAAGTATAAGTTTTCTTTTTTCATTTTCTCCAAAACCTTGTAGGAAACTTAAAAATGGTAATTCTTAAAAAAATATATGTGGCAATATAATTCTCTGCTCTGTCTTCATAATGAAATCATGCATATTAGAAACTTCTGCAAGCCTTTAGTTTAACAAAATCAAACAGAATACCAACTGAATTGTAGAATTTTTAAATTACCATAATCAACTGCTTTCAAAAAAATCTCTGGCACTACTTAAAATGAGTGGTCCATTCATAAAAAAAAATTGGGACAAATCTTTTTTTGAACAATTTTTGTAGATGAGTATTCATTAGATCTTCCTCAGGCTGCAACATATGTTCAAATTGAAAAATATTGACATTTTATAATTTTAAAGGAGTTATCTGGCTAGGTGTCAATGTCAAATTAATACCTAAATTATTAGTTATACGTACTTTGTTTTTATTTACAAATGTCAAGTTTAAAACTGTGCTTATGTCATTGATGATTGCATATTATTATAAGTTAAGATAAAGGACATCAGTAGTATGCATTTATTAATAACATGGACACAGTTTCAAACTTGACATTTGTAAATAAAAACAAAATGCAGATAAATGCTTTCATTGTATCTTTCACTGTCTAATCAACTGAGTTTAATCACAGTGTTTATTACTCAGTTGACCACTATCCATTACTCCACTGTACTCAGAGGCACAGTGGAGTAATGGATAGCAGCTAGGATTGAAGAATCGGAGGGCTGTGTTTGAATTCCAGCCGAATCCATTACATTCACTTATGTGCTAATACCCTTGGGAAAGGTATGAATCCTCTTCTTCACCACCCAGTTCTGGGTAAATAGCAGGACAGACTGGGTTCTATAGCCTTGGATGGCAACTGGTCTACTGCAGAAAAAAATGGCAACCTATTGTGGGAAAAAATCTGCCTAAGTCATATATCGAAAGATACATGATCGCCTAAACGTGTATCACACATGATACATAACTGGTTGAGTGTGTCTCACTTTGAATTTACATTTACTGTCCATATATTTCTTCTTCAGATTTAGGTCATTCAAGTGTCTGTCATATTGTAATTTGGGTGCTGCCTTAGGCCTCTTCAATTTCTGTAGTTTCACTCTAATTCTACATATAATTGGGAGGTGATCACTTTTACAGTCAGCACTTAGATAGGTTTTGCAGTATACAACCCTGCTATTTAAATAATAAAAACAAAGTGCAGATAAATCCTTTCATTGTATCTTTCATTGTCTAATTAATTGAGTAATAAACACTAATATTCAGAGTATTATTTAATGTTTAAATGATAAAAATCTATATTATTTTTTCATTCTTTATTTTTCCTGTTCCTGGATATATAAATAATGCTTTTATTGCAACATCTAATAGTAGATAAGGCAGAGTAATATATTCAAAGTTTATTTTATATTGCAATGATGATAAGCCACCATAGTTACATAGTGAGTCCTTTTCAGCCTGATTACAAGTTTAGATCCTACCAAATGCACTTTCTATAAAATTTAATATATTACAAAAAGGAAAAAAATTAATTAGAATGTGGTGTGTTTTTGGTTTCTTTAAGTTATTAAAAATATAATATCATTATAAAAAGAAAATTAAATTGAGAACTTGATATATCTAAAACTGTACCACTTAAAGAATTTGAACTTGATGAAATAAAATCCTATTTTATGTACAGATATGTCTTACCTACTGAACCCATGTTGGATAGAAGATGATTTGCAATTCAAGCTTTTACTATTAAATTAATCATTACATTATCCGCTTAAATCAAAATCTATTTTGAGGATGAATTGAATTACCTCCACATATGAATATATTATACATTCCACAGATAATTAATTACTTCACAATTATTGTAATAATTACATATTATTTAGCAATAGGTTTAAAATTTAATTCCTTTAGTTTGAAATGGATTTTCTGAATTAAAAGTGTATAACTGACTAAAGTTTCATACATTTTAATGAAACTAGAATTTTTTTTTTTTTGCAATATGCTAATGTGTATTGAAATCGTCACAGTATTCACTGTTGTTGAAGTTATCACTATTTTTTTGTTAAGATTTATAAACTCTACATTTCATTCAGTTTTGCTAACCAGTTGGTGAAATTTGAATAAGTTGATTTGTTTGGAAAAATACTTTGGCAAAAACTCTACTTCACGGTTTAATAATTTCTTTTTATAGGACTTCATTGTAAACAATATTTTTAAAGAAAATTTCTTTTTTTTCCGTTTTGACAGCAAAGAATAAATTCTTAGTAGTTCTTACTCTTGAGCATGCAACATACAACTGACTATGCATAAATATTTCTTTCTGGAGTCAAATTCCAACTTTTTGAAGCATTTGTCCTTGTGGTTTGTTTAAAGTTCTCACAAATGTAGGGCAAACTGGAAACTGGATTCTTGTATATATAAAAACTTAAAAGATATGCAAAAAACAATATTGTATTTTTATCAAATAAGTATTTGTTATTTTAATCATTAAATTGTTTTTAAAACTGGGAGTAAAATGATAAAGCTTAATTTTTAAAAAAAAATTAATGAAAATTATTGTACTTAACTACGCACCCTAGTAAAACCAACTTTGTACTCCCTTACCTGTTTGAGTGATCAAAACCAAATTTTGGCAAGAAGTGCAATGTATGGTTATTTTAAAGAGTGTAACAGATGCATGGACTAATGGAAGTTATAGAATTTTATATATACGTAGATAGATTGATAAGCATAAGCAAAAATTTAGATTCTGGACAAGGTATGAATCTGTTATGATGTTGGTTTGGGGTTTGTAGAGACAAACGACAAATAACACGTAACAATAAAAAGGGTTTTATTGGTTGGTAAAAGGTACAGAAATCGCCTGAGTAGTCTATAACTAGCTCAGCCAGGAACTTTCTCGTACTCTGTCTCTCGACGTGCCACTATATAAAGTCTTTGCTAGCAGACAAGTTCATCTTCAAGAGGGGTGGTAGGTTTCCAACACAGCAGAATCCATCTCTCCTCTCTCTCCAAGCTATGGGTTAACTCTTATATCATTAAATCTTTATTATCACCAAAAAAATTCTTACAATTTAAAAATATTTTCTGGCTTTAAATAAACCTGCAAGGGATAAAATGTAGTGAAAACGAATCAATCAAAATCTCTAAAGGAATTAACAATTAACTCCTCTACTATGAAGAGTTTCTTTTTTCTTGTGTGTTAAAGAGTGACAACAAATGGATTTAGTTTGATCAAAATATGTCTTTGACACAGATTTACAATATACTTGGTTGCTGAGATTTGAAATATATGTTGTTCTGCATAACTTTATTTTATTTACAGTTGGACTAATGTCCTCATTATTTTTTGTTATTATCACATTATTTTGGACATTGTATCTTCTGGCTCTCTACAATTGTCTGTTAATCCAGGGAATTTTGAACTGAACTCTTTATTTCATCTATTGTGGTAGGGTTCTCATTCTCTTTTTTTTTTTTTTCTTTTTTTTTTTTTTTTAAGCGTATCACCCCAAGCAAGGCTGGTGGCCACTATCACGCATGGGGTTACAGAAGGGTTGGAGGTAGAGCAGATAGGAGTGGTAAAGGAAAGGACGTGGAGAAAGAGAAGGACGGAGGGTCGATCAAGGCAGGGGGGTTACAGAAGATATAGAGCGAGAGCAGATAGGAATGAAAGATGAAAGGAAGTGGAGAAGGGAAGTGGATAGATCAAGACAACTGGAGATGACGATTGACGTTACACTTAAACCGTTGGAAATTGTATTTGTCAGGGAAACAGTAATAGGGAAGGGAGTTCCATAGGCGAGATGTGCGAGACATGAAGCTATTGGAGTAGAAGAGACGTCTACATCTAACAGTTTCAACGGTGAAGGGGTGGGAACGGGATGCCAGCCTCGTAGGACGCTTAAATTCACAAGGCTTATGGACAAGCGAAAGCAACTCCTCGGAGCAATTACCATGGAAGTACTTGTAGAAAAGGCAGAGCAATGCAACATCGTGTCTGTGAGAGAGCGACTGCAGACGAGATGACAGATCAGGGCCAATCACATTGCATATCCGTCTCTGGATCTTATCAAGAACCCTGAGGCAACACGCAGGGGCCCCAGACCATACTTATCTGTGTTTTGTGATATCTCATCTTTTTCTTTTTTTAGTACTGCTCAGTGATTGCTTGCCCTGTTTGTACTGTTTGAATTACCCAGCCCAGGGATTGAACTCAGATTTGCTATGCCACCAAATTTATAAACCAATGCTTTAATCCTTCAGTTTAAAGGTCAGTCAATCAACAGACCCCTGAAGAAAGTCAGAAGTTATATCAGGAATGTTCTTTTTCTACCGTGATGTTGACTCTATACAAAGCCCTAAAGGGAATGAAAGTGGTTCTCTACAATGTGAATAGCATAGTGGGTCTTAGCCATGAAGGTTAGAACTGGTGTAACTAAGGAATATAGTTTGTCTGAATATATTCCGTAGAAATAGCAATAGAGCAACAAGAGGCTTGTGATATTTTGTGTGTTGAAAAGGTGTAAAATATTATTTATCACTCACAAAAGTGCATAGACACTTTTAGACTCTGTTGAGACTGGAAAGTGAAGACTGGGCAGCAGTACTCCATTTTCGACCTGATCTGGCTCTTGTAAAGGTCGAGGATAGCAGGAGGAAGTGGGTACTTACTGGAGTGGTACAGGGAACTGATCCTTTTTCTGGTATATTTATTGAGGGATTGTATGTATGAGTTCCACTTGAGGTCTGGGTTGAGTCCCAATAGGGGTTTATTGGGCCTCCCTGAAGGCGCACCTGTTCGTTATGATAGGCAAAAATTCAGTTTGCTTGGTGATGATGGAATGTCACTAATATGATAACAAAAAAAAATTAGGAATATATCAGTAAATAATTATAACACCTCATCACAGAAATTTAGAGAAAAATTACAAAAGGTTTTCTTATAATTAATATTATCTTAAAGCCATACTAAATAAGAAAGTAGTCTCATAAATTGTAACTAAGTACCTAAATGATAGTATAATACAAGTATTAACAGTATTTTGTGAACAAAGTAGATTATTTTGTTACTCGTTTTAAGTGCTACCAAATCTTTACTGAGGGAACAGCTGAAATTTGATCTTATTCCTTTAAAGGAAACTTGAAATCAGTTATCCTGCAAATATATTTATGAATAAAGCAAAACTGGAAGCAACAGAAGGTACTGAACTATGCAAGTATGAAATCTTCAGGACAGTTAATAAAAGAACATCTTGGAATACAAGCAGTATATTCAATTCAGCAGAATTCAATTCAGGGTGTCAAGGAATTTGTAAGTTACGGTCATAAATATGCAGGCAGTATCCAGAGTAAAAGTCCTTCCTAAACTGGACAAGAGAAGAACTGAAAAATAAATGGACATACATGAAGTCTTGCACTATAGGGGTGATACTGATAGACTGTATGTGAAAACTCTATAGCATTGGCTCTGTGATCTGATCAAGGTGGTGCTGTGTCATTGCAGTAAAACTGACTAAAGGCAAATGTTAAATTAAAAAAAAAATTGGTTTTGTTTGGTTTATTTAACAGCATATCAACTTCTTATGGGTCATTTAATGCCAAAATTTAATTTTTTGGAGGAGCTTTGGTAATTTGTTTTTCAAAAATTTATTGCTGGTAATTTTCCTTTTCCAATAGTGGTAATTCTTTTTTATTTTACTATGAAAATATATTGCTGGTATTCTTACTACAAAAATGTATTTTTATACTTTCATAATGTTTTGACAGCTGTTTGGGGGTTCACTATTTGCTCATAGTTGAGATCCTAACAGGTGCTACCACCCCTAAAAACTATGAACTGAAAAAGCTGAAAATGTGAAGTAATTACATGGATACTACAAGTGACAAAAAAGTAATTGCAGATGATTTGATATAGAAATAGTTGTGAAGAAAAAAATATTTTTTTTAATCATTTCACTCCTAAGCAAGGGGATAATGCCACTAGGTTGCAGGGGTTTGCAGGAAGTGAAAGAAGACTTCACTGAGGATAAGGTAAAAGAATAAAGGAACAAGATTCAGGAAGATGGTGATGGATGTTTCATTTATATTTTTGAAGATTATAGGGGAAGGGAAGCAAATAGGAAGGGAGTTCAACAGGTGAGAAGTGTGCAAAAATATGTTATTAGAATAGAACTGACAGTTACATCTAGCTAGTTCAACAATAAAACTATGAGAACTAAGAACAGCTTATCATAACAATTGCCATGAAAATATTCACAGAATAATCAGAGGGAAACCACATCACGTCAGTGAGAAAGTGACTGAAGTTGAGATGCTAGGTTTGGATTACATTATAGTCCCTTCTTTGAATTTTGTCAAGTATCTCAAGAAATTTGAAGAGGGAAACTGAATCTCTATTGAGGGTAGAGCAGAACAATTCAATAAGTACAAAATATATTGAAGTCAAAATAGGATACAGTAGAATAGTAGAAGTTGGTGAATGCCAAGGTAAAAATGCGATCAATCATATAATTGAATACAGAAAATTTAGGAGTACAAAATACACATGATTTACACTATTTATATTTGGAGTATTGATGAAGATGTGGACAGTAGTCTGAATACAAATAGTGTAAATAATGATAACTCCTCCTCCAAGAAATAAAGATGAAATATACATGATTGGGGAGGAAAGTTTATGCACTGGAAACTGAAAATTACTATAAGTTTACTATGCCAGCCAGTGGTACATGCATAAATTAAAGAATAAAAACAGTAAGATTCTATGAGATATTGAAATTCAAACCAGTTACCTACTCTCGGTCAATGGATCAGATCTTATCATAAGCAAGAAAATAATTTGTTAGTCAATGTTGTTGTTCCAATGAGCAGAGAATAAAACTGAAAGTGAAAAAGAAGCCACAGCAAAAATGGGACAAGATTTTTGGATATTGTTTATCAACTGAAAAAATTGTGGGACATGGAGGTGATATCTGTATACATCATTTATCGGACATGTGAAAGAGTACTGAAGAGGCCTGCAGAGAGATTGCTGGATTTAGAAATCTGAGAAAAAATGAAAACTGTTAACAAAGCAATATACTGAAGTGAGTCCTGGAGTACTGAGGCAACTTGATGAAACTTTTGAGTTATTGCTGGTGTGCAAACTCAATCAATATAATCATCATCATCATCATCCTCATAAAAAAAGAAATACAGGGATACAGAAGGTGCTTATCTCCCTTTGGTGGAAGATAAGGCACATAGATAACATGATGGCAGCTTAGGATCCAATATGCTATATAAATTCAAATGTCCCCCAACTGTTTCATAAGTTTATGAAAGATGATAAAAATGTCTTTATGGTTTCTGGACGTTTAACCAGTTTGACATGACTGATATATCACAAGAAATTTGTCTTGAAGTGAATTTCTGGATTAGGCAATGGCCTATATTGCATGAATTTTTTTTTGTCATGGATCATTTTACTGCAGCAGTGATTCAAGACAATTTGTAAATTGTTGATGAAGACACTGAAAGAGGTGATTTTTTTGATGCAGCTGATGAGATATCTTGAAATATGTTTCTTTGTTTTGGGTGTTCTTTGACAGTGAATTTTGATTTTGATTCAAGACTGTTCCTAAATGATGATGAAAGTAGTAACAGCAATGGTTGTTTGAAAGTTGATGATAAGATGACATCATATGTACATTGTTCAGTATCTGGTAGTTAATATTAGAGATTGGTAACTGAATAAAGGTATTTTACATGAAAGGAATAAGTGATATTATGAAAGCTTGAAAATAATGAATCATATTTTAAATGTGGTATTAATGTAACAAAAAAGTTGCAAAACAAACCAACAATTTAAAAGAAGTGAATGAACCATGATAGGCCCAACTCCTATAAATTCTGAAAATTGATATGATAAGAATAGCAACAAAGCTAAGATTAATACTCACAGAGAACAAATGAGTCATTTGTATAACTACCTTTTTCTTTCTATTTTTTTTTCTATGTTTTTGTAAAAATTCATTTTAATTCTATGTAGTCTCTTAGTATTAGCTTATCTGGCTTTCTGGTCTTTGCTTTTGATATACCCACTGCACTTTTCATTTTTTTAATCTTTCTTTGCTTGTTTCACATTTCCCCCCACCATGTGATATTTGCACCATCTCCCAACCATACTCGGTTTCCATGGTTTCTGGGTTGCTTTGCAGACACTTGTGGAGAAAGCACCTTGTCAATTGAGCTTATCTACAAAGAACATGGTCACTCCTCCTTTGCTTGGGTGCATATATTCAGCATATAACTCTAGAGGCTGCACTAAGCTGGAGTTAAAAAGCCAATAGGGAAGAAAAAGGAGAGAATAAGAGTAAGAAAGAATGATAGAGAGAATTAAACAGAAACAAATAAAAATGAAAAAATAAGTAGAAGCATTATAATTCAACCCTTGTTTATGGAGGTGTGGCTGTAATCACGTTAATGTGTATGGTTTGATATAGGTTGATATACATGCAGTACTATGCATGTATCCATGTTAGAATTTATTCAAACCCTAATATATATCTGTCCTGGGTATGACGATAAACTACATCCACGTCCTGGGTAAGATGATAAACTAATCCAACAGCGAGGCCTCTGATCAGGAGGCTTTGAGGAGTGTGGAACCACCTCTTAGTTGCTGGTGTTCCCAGGTCCACCCTGACCCGGGGTGGTAGCACCGGTTAGGGTCCCAGCTATGGGCAAATAGTTAACCTCCAAACTGGTGTCAAAACACTATGAAAGTGTAAAAATAGGTTTTAATACCAGAAATACTTTGTAAAAAAATTATTATCAGGAATAAATTTTTGAAGAAAAATTATTACCAGCAATAAATGTTTGAAGAAAAATTATTACCAGCAATACATTTAAAAAAAAAATTAATAAATTACCAGCAATACTTAAAAAAAAAAGAATTTCTAGCAATACATTTTTGAAAAAAAATTTCCCAGCAATAAAAATCTTGTTGGCATTAAATAACCCATTAAGGTTGATACGCCATAAACCAAGCCAAACCAAATACATATATGTAGTTGAGCCCCTTGTGAAACGATAGGGTTAGTATGCAAGTCTCACCTTGTGACTGAATTCAATCCTTGACATATGCTCCACGAATCAAGTAATGTGCTAAGGTTGACTCTGTCCAATGAATATGTCAGTATTTTTGAGATGAGGAACTAGCATTATTATTATTATTATTATTATATGCTTTTCTATTTAGACCAATATGCTTGTCTTGGTTCTTATATCTAGACTACTTTGGATAAAAGAATTTGGAACTAAATGAACATACATAAAGTCTTTCTCTATAGGGATGATACTGACAGATTGTGTGTGAAAAGGAACGAAGAAAGTATTTTTAACATTGACTCTGCTATAAAAGTATTTGACAGTTACACAAGGTGGTGTTGTCAGTGCAGTAAAGCTGACTAAATATTAAATGAAAAAACTATGAAGTCAAAATATGAAGGGAAGCAATTATATGGATACTACCAGGGACAAAAGAATTAATTGCAGATGATGATAGAAATGCCTGTGAAGAGAAGATTTTTTTGTTTGTTTTCTTTTTAATCATTTCACCCCAAGCAATGTGATTATGTACTAGGGTGCATATGGTTACAGGGAGTGAAATTGAATTAGAAAACTTTACTGACAAGAAGGTCAATAAAGGAATAGGATTCAGGAAGACAGAAGATGACGATTGATGTTGCATTTAAATTTTTGAACATTGTAGGTGGCAAAGAAGCAAGAAATCAGAAGGGAATTCTACAGGCTAGAAGTGATAGTTGCATCGAGCTAGTTCAATAGTAAAACAGTAATACCTAGTGGCCAATCTAGTAGTAAGCTTAAATTCATGCAGTCAAGGTTGTGTTTCAGCCTTTGTACTTTTTGGATTATCTCGGTATTTGTCATCTTAGTTACCTTGAATCTTTGAACTGTACCCTTTATTCAATCCAGGAGGGTAGATTTATTTTTTTATTCTGCTTTCCATATATAAATAAAAGGTTAAAAGATAGAATGGCCAAAACAGAGTACAACAGTCAAGATGAACATGATATAATAATTAATATTTATAAATAGGCGATAGAATCCATTTGTATTTCTATATTCATACCAGTATAAGTTTTGTGTAGCCAAAAAATGTTTATTCTGTTTAAAGTCAATAGATATTATTGGATTTGTTTTGTATTAAGACTGTCCTGGGTATGATGATAAACAACATCCGATTCCCCTAGGTATGACAATAAACTGAGTCCAACAGCAAGGCCTCTAAACAGGAGGTTTTGAGGAGCATGGAACCACCTCTTCATTGCTGGTGTTCCCAGGTTCACCCTGATCTGGGGGTGGTAGCACCTGTTAGGATCCCAGCTATGGGTAAGTGGTTAACTCTCAAATTGGGGTTGGAACACTATGAAAGTGTAAAAATAGGTTTTAATACCAAAAATACTTTGTAAAAAATTATAACCAGCAATAATCTTTTGAAGAAAAATTATTACCAGCAATACATTATTACCAGCATTAAGATTTTGAAAAAATATTACCAGCAATAACAATTTTGTTGGCATTAAATAACCCATTGAGGTTGATATGCTGTAAAACAAACCAAACCAAACCTTTTTGAAGAAAAAAAAAAAAAAAAATTACCAGCTATACATGTTTTGGAAAAAAAAAATACCAGCGATACATTTTTGAAGAAAAAATATTACCAGCAATACATTTTTGAAGAAAAAATATTACCAGCAATACATTTTTGAAGAAAAAATATTACCAGCGATACATTTTTGAAGAAAAAATATTATCAGTGATACATTTTTGAAGAAAAAATATTATCAGTGATACATTTTTGAAGAAAAAATATTACCAGCGATACATTTTTGAAGAAAAAATATTATCAGTGATACATTTTTGAAGAAAAAATATTACCAGTAATAGATTTATGAAGAAAAATATTACCAGCAATAAAAATTGTTGGCATTAAATAACCCATTTTGGTTGATATGCCATAAAACAAACCAAACTAAAACTTGTATTAAGAATATAGTTAAGAATATAGTTTTAAATAACTTAATTCAGAATTATCACATTTGTTTGTATTGTGGCAATTGTTATATTAACATTGGAAAAAATTTTGACAAAAAATGGCATATTTTTGTTTAATGATTTTAATACTGAAGACAAAAGAAAAGAAAATTTTCAGCATAGACTGCTTTTTTTATTTTAAGAAAGTATAATACCAGATGGTGCTCTAAGTTATTGAAAGCACTCTTTTATCAGAGCATAAATGTGAGATGACTTAATGTAATGTTATGCAGAATGTGCCATATTTTAAGATTCCTCTGTCAGACGGATTGAAAGCATTAACATGGGACTTTACAGTCTAGCACAGGAAATGAAAAGGCTCACCATGATCATGGTACTAGCTGCCTACTCCAGATATAATGTTTCTTGGGAATTTCCAGGTGAACAGGAAAAATTAAGGGAGCTTTGTATAAACCCCATAGAGGTATCCACAGTGATACAAAGTTCATGTTATTTGACACTTTCCTGAAAAATGAGAGCCATGTCATGCCACTGTACTTCTTGTAGAGGCTTGTGGTCAATGCCACCACCTATATCAAGGTGCTAGACATTATACTCAAGCCCTGGATTCAAGGAATGGCTGTTCCAGCAGGACTCTGCTTCCTCTCACATGTGACCCAGGAATGACTGGCCAAGAATTTTCATGATCATGTCATCTGCAAAAATGTGGCTTCCTACCTCTCCAGATTTGCTTCCTTGGATAGTTACATTTCACTTGTTGCTAAGAGAGAGAAAGCAATGATTCCTCAAAAGCCATTATGAGCATAAAGGTGAATATGAATGTAAGTCAACTGATCCAAGCATGCAATCACTTCCAAGGTCACATTGAAGCTGTCTTTGACACTGAGGGCAGTTTTATTAAATAATCTTTTTCTCTGCTTTACTGAAGAAGTAAGACAAAAAAAAAAAGATTAATAAAACTGCCCTACAAACTTACTTATTTAATGTTTTTTTTTACTTGGCCTAAAGATTGCATGTTTCTTTGAAAACCAGGTAGAAATAGTTACAGCTTAATTGAAGAATTTCAGTCACTTCCCAGATTTTATCTTTAGATTACTATTCATTTCTATCTTTATAGAATTCTTTTAATGAAAACAATTCCAGCTCCCTTGAAAAATGCAAAAGATACCTGGAGCAATTCTTTGTTGACAAAGATAAAAAGCTGCATAAACTTATGAAATTGCCTGAAAGATAAAATAAAATAAATAATATTAATGTGAAAAATTGAAATAAAATGTCTTTTATTCTCACTTAATAAAGTGAATAAGCTTGTGGGACCAATCTTATATAAGGATAGGGATTGGTTAAACCTCAATAGCAGAATCAGATAAAATCAGCATTTGAGCAAATTTTAGATAAAGAATAAACTTTGAACTCCCTTTTTTCTAGGAGACTTGTGCATTTCTCTTGAAGATATATATTTATTTATTAAAGTTAAACAAGTAAGAAAATATTATATGTCTATATTTCTGAGATGAGGTAATGTAACTATGTACACTATTCGAACTGTTGTCATATTCATGATGTTTCAGCTGTTGTATGCTCCAGCCTTCTTCGATGGATGAAATAAAGGGTTTGTTCGAAATTTCAATAACCTGAAGAAGGCCAGAGCATACAATGGCTGAAACGTTATGACTATGACAACAAATATGAGGACAACAGTCTGAACAATGTAAATAGTGTAAAGAAATTATTAGTTTGTTCAAAAAGTAATAGAGTATTTTTAGAGATTTCAGTGTGATGTGAATTTGGTTAATATGAAAAGAACTTGCGTATATCCATGAAGATAAAAGTCAGGTGTGTTACATGCATGACTGAGAATGGAATTACTTGCATTAAATGCATTACTGCGTTTGGAACCAGTCATTGTATTTGGCAGCATTCTTTTCTCTTATTACCATTTCTCTTGAGAAAGCAATTTCTTTTCTTTCCTTATGAATTGTATACCTGAAGATTGGTTTGAAACATTGTGGTAACAGCAAAAAAACAAAACAAAAAAGGAACATAATGAATTGAATAGTCTGAATAATTCTTGGAATGATGACTCTTCCCAAAATAATTAAAAATGGGTAAAATATACATGAGTGATGATGTCTAGTCAATATTTCCTTTCTTTACCATTTGTGATGCACATTTTTTTTACAGGTTAATAGGAATTGATAGGCTTACCTATTATCCAGTCTGCACTCCTTCCACATCTATTAAACAGGAGTAGAGGTTAGTTCCTTGTTCCTTTTCTATATTAGATGCAATAGCTGACAGTAGATGAAAAGACACTTTCTCTCCATCCAACTCTGAACATCTTTGTTTTCAGTCACTTTAATGCCTACTACAACATGTGGCTGAAACATTCTAAATATACTGATTTTACTGGTATACAGACATTAAATTTTTCCACTGCCCAAACCCTCACTCAAATCGTGGACTTCCCTACACATTTCTCTAGCCCAACTGAGCAACAGGCTTCTCTACTAGATCTATTTCTTATTCCCTCCCCTGCTCTTGGCGAGCTTCACAATATTGCCCTCTTGGTAACTACTGCGGTAGCTATTGATATCACTTTCCAAGCATCCATTAAACAGCAACCCCCTTATTCATAAGACCTTTTTCTGTTACTAGCATGTTGATTCGAACTCATTTTGGGATTTTCTTTGTGACGCCCCTTGGACTGACATCTTCAACCTCCCAACTGAGGTTTCTTCTTGGGTTAAAGCTGGAATGGACACTTTCATTCCTTCTTGGAAATACCAGGTGAAACTGCAATCCGCTCTATGGTTCACACCAGCATGCTCGGCTGCTATAGCACACAGGAACCACTATTTCTAGCTATATCCGAGTGAGAGCTTTCATAACAGGTGCCTATTTGCTAGTGCTTGTAATAAATGTGAGTCCTCGAGGGAGTTAAGTACTTGTTTGCTGAGAGAACGGGGTACCGCATAGCCTCTAAAAAACTTTGGCTCTCATAACTGCTGGAGTCTCTGTAATAGGGTACTAAATAAGTGCAAGGTCTCTATCCCCACCCTTTTCAATCAATTTGAGGTATTATCATCCTCTGCTGATAAAGCTGAATGCTTTGCCTGTAAATTCTCCCCATACTCTACTCTTGACTCCTCTGGAGTATCTCTGTCTAACTTCTCACTTAGAACTGAATCTCTGTTGAGTGATATGCATATAACTGCTTTCATAGTTTCTGCTATCATCTCTAACCTTGATCCCCGGAAAGCATGTAGACCTGATGGCATCGCTGTAATAGTCCTTAAGAAGTGTGCTCCTGAACTGGTTCCTGTTCCCTCTAAACTGTATAATAAATGCCTCCTGCTTTCCTGCTTGCTGGAAGTCATAATCTGTTGTTCCAGTTTTCAAGAACTCTGGTGAACCAAAAAGGTATGGTGGAGTAATGGATAACAGCTTGGATTGAGGAATTGGAGAGCTGAGTTCAAATTCCAGTCAAATCCATTACATTCACTTATGTGCTAATATCCTTGGGAAAAGTATGAATCCTCTTTTTCTCCCCCAGTTAGGGGTAAAATAGCAGGACAGGTTGGGTTTTATGCCCTTGGATGGCAACTGGTCTACCGCAGATAGAAATGGCAACCTACTGTGGGGAAAAAAATCTGGCTCGTCAGTCATGTATTGAAAAATACATGATTGCCTAAGTGTGTATCACACATAGCACATAACTGACTGACTGGTGAACCATCTAGCTATTGGCCTATTAGTTTTCTACCTCTTTTTGAGAAACACTTAGAGGCCCTAATCAATCATCATTTTTCATCACAGGACCTTCTATCAGAAAAGAAATATAGATTTCATTTCTCCAGATCAACTGCTGATATATTAATGGCAATTGCAGAAAGAGTCTGTCATAGTCTAGATAAACACGGTGGACATCTGTAGCATTGGACATCTCGAAAGTCTTTGACAGGGTTTGGTATTCAGGTCTTCTCCACAAGCTGAAAAGTTAGAGTATCTCTGTGCATGTTTTTTGATCAGATCCAGTCTTTCCTATCAAATTGTTAAAGGGAACTTGTCTTGAACAGCTATGCATCTAGATCATTTCATACTAATACAGGTGTTCCCCAAGGCCCCATCCTTGGTCCTATGCTGCTTTTAATCTTCATTAATGACCTTCCTAATGACATCAACTCTCAACTTGGCATCTTCACTGATGACACAATCATTTACTCCTGCCTCGATAGTAGGTCCGAAAAAGTCAAAATGTCAGCTCATGTACAAAAGGACCTCAAGACTGTCATTAACTTGGGCAAACGATGGCTTTTCAATTTTAATGCCTCCAAAATTAAACCTTTCCATTAATCATTTGAGAGACCACTTCCATCAGCATGGCTGATGCTATCCTCCAGGAAATTGACTCATTGCACCTTCTTGGGTTAATGTTGTCATATGACATGAGGTGGAAAGACCATATTGAATCCATTGCTAGATCAGCTGCTAAGAATGTTGGTTCACTGTATCAGAGAAGGCAACTTTTTTCTCCAGAATCTATCTTGCATATCTATAAGTATACCATTCATCCATGCTTAGAATATTGCTCCCATATATGGCCCAATGCTCCTGCTATTTAACTGGAGCTTTTTGATAAGATCCAGAGAAGAATCAGCAATATTATTGGTCCTGATCTGGTGGCTTGATTTCAGTCACTTGTCCACTGCCTCTAAGATTGCCTCTCTGTACCTTTTTTATAAATACTTTCATGGTAATTGTTCAAGTGATCTCTTTGCTATGGTACCTAGACTATATGAATTTATGTGCCAATATCTCATCACTTTACACTTGAGCTGGCTAGATGTAGCTGTAACTTCTGTGGTGACAGTTTCTTTTCTTGCACTTATCACCTGTAGAACTCCGTTCCAGCTCCATGCTTTCTAGCTAACTTTAATCTCTTGAAAATTATGTGCTGTGTCAATTGCTATCTACTGTCCTCCTGATTGATCTTTTCTCTTTCTACTCATTACTAATGTTTCTGTTCCTAATTCCTCCACACCCTGTAACCCTTTGTGTGCTGATTTCTGTACTGCCTTGTGATTTTTTAAAAAATTCTCTTTTTGATTCCTGATTGACTTGGCAGAAGAATTTCCACAGTAGGCTGCCATTACTTTCTGTGGTAGACTAGTTGCCAACCAAGTCTATAGGACCCTATCTGTCATGTAATTTAACCCATAACTGGGGAGGGGGAGAAGAGATGGATTCATACCTTTTCCAAGGGCATTTGCATGTAACAAACTTTACTGGAATCTGGACAACTTTGGTTTTTCATTCCATGCTATTATTCATCACACCACCCACACATCCAAGCTTACAGCACCTGGTATTCCCAAGCAGTTACCTATCTAGGTGTTATAATTAATACCATTGGCAACAGTGGTTATAATTACATTGATGAAAAATCCGCTCAACAGCATTCTCATCTTCAATGTTGATTTCTTCATTGTGTATAGCCAGTCTCACTTTCATATTGACACCTTTTGCAGTTAGTAGTACATTGTAAATCCTTGTTGTTGCATTTTCTCCAATTAGGTACTACCAACACTCTGTTTTGCTTAACTTCAGAGATTGGACAAGATCTGATGTTTCAACATGATTTGGCCATAAAAATAGTAATTATTTATATGCTTACAAAAAGAAAACAAATTCCTAAGCAAAAAGCTTGCTTTTTACTTTTTAAAATTTTTTTTAAAAGAAAAAGACACAAACAATGCATACATTTACATATGAATAAACATGCCAAAAATCATGATATAGGTACGTAATATTGTGTAGGACCCACTCTAGATTGATGAGGTGCAACAGCTTGACATTGATTCTACATGTAATCAGAAAACTCCTGGAAAGATGTTGAGCCATGTCATCTTGGTAATTGTCCTGAGCTTCTTGATATTTGAGGATTGTGCATACAAATAAAACTCTCCACCATGTCCCATAAATGCTTGATTGAGATCATCTTCTTTGAACATAGTCACTACAGCATTCATTGGAAATCCTCTTAAAACAATTCTGAGCAAATAGAACTGAGGGACACTGTTCCTGTGTTCGCATGTGTTCCAAGGATGGTTTGCCTAACCTGCAAAGTAGTTCTGTGATTTATCAATTTAAATATCAGTGTGATGCTGACTATGTTGGTTGAACCAACTTGTTGTTGGAGACCTGGATCGGACAACACATGCCTGCCTATATAAAACGGGGTGGAGCTAGTAACAGTAATTGCTCAATTTGTGAGTCAGCAATTGAACTTGATTTGATTAACAATCTGGGTTGCACTTCTGAAATATGTTGACAAAGCAATTAAGGTGCTGCACGGCCTCTCTCAGTTAAACATTTACAGTTTTTAGGAGCTGTTTACATCAACCTTCTTTGACTGACTTTGTGCAGACAGAAAGAGAACTTTTTTCATTCTCTGTGTCTCATGGGTGGGTTGTGAATAATTATTTTGTGTGGTTTTATACTCACTAGGAGCTTATTTACACTGATTTGCTTGTTTTTATTAATAAATTTATTTTAGCCATGGCTCCTTATTTACCTCCCATGTCTACCTTTTTCAGTTTCACTATTTTGATTATTGTCATTCCAAATCTTTCTGAAGACAGTAAAGGCTGATTGAAAATATGGTAAAATATAGTTTTAGGCTATGCTATATTTATGGGTTAAAGTGCTCAATATCAGAGATAGACCATATCTAAATATAAAAGTGGACATTGAAGTCAACACCCAGCAGAGACAGTCACATCACTGACCTGTAGGTAAAATAGTCAAGCAAAAACACAACACATACGGCCTGATGATTGTGTATATGCATGAAACAGATTGTTGCCACTGGGTGTTGACTTCAATGTCCACTTATATACATATATATATATTTTTTATTTGCTGTGTGGGCAAAATCCTTTCTGTTGGTGTGGACACCTCCACTTCCTGTGTGTAAATTTTTGTACCAGGAGGCCATATCAGTTTGTGGCTGTTACGCCTAGAGTATAGATATGTAGTGTATGCTTGTTGGATTTTAATTTTCACACAAGATGACCAAATGCATTGAACAGAGATATTGCATCAAATTTTGCCAAAGTCTTGCTCAAACCATCCAGAATATTCAGCAGGCTTCTGACGATGATGCCATGGGCAAAACTAAGATCAAAATTTGGTACAAATGCTTCAAAGATGGTTGCATCTAAGTGGAGAGCAAAGCACACTCAGATAAGCCATCCACAAGAAAAAAATGAGGAGGTGATTGAGAAGGTTTGGGGTCAGTTATAGAAGACAGTCATGTAACAATGCTGGAAATTTCTCACAAAATGGGAATAAGCTCAGGAACAATTTAATGCAGGATTTGTGCTAGCAGAGCGTGTTGGTGAAATTTGTCCCCAAGGTGCTAGTAAGGCAGCAGAAGCAACTCCACATGGAAATTGCTCAGGACATGCTGGACTGTGTAAACCACTATCCAGACTTCATGAAGACCATAATCACTGGTGATGAGACCTGGGTTTATTGTTATGACCCAGAAACCAAGTTCCAGTCCTTTCAATGGAAGCATCCATCATCATGAGAACCCAAAAAAGCAGGTTTACAGCAATGTGAAAGTAATGTTGACTTGTTTCTTTGACTCACATGGTATTGTGCATCATGAATACACACCACAAGATCAAACAATAAGGAATACTACCTAGTAGTTATAAGACACCTTTATGATGCTCTGTGTGTGTGTGTGTGTGGAAAAGAATTGGCAACTTCACCATGACAATGTACCAACTAATTCTGCCTACATAACCCAATCTTTTCTGGTCAAGAACAACATACCTTTTGTTCAACTCACTACTCTTCCAACTTAGCACTGTGTGACTTTTGGCTCTTCACCAATCTCAAAATCATGCTGTAATGGAAGCAATTTGAGTTGCAAGAGGAAATTATAAAAAAAAAAGCAAAATGGAGCTCTATAACATTTTAGAGGTTGTTACCAGCAGTGGCAAGACAACTGGGAGAGATGTGTGAACTCCTAAAGGGGAATATGATTAAATTATATTTGTGGAATATAAAAAATTAATTTTTTATGCTTAAATGTCATATACTTTTTGGACACACACACACACACACACACACATATATATATATATATATAATTCTCTCCCTGATAAAGCAGACTATCATGTTGAAAATTATGACAATGCAGTGATTTAATATTGGATGACAGTAAAGACTAGCTTTTGGCAGGAAAATTGAGTTTATGTGAGTATGTACCTAATAAGAACATGTGAGCATACTTGGAGTGACATCATTGGCTGGTGAAGCCTGGTCAGGATCTAGATGGATGACTGTCTGGGAATACCAGGTGCTATAAGTGTGGATGTGTGTGGGGGGTATAATGGATAACAGCTCAGAATGAGAAATCTGAGAGCCGAATCTTAATTTATTTCCAGGCTGTTATATTCACTTATGGCAAATACCCTTGGGAAAGCTATGAATGCACCTCTTTTCCTCCCAGCTATGGGTTAATTAGTAGCACTTGTATCAGTTAATCAATATTATCCCCAAAAAATTCTTACAAACTAAAAATGTTTTCTGGCTTTAAATAACCTGTAAAAGGTTGATAAATCATAAAAAAACCAAATCAAATTCATTGGCTGGTGCAGCACAGCATGACTTTTTGTAGTGTTATGATCAAGGTGAAGGACTGTTAAATTCAGAAGTAGGTCAGGTTACTGGTCAAGTGAGTAGGATGTGTAAAACCCAAACTGGCAATGAAACCAAGACTCATCACTAATGACTTGCCTCAATGCACCTGTATGTATTTTTCAATTCATATATATAAATTTTTCATGATTCATCATTTTTTTTTTTTCTTGTGATCTTTCAAGAAAAATTTGTTGCTTATATTTATGTATTAATTATTAATTCTTCTTAAAAATTGCTTAGTCTTAAGTTAATTCTAAGATTGTTTGTTTCAGAAATGTTGATACATTAGAAAACTTCTTTAGAGAGTCAGTCAGTTTTTTGCTGTTTTTTTTTCTTTTTATATGTTCTCATTTACATCATCTATAGATATCAGACAATGTAAAATGGAAACTTTTCCCCTCTCTAAACGAACTTCAAGTTTGAATGATAAAAGTGTCACTACAAAACAACAACAGAATATATTCAGCCATCTTAAAAAAAAAAAATTATTAGCCTTATATATATTCAAGAACTTCAAAGTACCCATTCCTATAACAAAAATGCTGTATCATGAATAAATTGATCTTTGTTTGGGATATATATATTTATTTCCTGTAAAATATGCTATTCAAAAGTTTTACTATGAAAAACCCTCACACCTTGTCTACACTATCATTTTTGAAATAGTCTTTTTATATGCAATCATTTGAATGTTTTCATATTTTATTTTTGTCTTTAATATCCTATGCATTGCTGGAAGGCAAAAGTTTTTTTTCTTTGCACAAATTGTTTGAATTTCTCTGAACTTTTGGTTGACATCTCTTTCTCTCACACACATATATATATATGACCAGGAAAAAAAATGACTTCTCTTTAGCACCTAATTTTCACCATCTCCTTCAAAGCAGTCCCCTTGGGTATATATGCAGAAATCACCCAAAGGGTAAAAGAGGGTAAAAAGAGGTCTACAGTTGATGCATGTTTGGGAGTGAGAGTGTTGTTAGCTGAGTGGTCACAGTATCTGATATCGAGTAGAGATGTTGAAGCAAGTGGACAAGTGTGAAGACAGGTCCATAAGAAAACAAAGAAAACTGAGAGTTCAAGCATATGTACATATAATCTTTCTTCTGTGTGCCATATCCCTTCAGGATGTGGTTTATCATGCCTCTCCACAACTTCCTTTCTGTTGTCTTCCAGTCTGTAATGTAGTAATTGTTTACCTGTGTTGAATGATGACTAACATTTGTAGCTGTTTGACTACAAAATGCAAAATAGGATAAATCCATTTTTCATATCTCACTACACCTCCCAGAAACACAGAGGTTTTATGCCCTTCCTTGATCTTTGACTTTTAAATATAGTAGGAGATATTATCTTTCTCTCGCTCTCCCTAAGTATGTATATTTTATTGGGGATCTAAGTCTGAACTAATCTTTGTTTTGATTTTCTTACTCCATGTCAGATTCATGTGTACTATCCAAAGTTTCTTTCCTACTGTGATCGCATTCTTCATCAGAAGCACTCATCTTTCCTCCTTCTCAGGCTTCTCCTCACTTTTTACTTCTTTTTCCATCTCACCTTCTTCATTGTCAATTCTAAGTCTTATTTGATCAGAGTGAGCCAGTAAATTGTGTCCATTTGTTGTTATTACAGCTGTATCCTGTCCCTTTTGTACAATAAATCCACTTTTTCAGGAACTGATTCTTTGTTTTTATGATACCACATCTTTTTGTTTGTCATAGGACACTATTATAGGAGATCTAATTTGTTTCCCCATCAATGCAGAGAGACTTTGCACTC
Source organism: Acanthosepion esculentum (assembly GCA_964036315.1). Classification (NCBI taxonomy): domain Eukaryota; kingdom Metazoa; phylum Mollusca; class Cephalopoda; order Sepiida; family Sepiidae; genus Acanthosepion; species Acanthosepion esculentum. The sequence continues at coordinate 103,351,923 of OZ038482.1, read as the reverse complement.
TAACTGCATATGGAATGGTTCTATAACTCAGTAATAGTCTTGGTGTCTCTGCATGGGGAAAGTGCCTTCAACCCCATTTTCACTATCTGCACCGTTGCCTATGCAATTCCATTCAATTGCAGGTGGTGTTTTATGTGTGAGCCATTCAATGTTCTAATGCATTGTCAGAGACTAAGTTTTTAGCACCCCATTTCTGGAAAATATTACTTGTATATTACAAGTAATATTTTCCAGAAATGGAGTGCTTTATCATGGCTGTCTTCCTGTCCAGAACCCTAAACATCTTCAAGCCACCATGAGTCAACCAAAATTACGAGTAGTCCAATGTCTTTAACATGTGCATGATTCATATGAATGCAGGCCTTTAGTTCTTTTTCTTTAGGCCATAAGTGTATCTTGGTTTGCCAAAATTTTTTTTATTTCCATACATTTTGGGATTTTTGTACATATACTACATTCCAGGATGACCCAGGTCACCATGCTTCTGATTTTAATTGCCTCTGTGTTGTAGGTATTCTCCAATGAACATTGTTGTGTACACTTTTTATTATGTTTTTTCTTAATCCTTATGGTTATATTAAGACATCTCCATTGCATATAAGACCCTTCTACATTGTTTCGGGGCAGAAAGATCCTATAAAGAGATAAGACACAAGTTAACAAACACTGTTTCGGGGTAGAAAGACCCTATAAAGAGATAAGACACAAGTTAACAAACACTGTTTCGGGGTAGAAAGACCCTATAAAGAGATAAGACACAAGTTAACAAACATTGTTTCGGGGCAGAAAGACCCTATAAAGAGAAAAGACACAAGTTAACAAACATTGTTTCGGGGCAGAAAGACCCTATAAAGAGATAAGACACAAGTTAACAATCACTATTTGTTTCTTTTTATTCTGCATGCAATTTTGCTTAATACTTGAAACATTTCAAGCCTCATCAGGAGAACAACAACAACAAGGAGGAAATGAGGCTCCTGTGAATGTACTCTCTTATATGAGATGAGCACTGATTATTTAAGCATTTGATACCACATCTCAAATGAATCTACTAATAAATAACCATTCAATGTCCTGATGATGCAGGGGACTATTCTGTTGACATAGTTGGGATAAGACTGGTCTTTCACACAACATTGACATCTTCTACCAACATATAGATAAGGAAATTAAACATAGAATAGGCTATACTAGGGATAGTTTTCCCCAACATTGCAAATTGCTACAACACCACAACATTAACTCTAGTCATGTTCTTAAATAACTTTGTCAGATCAAGACTTTCATATGGATGCCATGCATGGTGCCAGATTTGTTCAGAAATACCTAAAGTGTTGTATACAACTACTTTCTCAGATCAATGATTAAAAATGGTTTCAAATTAATGGACCTTGTTAGTCTTAGTAAGAACCATACTAATTCAAAATCTGTGAATCACAAATAGAGAACTGTACCAAATAACAGAAACCACATAACTTGAGAACTTTCAACAATGGCAACAACTAAAATGGATATCACATGTAACTTGAAGAGAAAATAATGACATAAACAAGATGTTTACAACTGCTTCAAACAAAAGGTTAGGAACAAAGTCTGCATCAGTATTGGGTCTAATAATAGTTACTGGACTTGAGAATCCTATTTTCCTGAAAAATTGTTTCACTAGAATGATTTTATGAAGTTTAATCAAATGCCAAATCTTTCTTTATAAGGAAATGGCTAATATTACCATAACTACTTTGCATTGTGACTGAGTAGATAACAATCATATATTATCACTAAATACAGTATGGTTGGTGATCTCATACCATCCCAGTTAACTTTTCTAGTTTTTGTAATTTTATTTTGAGAAATGTGTACTTTCATCAAATAACAGTTGCTTACCATGTTGAAAAAGTATGTCGCATTAGATGATAAGTAATCTTGGCACTTCTTTGCTTTTAAAGATACCTACCGATGTATCCTTAATTAGATGTTCCTGACAAGAATTATTCTTGGCAGGCTTTTAAGACTTAAATATAAGAATGGTTGTGTAGGTGTTGGAATAGTTATGAGCATTGAAGATGAAATTAGCATGTCAAGTTCAAATTCCAGCTCAGGTTGTTGCCTTCAATTCACAGTAATGATGTTAGGAAAGGCATGAATCCATCTCTTCTTCACCAACTATCAAATATGCTGACTGCATTCCCCTGCAGTATGATAAGCCTCCACCTAAAAATTGGTCACCTACTAAATACTTCTAGATTCAAATATAAATGGCCAATATATACCTATCCCTGAAACAAATGCTTTTATACTAAAATATAATAATAAAAAGTACTAATTTCAACATTGAATGATCTAGTAAGAGTTGATATATCATAAAGTCAACCAATAAACTAAAGTAAATGCTTACAGACTCCAATATAAATGACAAGTATTTAACTTTCTCTGAAGCAAGTAGATGCTTGCAAGCTCGTGTATAAATTAGGTATAATATATATACTCAATTGTAGTGCAAGTTTTTATAATCAGTTGTATTACGCAAAAAAGTTTGGGTTACATTATATGCAGGTAATTTTTTTTGAAGAGGTTAAAAATTATGCATTTTTTGTGACCTGTTGCACTATACACAGGTAAATCTTTTTCTGGGTCAGGGGTTAAAATTTATACCAAAAAATTCTGAGGTTGCACTATATATGAAGTTGGGTTATAGATAAGTATATATGGCATTTACTATTCCTTGAACCAAGTAAATGCTTACAGAGTAAGATATAAATGATAAATATTTACCTTTCCTTGAACCAAGGAAATACTCACAGACTTAAAAATAAAAATAATAAAGACTGATTTCAACATTAAGCAAAATAATAAGGGTTGGTGTGTTGTAAAATAAAGCAACCAAAACCTAAGTTAATGCTTATAAGCTAAATTATAAATAACCAATATTTAGCTATTTCTGATCCAAGTAAATGCTTGTAGTCACAAATATAATAATAATAATAATAATAATAAATGAATGAATTCAACATTAAACAACCCAACAAGAATTGATAGGTTGTAAAATCAACCAACCCATCTCATCTTTTCTCCCTCTAGATATAGGTAAAATATTAGTGCAGGTTGTATTTCATAACCCTGGTAGGGTAACCAGTTCAGGAGAATGACAACTCTGAATTCTAAACCATGGAGTAGCTGTCAGGAAACCGTTTCAATAGCTTTTCAAAGAACACTCATTGCATTTTGCAGATATTAAAGAAAACAAAGCTGTAGAGAGCCATGATCACATACAGCCTGAAAATACATGGTATGTTCTTAAAAGTAAAACAAGTGATTTCTCATTAGCCTTTTTCTCTTTGGATCCCCTTTATGGACACATACAGAATAGTCACAATTTCTAATTTAATTTTCCTTAAATAATATTTAAGTGCATTCAAATTTTTTAACAGTTTTGTCTTGATTTTTGCTTTCTGATGCTGGAACTCTGCAAGAAACTCATTTAAGCAGTATTGAACTTTGTTGTTAATCATCATTGAATCTTATTATATAATATGCCAAGTGGATTTACAAATTGTTTTTGTCTGTAACTTTTTATTGTACTAGAGTACTCTCTTGCTAAGACAACATCAAGTAGCAGTGTCTTTGTTATGACAATGGTAGACAGTTTTGAGTTACAAATCCAGATTAAATGACCAGCTCCATGCAAGAGCAGAGTATAAGAATAATTAGAAAAAAATTTTAAAAATTACATGTGAAAACCTAATAATAGTAAGGACATAACAAAATATGTTATCATTTTTTATAGCAGAGGTAAACTTCTATGTCCCTTCAGGATGTTGGTGATTGTAGCTCTCCACAATTTTGTGTCCTTTGTAGCGCTTAGTAAATTTTGTCTTTTTGCTATCTCTCCTAAACCTTGTTCTGCCATCCATTTACACAATCTGACTAGGTAGGTTATGCACTGTTTTCCTCTGTCCCTTTTTCCTTCAACATGCCCTGTGAGTATCAAAATTTCTGAGGCCTCTTTCCTCATTATGTGCCTGTAGTGAACTACCACAGAGGCCAAAGAAGCCTAGGGTTGCATGTATTTTTTGCAATGCTAGAATAAAATTAAGAATAAAATAACTTACCTCCAGTGCAAACAAAGATTTGAACGTGCCTCATGGTGTAAACTGTCCAAAGGAGAAAGAAATGGTGGCACCATGAGTCACATATTTAAAATAGTTAGATCTTAGAGTAAGATAACTCTTTTTCATGATTATCTTTGTGCATATGCAAATTTGGGCTGTCAATGATAGATAAAAATGGAAAGAATGGGGCAATGAGGGAGTGGGGAAAAAGACAGTTGACTGTTATTTTGAATTGGTTGCAAGTGTCTGGGACAAGGGGGAGAGAGAAGAAACTGATTGTAGGCATTGATTACTACAATAAGTTTAAAGCTTTTTTTTTTATTGTTACAGTACCCTAAAAATTTCAACTATGTCTTTCTGATATTAAGTGCAAGTGTCCTTTTTGTTTCCATTTTCTGTAAAACTTCATAGTTGATCAGATGTTCAGTCCATGGTATTCTCAGCATTGTTCTGTGGAACCACATTTCTGCTGCTTCAAGTCTCTTCTTTATTTTACAAGAGATTGTACAACATTCACTACCATATAGAGTACTGTTTAATATTTGTTTTTTTTTTTTTCATTTTTTTTCAACAAAATTTTCCAATTTCTTAATATTTTGTTTAGATTTTGGAAGGTATCCTTTACTATCTCATTGTGCCTTTGGATTTCAGTATCACACTTTCCATCCTTTGTAAAAACATTTTCCAGATATTTAAATTTTTGTCTTTGCTTGATTTTGATATTCCCAATTTGTAATTTGTATGTGGTGCTGTTCCTTTTGCTGACAACCATACATTCTGTCTTTTTGTAATTGATATTTATTCCTTTCTTCTCACTTTCCTTCACTACCTTCTATAGGAGTTCTTGTAGTTTCATTTCTGTGTCTGCCATCAGCACTAATTTGAGAATTCCAGCAATAAATCATAAAAAAGATAAGTTTTTTTTTCTATTCTTGTATTGTAACTGATTCCAAATTCACAAAGCTCAGAATATTTGTTCTTTTATATGAAAGAATGAAACTGAAGTTACAGCTTAATAGAATAGAAAATAATAGTTATTTTGAGGAGTGCGTGTATGCATGCATGCATGCATACATACATACACACATACATATATATGTATATAATGTGTGTCTTTGTGTTCAGTGTAGTATTAATATATGAACAACATTTTTCATTTGTGTGTGTGTGTGTGTGTATATATATATATACACATATATATATATATATATATATATATGTGTGTGCATAAAAATGAATTTATTTACTTATGAACTTGTGTAGAACAATGAGAGTTCAGAAAAAGCCAGGATATATTTTTATAAAAGTTTACTTTTTCTTTTTGATGAAAAATTCTATTAACAGCAAGTCAGTTTGATTTCTTTATTTAGACATCTTAAAGTCTTAAAAAAGGTCAAATTTTGCCTAATCTTGATTTTGGATAGTGAGTAAAAAAAAGTTACTTTTTTTTTTATCAAATCATTACTGATAAAAGGATAGAAAAAGAATTGAAAGCTGTAAAATACATAAAAAATACTGCATTTCTTTTCAGTTAAGAGTTAAATTAACCACTCTGCGTAATGGGAATCATATAAATAAAAATTAGCTAATAATATGTGTGTGTGTGTGTGTTTATATATATGTAAGGGTTGAAATTTACAATGGAAAATCAGTAACAGAAGAATAGGGAACTATTATAAATTTCAGTACAGATAAATTTTATCTCTCTATATTTCTGAAATGAAGTATTGTGACTGGGCCAATGCTTTGGTTGGATCCAGTGACTAGACCCAAAGGGTCGTGTGTTTAATACCTGGTTACTACAGTGGGGAACAAAAATTTGGAGAGTTAAAGGGAGATAACTGAGTCATCCAGAAGAGGCATGGCACATGGAACTCAATCTATCCCAGTAGATGAAATAAAGAGTTCAGTTTGAAATACCAATCACCTGAAGAAGGCCAGAGTGTACAAAGTTCAAAACCTTGTGAATATGGCAACCAAGATGAGGACAATAGTCTGAACAATGTAAATAGATAAATTTTATTATAATTATAGTGTGTCTTGTATATGTATAAATTTTTATATATACACACACACATATATATATATATATATATATATATATATATATATATATATACACATGTGTGTGTTTGTGAGACAAACAAAAGTTTTTCACTGTGTCTCATTTCTCTACTTTTGTTCAGATTCTATATCCTATATATCTTGGTACCTCCAAAGATTCACTAAAAACTTTAGAAAAAGCAATGATAGCATATAAAGTTTTTGTGTAACATGTTTGGGTTTTAGGATTTCATCAGACTAAAGTATGGGCACTGGCCGAGTGGTTAGAACACTTGCTTTCTGACTATGAGACCCGGGTTCAAATTTCACCATGGTTGATTTGTCAGGAATGAGACTTCCTGATGTTATCGGACTGGAGGGGTTGATCCCAGCATGCAGCACCTTTGGAAATTTCCTGAAAACCTTACCACAGGTTGACCCAAACCTTGTGAATGGAATTGGGTAGACGGAACCTTTACCATTGATAGCTACACTAGCATGAAGTTAGAAGTCATTGTGGCCGAGGGCTTGAATGTGCTGGCTTTGTTCAAATTCTTACTCACACTAGATAATAAACTCTTTCCCAGAAACTGTAACTAAAGTCTGCTCAGCATAGTTGCAGTATAAACCACAGGTGGGCTCTGTGGGTGTTGAATAAACACAAATGTGCCTGAGCAAGCATCTGCAATGGGAATTGGCTGTCCTTCCTAGTAGACAGGTATCCTCAAATACGAGTGGCCAGCTATATACATAGACTAAAGTGATGTTTATGTTGATGCAAGTGCACATGCACATGAAGGAGATTCTGAGAATTTTTAAGTTAAATTCAAAAAAATTATTTTTTAAATATATGTTTTGGGGTTATAGTTGAGCTGATTTCATTTAGTTTGTTTTTGTGTGTATATATATATATATATATATATGGGCACTGTGGTCAACCCTAAGTGATGACAGTCTGTTTCATACTTGATGGCTGGAAGATTTCATTCAAGCATGAAACAGATTGTCCCTGCTCTGTGTTAACATCAGTGTCCACTTTCATATTTATATACCTTCTACTTCTAATACTGAGTACTTTTACTTATAAATATAGCATATTTTAAAACTACTTTATCATATATATTAGTGCCTTAGCTTATATTCTGAACATGACATATCTAGGCAATGACGGCCCTTGGGTTGCTGGCGGAACCCCAGGCAAGCTGAACTTCAACGCCCTTACAGGTATAATATTTTAAAATTTTCATAAGGTGAAAAGCTAAAAATGTAGAATAATGAGTTTATTAACAATATACAACTTAATACAAGCTAAAGAAAACATTCATTATCCTATGTAAAACATTTTTTCTAGCCTTTAGATATGCAAATCTTTTCATGGCACTTTCTACATTTTCTATTGATAAAATAGCCAAAAGAATTTAATCTGTCTTGAGTTATAGATGACCACAAGTATGTTTTTTATGAGTTTTAATTTTGGAAAAACCCCAGACACACAATGTGGTGGTATAATAGCACTCTCAGCCTTGATGGTGCCCCAGGTGACTGCCTGAGTGTCAGCACCTTGAGCTCTCCCCTGCATCCAAGAAGACACATACACTGATAACAAATCCATATAAAAAAATACTCACATTTCATACTTAAACACAAATGAAGAAAAAAGAAAGAAGAAATTAATAATGTCTTTAGAATAAATAGTGCCAGTCAGGTGATTTCTCATACTAAAGATATTAGTTCAGCCATAATGTACATTGTGTGCAATACATCGTACAATATGTACATTCAGATTTCAGTCACTTTAATTCAAATATCCAAGTTGATTGATGCAGGAGGGTCATTTATCCTAACTTGTATTGGTCAACCATCAGATATGATGAGCCCTGTGTCACTTGAAACTGATTTCAAACTAAACTGACAAAGGAGATAAAAAATCTATTTCATACAAAGTGACAAAAATATTGCACATCTGCTGAATAGTGAAGCGTATACCTTATTATTCAAACCAGCATGTTCATCTTTCTCAGTCTTTCAGCCATTGTACTTTCCAGTCATCTTTTGTTGTTGCACTCAGTAATCATCTTGGAATTTTTAATTGAACCCTTTATTCACTCACTACTGGCAGTAGATTGTTTTCATTTTGCTTAAGGGAAACTTTTTTTAGTCATGCAAGGCAGTAAAGCTACTAAAGCACAAAGGGTTACAAGGTTCGGAAGAATTAGGAACAGAAACATTAATAATGAGTGGAAAGAGGAAAGAGTAATCAGGAGGGCAGTAGATAGTGATTGACATTGCATTTAATTTTTTGTGGTTGGTAAGCATGGAACCAGAAGGGAGTTCCACAAGTGAGAAGTTCAAGAACTAAAATGAATTAATATTCACAAGTTATATATTTTATATTCATTTTTGTATTGCATGTCTGTCTTCCACTGAACTAGGGATTGAACTCACACCTAGCAAGGAATAAGATATAGCTGAATCACACTTAAATCCAATTGGCCTTAGACAATCCAATGGTGTAATTTAAACATCATGTCTGTATATGGGTGGTGGAATTTTATAAGTGTCCTGATGGTGGTCAATTTTATTTTTTCTTCTTTCAGAGATTTCCTAAAGTAAATGAAAGAATCAAATATGATTTAACAGAAAGTGAAGAATCGGTTCATATGAAAGTGAGAAATAGCAGAGGAAAATCTACTGGAAGAAATAAGTATGATGTAAATGTGATGAACAACACCTGGATGAATTTGAGTATTATGAAGTTGTAAAAGATGATGCAAATGAATATATTAAGAATAGAATTGAAGATCATTGGAAACATTATGGGTTGGTGCATAATTATCAGGCGTTTTTGTAGGCGAGTTATTTGTTAATGAAAATTGCTGTTTTGTTTACTTTTTTTAATAAGAATATTATTTTATTTTCAGGTTATAAAAATGTGTGTCGATAATCATACGCTCTGGAATAATCATTTAAAAATGTTATTGTTTCTTTTTTCATAATAAATATTGTTTAAAAACGCCTGATAATTATGCACCAATACAATGTATTATAATGGAATCAAAGAAGATAATGGGGTTTCGTGTATAAAAGAGAATAATGATGAAGAAGCAAATATAGTCTTTGTACCAATGGTTATTAGAAACCCGACGTCATCAAAGTCAAATAGCAGGAACCAGAATATTTAGCTTTAATGCCTCATAACTCAATTTTGGTCATATTTGTGTGAGTTCATCTTTTATGTTCTGTGTCCCTACAGAATGTTGGTTATCATGGCTCTCCACAATTTTCTGTCCTTTGTAGCTCTCTTAATTAACTTTGTCTTTTTGTTCTTGCTCCTAAACATTGTTCTACCATAGATTTACACAACATTGTTAGGTAAGTTATGGCCGGCATTCCTCTGTCACTTTTACCATCAATATGTCATATGAGCATCAAATTCTCTAAACCCTCTTTCCTTTTGTGTCCTAGAGATTTCATTTATGTATTTCTGATGTTAAGTATAAGTGTCCAATTTTGCTATTTTCTCTAAAACTTCATCATTGCTCACATATTTGACCCATGGTATTCTCAATATCCTTCTGTAGAAGCACATTTCTGTTGCTTCATCTTTGAGGAGGTTGCCCAACGTTCACTGACATATAGGAGGACTGATATTATATAGCATACTCTTTTCTGTGTTTCTAACAAAAGTTTCCTGTTTCTTAATACTTTGTTTAGCTTTTGAAAGGCATCTTTCAATATCTAAGTGCACCTTCGTATTTCAGTGTCACACTTTCCGTCCTTTGTTAAAACACATTCCAGATATTTACATGTTTTTACCGGCTTGATTTTAATACAGTGTAATCCGGATATAAGAGAAACCCGGATATAAGAGAGATGTTCTCTGGTCCCAAATTAGAGCCTGTGTTAACCTAAACAAAATAGACCAAACCCGGATATAAGAGAAACCCGGATATAAGATACTTCTTATCCGGTTCTGACAACTCTCTTATATCCGGGTTACACTGTATCTCCAATTTGTAATTTGTATGCTGGGCTGTCTCTCTTGCTGATGACCACTGACCAGTTGGAGCTCTTAAGACTTGCATTTAATTCTTGTTGTGTAGATGTCCTGTCACTCGACCTACTTAGAGAAACTGGAATTTCCTTGATTTCTGCAGGATATTAATTCTGGTTTACTGTAAGTGTGTTACTTTTATCTTCTAATGTATTCAAACCAACATAACAGAAATTCTTTATCAGCCTTTCGCAAATCCTATATTTTCTTGCAATGGGATGAATGACATTTCTGTAGAAACCGTCAGTTCCAGGAAATAAGAAATCATCCACGTGCATCATACATTGAGAATGTTTCTGCTACCAAATTGCTGGACACCTTGCATTTAATCTTGTTTGATGTCCAAGATAGCAGGCAACTTCTCTGTTTTTAGACCAACTGCTGTATTATGTAATACTAACATTCATCTTCCACTGGTAACCTTCTTTCTCAGGTATTTTTTTTTATCATTCTTTTCAAATAATGCAGCCATTACAAACCAGATAGATTCAGAGGTTAATTCTACACATCATAAAATCTTTGTCTGTACCATTGCTATTTTGGTGTGAATGGAGAAAAAAAAGATAGAAAAAAAAATTAGATAATAGGCAATCACTTAGAACAACAATGAACTTGAACAAGAAGAAATTGTTTTTTTCTATTCCTAGAGAAGAGGGTCCTAACAATATGAGAGAGAAAAAAAATCAGTAACTGAATTCAGTCAGCTTATCAAGAGAAGAATAAAAATCTTTGAAATTAATTTTTGCATGTGCATTTTCCATTCCAACTATTGTCTTCACTATCAAAACGTTTTTTTACAGCTTCATTTAATAATGTGACAGTCATTTTCCAATTTCTATTATGTTATAAAAATGATTTCCTTTACTTCTTCCATATTGCAGAAGTATTTGTAAAAATTCTATTTTGAAATCAAATAACAAGTAATCACACAGACTAAAACTGGAAAATTAATATAAATTTAATTTTGATTTGTTTAGTTACTTTAATTTTGTCTCCTGCAAAATGTAATTAGAAACCTTTTTCAATTTCAAAATATGAAAGTGGGTCTCGAGTATAATTTTTGTCAAATATAAAGCTTTAGAGAAAGTTAGTGTTCAGGGTGGAGCACCTTAAAGGAAGCACTTGTGACAAGATTAGAAATCATTCTGAGGAAGAAAAGATGAAGAAAAAAATGTTTATGACAAGTGAAATTCTGAATCTAATGAAAGAGAAAACAGATACCACCAAGAAATTGTATAGAATATGAGATTAAACAAGACCATCAGAAATTAGTGTAAACAAGAAATTGAAAAATTGAAGAACACTGATCTAGAAGGCATGTAAAAAATATATAGGACAGTAAATTTGTTCTTAAGCAGGATATATGAAATATTAAGAAAAAACAATCATAGTGGAAAATGAAATAATGCTTACAAAAAGTATGGAAAAATTTATGATGCTAAAATCTAGGTTTTTATTTTATTTTTTTTTTACAGTAAGATTCACTCTGGACTATGTCTGGGGCCACTTGAAGTAGTGGGTGTTGTTAAGAGGTAATTTATATGGATAGGAGGGGAAGATAACAGTTAACTCTAGACTTGAACAGGTTAAGGTTGTAGTGATCAGGATAACATCCTCTTGGGAATCTGTTCCACAGACCACTAGTTTGCAGGAAGAAACTGTTCAAGTGGAACTTACTTCTCACTGATGGAATACAGAAGGAATGTGGGTGGTTTGCTACAATGTAAATAGCATGGTGTGTCCTAGCTGTGAAGGTTAAACCTAGTGGAACCAAGGAAAGTAGTTTGTCTGAGCACTTTTCATGAAAGTAGTGATAGAGCAGTCACAGGCTTGTCAGATCCTGCCTGTAAGAGACAGAGACTAGAGGGTAGAAAATAATTCTTCTCCAACAAGAACTTGGAATACGCTTTTGAACTCTATCAAGACTGAGCAGCTCCCAACTAAATATGACAACAGTACTTCATTCTTGGCATGATCTGGCACTTATAAAGGTAGAAAATAGCATGAAGAGTCTGGTACTTCCTGGAATAGTTTAGAGAGCCGATCATTTTACTTGCATCATTACTGATGGATCATATGTAAGAACTCTACTGGAGGTTGGGTGTGAGTTTGAGGCCCAATATTCTCAAAGCATGGCACCTCCTTGAGGGGACATTCATTGATCAGGACTGAAGGTAGTTAGGGATCTTATTGGCAGTGATGGAATGTAACTGGTTTTCAAGGTATTGATTGTAACCAGCCAGTTTTTCACCACTGGGAAGTTTATACTAGATCAGAAGGGAGGTCAGTTGCCAATCTGTGATGAAAGACATGACTTACCTCAGAATTCGAAATGAGCGTGAACATCTCTTGCCTGCAAAGTGATGATAAAAAGAAATATGGCCGTTATTGAAGCCACAATTTATACGTGCCTATCTCGTCCAAAATGAGACGATATTTGCACACATGCAAATTTTGGCCGTTGCATAAAAAGGCAGGGTGCCAGCAGCAGGGGAGTGGTTCATTCGGTGAACAGCATGCAATAGAGTTGGATTTACGGATTGACTGATGGACAAAGAGGAATTTGAAGTAGGCGCCGCTAAGCTAGTGTCACAACTGCTCACTGTAATGGCTGAGAAAGGGAGCCACGCAATCCATTTCTTTGAGGCGACCGAAGAAGAAGAAAAAATAGCTGGCCTGCCGGCGAGCACTGCACTTTTTGATCCCCCCCCCTCATCACCATTTTTTTCTACAAGCTATTTCAGCAGTTATGGGAAGGTTCGCATAAACAGCAACATTATAAAACCATTTTCCGGCCAGGGTGTTGTGGTGGTGTTGCTAAAAAAGGTCAGGCTGGTGGCAAGACTTCAGCAGGTGGACAATGTGGCTAGCCTGCTGCCATTGTACCTGGAGGGGGATGCACTAGCCCTCTACATGGAAATGGAGGAGAAATATCAGAGAGATGTTGATCAGATCGAAGCCAGGCTGAAGGAGGCATTTACGGACGACACGTTTTCAGCATACAGAAAACTGACCATGGCCAGGTGGACTGGCAAACGTGTGGATGTCTATGTGAACAAAATCAGGCAGCTTGTTGGATTGGCCGGGTTCGAGGGAGCTGAGATTGAAAGGCTCGCCAAATTAGCCTTCGTCAAGGGGTTCCCTGATACGATCTCCATTGAACTTCGACAGGCACTGAATGTTGAAGCTCTGACTGTGGGGGGATTATTAGCAAGAGCAAGAGTGCTGACAACAACCGGGGATGAAAGCCAGAAGCACAGAACACGCTGCTATAGATGCAGGGAGGTTGGGCACTGGGCTCGAGACTGTTCAGGGAACAGAGGACAAGGTATCAGCACCAGCCTTTTTCACAATCAAGATGTAAATACAGCACTTGGGCCAACAAGACAAGTACAGATTGGCAATGGGCGAGCAGCCAAGTGTGCAGACATTACTATTGATGAACCCGACTTCACTATCACCTTTGAGCATCGGAGGTGATCCTGGACTGTGGCATGGAAGTGGTCAGAGAACCACATGCCTGATAGACTGCACAATGGGGTTTCTGAGTACTGGGTAGCAGCAGAGATCAGGGAGGACTATGAGCAGGAGACATACATGTATAGGATTTTTTTTTTTTGTGGAATTTCATTTAAGAGTATAAGGTAAATGTAGACTTAAAGATTTTTGTTGTTGTTGTTGTTGTTAGAAACACTACTATAAGTGGTAAGTAAGGTTTATATAAAGAGTTAGTATTGTTATAGGTTTAGTATTTAACATGTATAAAACATTGGATTAAACTATGCAAGAAAAAAAAACAGTTTACCTTGTTATGGATTCTGGGGGGTGGGGGAAGTAGCTTGAATCGAATCTAGATGGAGTAAAAAGACAACAGCATATAGGAGGGAAGTGTGAAAAGCCTTTATTTCATTGGTTGACACTGACTGATGTATGTCAATAAGAACAGTAGGACTCCTAGCCATATCTGAATTTTTCTTTGCAGTGTTGAGGTGCATAGCACAATGCTATCAAGGAGGTGGCCTGAGTCTTCTGGAGTCAGGTTGGGGTTGCTGTTTGAGCCGATATGATGCAAACCTGAAATCGGTAATGAGGACAGTGCATCACTGAAGACCAACCTTGAGGCATCTAAAGTATATTATGCAGCTGGACAGTGTGTGAGAAAGGAGGAAATTTTAAGGAAAATAGAAACTACAAAGAAACTGTTGCTAACAATCTAAGGCTAGGAGAATTAAACACTTACAGGGCATATTGAAAGCAAGGAATTCAAAGGAAAACAGCAAAAAACATATTTCATAAGATTAAATTGATAGATAGATGGATAGAGAGTGGCATAAATATTACAAAAAAAAGAGAAGTCTTAAGAGCAAGACTTACATAGAGTAGTAAAAGATGACAAAATGTGGAGAATCTATGATCATCCACATTCTGATATTTATTTTTTTAATCATTTCACTTCATGCAAGGCAATAAAGCTACTAAGATACAAGGTGTTACTGAATGTGAAAGAATATGAGAAAAAGAAAAAACATTATTAAGGCACATAGAGATGATTCTTTTGTTCACAACGTCTTGTGAATATCATTAGACAATTTTCTTTACAATGTTTAAATCAGGAAATTATATACAATTTTGGCCTGGTGTGATGATTTTATTTTATGATTGTATGATAAAGACTATAAATTTACTCAGGTAAAAAGAAAAAAATGATGGAAGAAAACTTGGAAAAATTATATTAAATTCAATTTGAGTCAGGACAGTAATTTTATTTTTGTCTTCAAAGTTACACAAAACATAGAAAAATTCAAATAATTTTTATCAGAAATATATAAAATTTGAAAGAAATAGTTTAAAATTTTGTTTTTTTAATATTTAATACAATCTTTTATAATATGCTAAATTTTTAAAAAGCTTAATATTACTGGGGGAAAATTAATAATAGCAGCAGCAATATTAATGGGGATGATATCAATAATAGTGCAAGTATTAATACAGATGGTACACACATACATGCACATCTTTATAAGCAGAAACATCCAGGAAAATAGAAACAGCTATCTTATATGTAAGTCTTTGTTTGAATAATGGAGGCTGACATGGCATAGTGCCTATAAGCTGCTACAGTCATTACATTAGTGTATATATATATATATATATATATATATATATATATATATATATATATATATGTATATATATATGTGTGTGTTGGCTAAAAAGTTCATAGTGTGACCAAGATACTCTTGTGGAATGTGTTCAAATGAGGTTTATTTTTCAGCATAGTACTCCCTTGTTGTCTACACACTTCTTCCACTAGTGTTGCAGTACTTGCATGACATTGGTGAAGAAGCTTTTATCCTGTTTGTTAGAAAAGTTATTCACAGCAGATGTGACATCACAATCAATGTGATACTAGTTCTCAGTCAAGTGTTGTTTTCATGTTGGGGAACAGATGATAGTCAGATGGGGGCCAAATCAGGAGAATAGGGAGGGTGATTAACCAGTTCAAAGTCTCAGTCACACACAGCAGCCATTGAAACTAAGGACTTGTGTGCTGGAACATTGTCCTAATGAAACAAGACCTCTGTCATCAGTTTTCCTGGGCACTTGATTTTTATAGCCTTTTGTAATTGTCTCAGCAAGTTTCCATAGTACTCTCCATTGATGACATGGTCATTTTGAAGATAGTCAATAAGCACAGTGTCTTTTCCATTCCAAAAAAACTGCAGACATCACCTTCCCTGCAGATGAAATGACCTTGAGCTTCTTTGAAGCAGGTGAGGAGGGGTGTTTCTACTGCATGGCTTAAAGTTATGAACCCAACACTCATCCTGGGTTAGGAAACGTTCAAGGACACCATGTAGAATGTCAGATTTTACCATGATGTGATCAACCTGGTGCATTTTTGATCAGGTGTTAGAAGACGTGGCACACACCAAGAAGAAACCTTTGTCATGCCAAGTTCATTGTGCAGAATATTCTCAACTCTTTCACGGAATAGGCTGATAGCATTATTGATTTGACTTATAGTCAATCACCTGTCATCCATCACTATGTGGTGAACATGATCTATGTTTTATTCAGTGGTGCAAGTTGCATGATGACCTGACTGTAGGTCATCTTCAAAGCTCTCCCTTCCCCTCCTAAAATCAGCTGCCCACTTTTGTAATGTTCATCTCTTAATTTAGCAACTATGTCAACATGAATGTCCTTGGGGGTAAACCCTTCTTTTCCTGCAGGTACCTGATAACACCATGATCAAATTTTTTTCCATTTTCAAGAGAAGTCACTACTCGTCTCACATTTCCATCCTTCCCTTACACCTATTGCTATGACTATTCTAAGGGTGGGGACTTGGATGTGCAGTTGGATGTGACAAGTAAAAAGAGAGAATGTATTCAGAAGAAGCATAAGAAGAGAAGAAAGAAAGAAAAGGGGGTGATTCGGGTATGACGAGCAACAGAGACTAAAGTTTACAAAAAAAGGAACAAATTCAAAATTTGTCTGTTTAATTCATGTAGTGAGTTCTGTTGTAATTTCTAAAAAGCTTTGGTGATTATGAAAATGAAATAGTAATTAAAATTAAAAACAATTTTTCTAACAAAGATTATTTCTATAAAAATCATTTTTTTTCAAAAACATCTTCTCCAAAAATATATATAAACAAAATATATGATAAAGATTATTTTAAAAAAAAATTAAATATATTGATATGAAAAGAAAGATTTTAAGTGAATAAAAACATAAAATTATAAACATGCATATACACCCACACCTATACCCATACATAAAAATATAAAATTATGAAGATATACATACATATTCATACATACAAAACATATTTGTATACACATATACAAATATATAAAAAGGAAATACACATAAGTACATATGCAAACTCATACATACACATACATAAGTATAATTTTATATATATGAAAAAGGAGATATATAAAACAAAATATCTATTAGAGATAAAACAGGTAAAATTAATCCATAAATGGTGTAGGGAAGAAAACCCTAAAGGATCATATATAAACGCTGTGAATATATGTATTTATACATGTTAGTATCATACAAAACATCCAATGTTTCAAGTGTAAAGTTCTCCAAAATAGATGTTATTCAAGAATTTTGAAACGTTTTTTATGTCTACAGTTGAAGAAAAGTTCATTACTTTGGTTTAGTAACTCATTGGTGTTTATATTTAATCATAATAATCTTTGCTGCAAAGATTGCATCTGTCCCTGAAGTTGTTGGGAGTTTGAGATTTACAGATGATACTCCATATTATTTGCAGGGTGAAGTCTCCATCTTTGAGATTCCAGTAATGCTTAGATAGAGCTGTTTGGTATCTCAAAAACTTGTTGGTGAAGGAAATAGAAATAGTGTTTCCAACATCCAGCTGAAATTCCTACATAAACTTTTTTCTGGTTGGTATTTTCCTTTGGAAAAATAGTAGCTTCATATACTACGTATTCTGAAGTACAAAAACCCCCAACTGGGCAGTCAGCTTTGACCCTACAATTACAAGGAGGTTTATTTCCCTGTGTTTCACTGCCATGAAATTTTTTTTAAAAGGTGGTCATTATGGAAACTAATTATTTTTTCTATATTACTAGCACAGGAGTAATTAATTTTTAAAGTTTTCCTATTGAAAATTTTCTTTAAAATATTGCTATTATTGAAATGCTTGTCTATTAGATTTAAGAAATATTTGCCAATATTAATACTAGATAACTTACAGAAAGGTGGGTTAAACCATATTGTCTTCCTTTTTCTGTTTTTGAATCTATTAGTAGTATTATTTTTCAAATCTTCTTGGTAACTTATATATATATATATATATATATATATATATATATATATATCTGATTGCTTTTCTTATTCAAGATTTAATGGATGTCATTGGAATACCAGCTTTATATGTTTCTGCTAATCTGTAGAGTATAGGTGTTTATTAGGTGATATTCAATGAGTTTTAACTGGGAATTGACTTCTTTTTTTAAAAAATAATTCCTTGATTTCATGTTTAAATCTCTCTTTTAAAACCGTATGTTCATTTATTTTTTTCATATATATTGTTGTTTTCATGGAGAATGTTCTGTTAATATACGCATATGACCATAATTATAATTACACTGCCTTTGTTGGAAGGGAATATATGAATGTTTTTGTTATTTTGCCTTTCTGATAAATGCTGTGGAATTATAATTATGGCTAAACACGCATATCAATGATGGGCCTTAGGTATAAAGGTCTTCACTGGTGGAACTAAGAAATATAGCTCATTTGAACATTTCCATGGAAATTGTGATAGAGTAGTTGAGGGGCTTATGACATTTCATCTGTGGGGAAAAATGTGTCAAGTGGGGAAATAATTCATCACTCACAAGACCACATAGACACTATTGAACTCTATCAAGGCCGGTTACTCAAGACTGGATGCTCCAGCTCAGATATGGCAGCAGTACTCCATTTTTGGTCTTTCGGCTCTTCTAATGATAGAACACAACAAACGGAATCAGGTATGTAATATATATATATATATATATATATATATATATATATATATATTGTATATTTAGGCAGCAATCCTTCTTTCATGCACATTTAATTGAATATGACAGACAAGGTGCTTTGATTTAGTTTTTTTATACAATTTCTCATGTGATCTAATATTTTTTTCTTTTCAGATGATAAATATATAAAAACTGTCTGAATGTTCTTTTTTTACAAGTGCTTTTGGCTATACATTTAGCCATTTTCAAGGTTGAAATGTATTCACTGTTACCAAGAAATAGTTTGTTGTATGTGTGTATTTATGTAATGTTTTCATTTTCTAAACATGGTCAAGATATTGTGTCCAAGTTCATAGTTGATATTATTGAGTGTTGATTTTTTTTGTTTTTATTAATAAGGCTTTCATTATTTTTAGCCTTTTTATATAATTATATAGGCCATACTAGAACATTTTTGACACTCTACACTTTTCTGACCATAGTTCAATTAAATCTCATTTAAATATTCATTGAAACCTACTGAACGCTATTCTTTTACATACTTGTTGACAACACAAATGTAATAGCATAATCTACATGCAAAAAAAGGCTACAAATAATGGGAGCCTTATTAATAAAAAAACAAAACAACACTCAATAATATCAACTATGAACATGGACACAATATCTTGACCATGTTTTGAAAATGAAACAAATACACACATACAGCAAACTATTTCTTGTTAACAGTTAATATATTTTAACCTAGAAAATGGCTAACTGTATAGACAAAAGCGCTCAGAAAAAAACATCCGGACAGTTTTTATATATCATCTGAAAAGAAAAAAATTATTAGATCACATGAGAAATTGTATAAAAAACTAAATCAAAGCACCTTGTCTGTTGTATTCAATGAAATGTTCATATACATACATACATACATATATACATACATATATATATACATATATAAGCAATAAAAGTATTAAGCTTAATATTACTAGACATATTAAAAAAGCGCGAAGCAACCGGTTTCGCTCCCGCTCATCAGGCCTGCTACAGGAGATTTAAATTTAAAAGACAGAAAATGTACAATAAAAGGAATTGTGGAGGGGGATAAAAAAAAAAAAAAAAAATTATGAGCAAAAGGAGCTAGAGGCAAATGACAGCGAGCTGGAGGCACTTTACATCGGGTCCCGCAAGCCTTCCTTGTGTAAACAACGTGAGTGTTTGTTGGGGCTCGCTGTCATTTGCCTCTAGCTCCTTTTGCTCATAATTTTTTATTTTTTTTTTTTTAATCCCCCTCCACAATTTCTTTTATTGTACATTTTCTGTCTTTTAAATTTAAATCTCCCGTTGCAAGCCTGATGAGCCGGAGCGAAACCGGTTGCTTCGCGCTTTTTTAATATGTCTAGTAATATTAAGCTTAATACTTTTATTGCTATGATAAAATTTTGTACCTTTAAATATATATATATATATATATATATATATATATATATATATATATATATATATATATATATATATATATATAACAGACTGACTTTTTTTTTAAGGAAATATACTAGATGGTAGACAATGCTATTAAATTCATTTTTTCATCATCTGGACTAACTCAATATGACTATTTTACTACTCAGTCTCCACAGAATAGAAGTAATTTAATCAGATTGCATAGCAGCTGAAAACAAAAATTTTATTAATGGCTGATTTCTACACTACAACTTGAATTCCCGATCATTTCAAAACTTGAATTATATTCTTTATTTGGCTTTTCTTGAAATAAAATATTTCCTCACCATTTGAAAATTCTTTTTAAATTCTATTTTTATTTAATTTTACTCAATGTCAGTATTGTCTCAAGTTTCCTCATATATGTAGTCTTTTTTCCTGTACATTCTGTGAAAGTAACCAGATCCTTCACAAAATAAAATTCACTATTGTATCCATTATTCATAAATGTGATATGGAAAATTCTGATATGGTCAACCCTATCTGGAAGAAGAAGAATGCAAACTACACTCTCTGAGGTAAAGTTCAAATAATTGATAGAGATTATCTTTGGGGAGTCAAAAGGTTTGTAGTAGACAGCATATATTGGTCTGTTGACTTGTTGCGTGAGTCAGATTAGCAGTTCAGTATGGATTTCCACACAAGATAGATTTTGCTGAGCAAAGCTGGTGTTGTAGATATCTTTGCACCCTTTGATGTGATTTGGAATCACCTGGGTACTTGTTACACCAAATACTGTGAAAATAGACCAGTCTAATGAGTACAGTAACAATAATTCTTGTTGGAGTTTGATTTCTGAAGATATGAAGCTTCTTCTTTTTTTTTTTTTTTTTTAAACATGGATTCTATGTGAAGAGGTCTGAAGAATGAATCAATAAAATATTTGTCTTTTTCTATAAGCCATGTTCCTTCAAGATGTTGATGATCATAGTTGTCCAGTTTCCAATCCTTTGTAGTTCTCAGTAAAAATTGTCTTTGTGTTATCTCTTTGAAACCTTGTTCTATCATCCATTTACACAAGGTTGTTATGTAAATTATGTGCTACTTTCCTCTGTCACTTTAGGCTTCAGTATATCCTATAAGATAGTGATGGATAGTGAGGAGAAGGGACTAAGCATAAACTACAAGAAGACGGAGTGCATGGTCATCAGTAAGAGTATGAGCCCAAAATGCGATTTGAAGGTCAGCAGCACTAGAATCAAGTAGATGCGGAAGTTTAAATATCTGGAAAGCATCTTGACAGAGGACAGTAAGTGTGACACTGAGATCCATAGGTGTATTGGGATGGCCAAGGACACATTCAAAAAGCTGATCAGAGTACTGTGAGACAGGAGGATATCTTTGGTAACAAAGAAAAGAGTACTGAACTGTTACATGACATCTGTCCTTCTTTATGGCAGCGAATGTTGGACGATTTCCTCAAAGATGAAGAAGAGACTCAAGGTGACAGAGATGTGGTTCTACAGAAGGATGCTAAGGATTTCATGGATCAAGTGTGTGAACAACAATAAGAGCTTGGAAAGGTTGCAAACAAGGAGGAGGATAATACTTAATATCAGGAAGAGGTAGTCAAAGTTTCTGGGACACATAATGAGGAAGGAGGGGCTGGAGAATCTGATACTCATGGGTCAAATAGAGGGAAAGAGAGACAAGGGAAAACAATGCATGACATACCTGGTGGACTTAAGCAAGTGGATGACAGAATGTGGTCTGGGGGAGGAAGCAGAGGGAAGGAACTTGTTTACAGTTGCAAGGGATAGAGGGAGATGGAGAGCCATGATCACTTACGTCCTGAAAGGACATGGCACATGAAAAGAAAGATGTTCTATGAGTATCAAATTTTCCAAAGCTCTCTTCATTATGTGCCCTAGAAATTTTATCTCTTTCTGATGTGAAGTCCTTTTCTAAAACTTCATCATTGCTTGCATATTTGACTCATGGTATCCTCAGCATCCTTCTGTAGAAGCACATTTCTGATGCTTCAAGTATCTTTTTCATCTTTTTAGTAGATTGCCCAATATTCACTGCTATATAGGAGGACTGATATTATATTATTCTTTACTTTTTGTCTAACAAAATTTTCATGTTTCTTAATAATTTGCTTAGCTTTGAGAAGCTGTCTTTCACTATCCCAATGTACCTTCAGTTTTCAATGTTACACTTTCCATCCTTTCTTAAAATACTTCCTGCATATTTAAATTGTTGCACTTGTTTTATTTCGGTATTTCCAATTTGCATGCTGGGGTGTTCTTTTTGAAAACACTCATGCATTATGTCTTCTTGCAATTGATGTTTAGTCCTTTCTTCTCTCTTTCATTCACTACCTTCTAACAAGAGTTATTGTACACTAAAGCTGTTTTCAGAAGTCTACCATATTTAATAATATCTTAGAAATTTAAAATCAATCTTTTTATTCAGTTTATGAACAGACATGCTTATATCTTCAACATTCCATCACCTGATAGTTCTGTGTTCAAATGGATAAAACCTTTTTTAAGTACATCTTATTATATATTGTTCACGAGTTCAATCCTTAGGTTAGTGAATGTCATATATTCTGTTTCAGTGGGAAAAGCAAAATCAGTATTATATTTTCTGTACAACATTCACCAACAATTTGGTAATTAATAATATTTAGCTGATGATACATCTATATTTATATATAATTGTTTTTACATATTTTGATTTGTAATTTTAATTTAGTCATTTATAATCATATATATTTCATTCTAAAATCATCTGGAAACTAGTGTAAAATATGGGTGTGTTTAAGTGTTAGTCAAGTACATTTTTTTTTTCATATTCTAATATTTTGATTTGTCCTGTAGTATTGACAGCAGAATGAGAACAATCTATTTGTGGCAAGATCTCATCATTTTACGGTTGAAATGCCTAAATTTAACCGTAAGTTCTATGCTAATAGATTCTTTTCTCACACTTTCTTCCAGCTTCTTGTTTTCTAGTCTGTTTAAGTGTTAGTCGAGTACATTTTTTTTTATATTCTCATATTTTGATTTGTCCTGTAGTGTTGACAGCAGAATGAGAACAATCTATTTGTGGCAAGATCTCATCATTTTACAGTTGAAATGCCTAAATGTAACCATAATTTCTATGCTAATAGTTTCTTTTCTCACACTTTCTTCCATCTTGTTTTCTAGTAAAGTTTGATCATCAAAAATTTAAATGCAATGTCAGTCATTATCTTCTGTCCTCTTAAATTCTGTTAATTTATTGTTCTTGCTCCTTAACAAGGTTTTTTTTTTATATTCTTTCACACTCAGTAACCCTCTGCATGTTAGTGGTTCTGTTGCTTTGCTTTGGTTGAAATGATTAAAAAAAATATTGTTATGGATTGAATAATGCATTTAGTCTGAAATTCTTTAGAAGATTAATGAATATGGGCAATACCTGGTGAAAGATCAGTCAGTCAGTCAGTCATATGCCATGCGCGATACATGCTTGGGCAATCTTTCAATACATGACTGACAAGGCAGATTTTCCCACAGTAGGTTGCCATTTCTTTCTGCGGTAGACCAGTTTCTATCCCAGTCTGTCCTGCTATTTACCCATAGCTAGGAGGAGAAGAGGATTCATACCTTTCCCAAGGGTATTAGCATGCAAATGGATGTAATGAATTTGATTGGAATTTGAACTCTGCTCTCCGATTCTTCGGTCCGAGTCGCTATCCATTACTCCACCATGCCTCCTCTGTGAAAGATACATTGGTAAAAATTCTAACAATGAAGATATATCCAAAGAGATTAATGCATAGTTGGGATACTGATATATAAAATTAACCATGCTATTTATCCTATGAATCTTTCAATTTTTTTTTTTTTTCTGTTTTGATTTTCTTAACAGCAAATTGTATAATAAATGCAGTTGTCAGCTGAAATTTTAAGCACTCTTATCCAATAGCAAAGTTAGACAAAGAGACAGGTCATTCATCATGATATATATGGAAATAAATATATATGAAACAAACTTACTGGTAAATAAATATTTATTTCCTAGCAAGCGTTTTTTTTTTACTTGGTGTGGCGGACATACAAATATAGAAAACCTTGAGTTCAAATGCTGTGCTTTCCATTAAAAAGAAATAAAAAAAATTGTAATCAGAAATAAGCAACTTTGACCAATCAGATCAAAAAAGTCCTTCAGGTCATCTTATCTTTGCTTTGATTGGGAGATAACAACCAGTACCTTGGAATCCAATCAAGATAAAGACAAACTATTATGAAATAAGAAAGAATCAAAGTGAAAAAGAAAATCTCCTTGAATGTAATTGGAATTGTGCTCAGTATTGGCACAATCACTGACTTCAAATAAGCATTGGAAGATTCTGAATTGATTCTTTTATAACAGGATTGATTTGAATGGTAATGCTGGGGTATGTAGGTGATCTTCTCTGCACTTAAGGATAGGGTGATTTGCTAGTTATATAAGTATTGATATGATACAGTTACATGTCTGGGATACACACACATAAGTATGCTGTATATGAGAGGGGTGCTGAAAAAGTTCTTTGCTTGACCCACTTCCCAAAATATAACCAAATGACCAAAGGTTTATGGCCATATGTTGAAAAATTGATCCCATATGATCACCGATGTTAAGCAAACTCAAACCTGGTCAGTACCTAGATGAGTGACTGCTTGGGAATACTAGGTGCTGTAAGCTTGGATGTGCAGGTGGTGTAATGGATAATGGATAATCGGAGCATCAATTTCCAATTCTAGTTGGGTTCATTATATTGACTTACGTACAAATACCCTTGGGAAAGTTATGAATCCACCTCTTATCCCTCCAGCTCTTGGTTAATTAGTAAGACTTGTTTCACTAAAACCATCATTATCTAAAAACAAACAAACAATCTTGCTCTCTTTCCTGTACTAATTAATTACTACTAATGGTTACAGTAAATGGTTTGCATTATTTTTCTGAATATGAATCCTGTTTTCCAAGCAGTTCAAGTTGAATAAATTTAACAGCAGTATATTTTCAAATACTTGTTAGAATTTAAAGACAAAAAAAAGTGAAATAAATTATGACCTAATTTTCTTTTACTATCAGATAGAATTGGAACTGTCTTTTCCTACATGTATATCTCTGTTATTTTGAAATAAGACTGGGGACTGTTCATTGTGTATGGTGATGATAGCATTTAACTAGCACAAAGTTTATTAACACTGGTGGGAAGACAAATAAAGGGACTTTAAAAACAAAACCGCTTTCATTTAACCACTACAGAGAATCTTTTCTGCCTGCGATCAGCATGGCTGATGCTAAACTCCAGAAGAGCATTAGCCTCATTTTTTCCATTGACATAAAGTGGAGTGAATATATTGAATCAATGACTGCCTCTACTTCAAGGAAAGTTGGTTACAGTGTTGTGACAGAAAATTCTTCTTGTCTGAATCCATCTTGAACATTTACAAATCTACCATTGCATACTGTTGCCATATCTGGTCTGGTCCTCCTCCTGTACATCTCAAGATTCTTGACAATATCCAAAGAAGGATTTGCAATGTAATCAATCCTGACCAGACATCTAGACTTCAGTCACTTCACCGATGTGATGTGTCTTTCCTCTGTCTTTTCTACAAATATTTTCATGGCAACTGCTCTGACAAGCTTTTTTTCCCTGGTGTCCCGTCTACATGAAATTAAGCATGCTATTAGATTGGCATCTAGGTCCCACCCTTTTACTGTCAAAATAGCTAAATGCAACTGCCACTTCTATTTCAACAGTTTCTTTTCTTGCACTTCCCACCTGTGCAACTCTCTTCTGTTTCCTTGCTTTCCTGATAACTATAATCTTCAAAATTTAAATGCAATATCAATCAACATCTTCTGTCTTCTTGAACCCTGTTCATCTTTTGTCTTTTCCTCAATTCTTCCTATTCTCAGTCTTCTCTTTCACTCCATCTAACTCCATGCATATTAGTGGCATTACTGCCTTGCTTGGAGTGAAATGAGATATATATATATATATATATATATATATATATATATAATTGTTTATTTAAAAATTATAACATAAATATGTTATAAAATCACTACAAAAATAGCCATTTTGTTTCAACATCTCCGGTGTCTTATCAAGTGAAAGAAGCTGATGGTCAGATTTGAATTAGACCAGGGAACAGTAGTACTAAAAAGTGCTCAATACACATATAAAAAGATTTTTTAAGTATAGAAAATTAGGAAATCAGCCAATTCCGCTACCGTCAGGCGAAATCTTCAAGCGATTTCAGTCAATTAATTTCCTAATGCTGTATTTTTAAAAAATAAAAATTTATGAACACTATATTTAAAAAAATAAAAATAAATGAATAAGCGCATGATGTGAGGTGTGATAGGTGAGGAGGAGGAGGAGAGGAAAATCAAGTGTATTGGAAATGTATCAGTGGGGCATTAAATGAAATATACATACTTTCTTTTTATCCCACTTCAAATGAGCCCAAAAGGAACTTTTAGTGTTAATATGGGACATAATTTCTGATCTCTGGTTTAAAAGGTTTTTTGGTCTGGAAATGTTGTTATAGCTGATTTCTTTTGTTCACAAAGGTTGCAGATGTTGTTTAATGTACATTTGACATGTGTCGTTGGTGAAACTTGTTGACAAGTATTGGGATGCTCATCAACATTTACTTCTGTGTGAAATGAGTCCTATGTTGGATCTGCTACTGTATGGTAGGGTAGGAGAGTTCAGGGGATGGAGAACTCTGGATTCATCTTTGGGCTCTCTTTGTCTCTTCTGGTGTTTTTGACAAATGTTTTTCCGTGGAATTTTTTTCTCCACTTGGTACTTTCTGCAGCTTCCATTTCCCCATTGACAGGATCTATTTTTGTCCTCAGCAAGGTGTTTTTGAGCTGATCCTTGAATCAATGATGTCGGGGCATGTAGTCTCTGAAGGCATGATAGGGTAGGAGGGTTCAGGAGATGGAGAGCTCTTTTTTTATTTTTTTTTATTTTTTTTGCCTCTCTTTGCATCTTCCATTTGCCTTCTGGTGTATTCAAAGGATGTTTCTTTGAGTATGAAAGCTTTGACTTCAAATTGTTTGAGGTGGTCCATGGGTCACACATTGATACTATCCACTGCAGTAAACCTGGGATTGACAGGCAAATTCATGATGACAATTTACATTGAGCTGATGACTTGTTTCCGTATATCGAATGTGGCCTTGACTGTTTACCCACCAGGCATTGGATCATGCTTAGTCTGGTCACTTTCCTGAATCCTTACCACTATGACATGGTGAGAATCAACAGAGGAGACATACATTACATAACTATATATGCATTTTGCTTATGTCAGGTGTGTGTGTGTGTGTGTGTGTAACAATTCCCTATCTTCTATGTGTTTTGTCCCTTCAGGAGATGTTGGTGATCATAGGTCTCCACAATTTCCTCTCCTTTGTAGCTTTCAAGAAATTTTATCTTTTTCCTATATCCCCTGTTTACTCAAGTTCACTAGGTAGGTTATGTGTTGTTTTTCTCTATCCCTCTTGCCTTCAATCTGTCCTGTGAGTGTCAGATTTTCTAAACCCTCTTTCCTTATTATTTTCCCTAGAAACTTCAGTTATCTCTTCTTGATGTTCAGTCTAAGTGTCCTTTTTGTTTCCATTTCCTCTAAAACTTCATCATTTCTCACATATTTGGTCCATGATATTTTCCTTATCGTTCCGTAGAACCACATTTTTGTTGCTTCAAGTCTGTTCATCTGTGAGCATTCACTGCCATATAGGTGGACTAATACTATGCAACTGTTCAGTACTCTTGAAAATGTGTGACTGAATAATTCTTTTTTTCTGCTGGAAACTTTTGCACACACAGCATCTATTGGCAAAGAATTTGTTATGAATATAAGTATTGTAAATGTTTGTTCATTAACATATGCATATATGTATAACTGGACACTTGTATTCAATAATGCCCATCTGCTCTACTGTGGGGGGGGGGGGCTAGCCAATCCCTATTACAGATGCTTGCTCAGGTGCATTTGTGTTTATTCAATACCCACAGAGCCCACCTGTGGTTTATACTGCAATTATGCTGAGCAGACCTTAGTTACAGTTTCTGGGAAAGAGTGTTATCTAGCATGATAAACAATTTGAACAAGGTTAGCACACTGAAACCCTCAGCCATGATGACTTGTGACTTTGTGCTAGCATGGCTATTGACGGCCCCCAAGGGTTTCATCTACCCAATTTCATTCATAAGGTTTGGGTCAACCTGTGGTATGGTTTTCAGGTACTTTTCAAAGGTGTCACATGCTCGGATTAACCCCTCCAGTCCGATAATATCAGGAATCTCCTTCCTGACAAATTGACTATGGTGAGATTCGAACCCAGGTCTCATGTCCAGAATGTAAATGTTCTAACTACTTGGCCATGTGCCTATATATATATCTGTATATATGCATATATACAGAGATATATATATACACAGAATTATGACAATATATTTATATATATATACACATACAGAAATATGACATATATATATACACACACACAGAATATTTTTTAAGCATTTCACCTTGAATAAGGTAATAAAGCCACTGAGGTTACTGAGTGCGAATAATAAGAAAAAGGAAACATTATTAAGGAGTGAGAACAATAAGAGGTGGAATCAAGAAGACAGTCGATAATTGACACTGACATCACATTTAAATTTTTGAAGATCAAAGTT
Organism: Acanthosepion esculentum; assembly: GCA_964036315.1. Taxonomy (NCBI): domain Eukaryota; kingdom Metazoa; phylum Mollusca; class Cephalopoda; order Sepiida; family Sepiidae; genus Acanthosepion; species Acanthosepion esculentum. Next base: position 103,323,006 of record OZ038482.1, on the reverse strand, counting down.
GGCTAGAAAGCAAGAAACCAGAAGAGGGTTCCATAGATGAGAAGTGCAGAAAAAGAAATTGTTAACAAAGAAATTATCATTACATCTAGCCAATTCAACTTTAAAATGATTAGACCTTGTTGCCATTCTAGTACTGTGCTTAAATTCATAAAGTCTAGATACCATAGAGCAAAATTCATCAAAACAGTTTCCATGAAAGTATTTATAGAAAAAGTACTTGGAAGTGACATTAGGGTGGTGGGAAAGTAACTGAAACCTGGATGCCAGGCCAGCATCAATAAGATTGCAGATTCTTCTTTGGATTTTATCAAGAATCTTTAAATATATAGCAAGATTACCAACATTCTAAGCATGAATGAATGACAGACTTATAAATATGTTAGATAGATTCTGGAGAGAAAAATTGTCTAGCACAGTACAGTGAATCAACTTTCCTAGCAGCAGACATAGCAACTGATTCGATAAAAGGTATAGCAGGTTTCCATCAGTCATGCTTATGGGAGGCAGAAAGAAATCTCTCAGGTAGTTAATAAAAAGCAGTTTCATTTTGAAAGTATTAAAATTAACAAACCATTCCTTTCCCCTGTCAACAGCAGATTTTAGGTCATTTTTGAGGTCAGCTGCCAATTTGACCTTATCAAACCAATCAGACTTACTATTAAGACAGGAGTAAATATTTGTGTCATCAGCATAGATACTGATGTGAGAGACACACGTATGCACCAAAATAAAGGATGGTTATTTGGTTACAGAATATTTAGAAATTAGATATAATTTGATATCTTAACTAGCTTAAAAGCCTCCCCCGTCCTGGGTATGACAATAAACTATATCTGCATATTGAGTAAAATGATAAACTACGTCCAACAGCAAGGCCTCTGATCAGGAGGTTTGGAGGAGCGTGGAACCACCTCTTAATTGCTGGTGTTCCCAAGTCTACCCTGACCTGGGGTGGTAGCACCTGTTAGGGTCCCAACTATGTATGAGTAAATAGTTGACCTACAAACTGGGGTCAAAACACTATGAAAATGTAAAAATAGGTTTTAATATCCAAAATACATTGTAAAAAAATTATTACCAGCAATAAATTTTTGAAGAAAAATTATTACCAGCAATACATTTTTGGAAAAAAAAATATTATCATCTATACATTTTTGGAAAAAAAAAAATATTATCAGCGATACATTTAAAAAAAAAAAAATTACTAGCAATACATTTTTGAAGAAAAAATATCACCAGAAATAGATTTTTGAAGAAAAAATATGTTACCAGCAATACATTTTTTGGGAAAAAAAATATTACCATCAAGAAAAATGTTGTCAGTATTAAATAACCCACTGAGGTTGATATGTCGTAAACCAAACCAATTAAAAGCCACCCTGTTAGGCACTATTTAAGCTAGCTCCTGTGTAGGGCTGTTGATTGAATCTTCATCGCAATAGGTAGGAGTAGTTGTGATAGGCAACAATAAACTACAGAAGAACTCAAAACTGCATTTAAGTAATGCATTAATATTTAAGCGTAACTTTTAAAAGTTCAACGATAATTCTTCTTCCGCCACTTAATTTAAAGACAATTTTATGTACATAGGTTTCTTACTTTCTGTACAAACAATTATTTTTATTTCATGTGTGACTTTTGCTGGATTTTGCAATTTTGATTATTCCCAAATTTATTTCCAGTTTATAAAAATTGTTATTGAACAAAAACAATCACAGAAAACAATGAAAGCTTGGAAATTCAAAATTTCTGGATTGCAGGTTTGCCTGGATATTTTGAATTTGCTCGAGGAGTCAGCCTGATTCCAAAATAGTATATGATGGGCTACAGTCTCTAGGAGTAAAGTTGAAAAAGTGTGACACACTGACATTCACATTTATTTATATAGATGTAAAATATATATTTTTGAATGGATATGCATTCAGTAAAGATGTCATGATTATATCTATCAAGGTGTACCCACTTTGATAGATATCACTATATGCATGTAAAATTGAAAATATTTCCATCAATCTATTTTACCCCCTTTTCAGGTAAATAATCTTCAAAAGGGGGATGTGCAGTCGGGTGTAATGGACAACACATCTGCATAAGAAATCAGAGAGTTCAAATACATTAACTTATGTGCAAATAACCTTGAGAAAAGTATGAATCCATCTCTTTCCCCCCCAGCTATGGGTTGAATAGCAGGACAGACTGGGTCCTATAACTTTTTGTTGGCAATCAGTCTACTGCAGAAAGAAATGGCAGAGTAAGCGTGGGAAAATCTTCTGTCTAGTCAGTCATGAATTGAAAGAGACGACATGATTGTTAAGCATGTAGGGTTTTATCATATATTTAATAATAATGAAATTAACCCATTACTGCATCAAATATCCATAAAGTTTAGCTCCTTTTGCATAATCTGCCATGCTAGGTAATGGTAATCTTAGGGCTGGTGGTGGATTTCAAATTTTAGATAACTCCCTCTCTAAAAAATTGAATGCTTCAGTTTCCATATCCTGCTTAGTACAAGTTAATTAAACCAAAGAAGGTATGAAACTTAATAATTATTAAATCCAGCAGGTGGACCCAAGCTTTTGATCTATAGTGTATATTATTTTTTTTTTATGTTTCTATGTTTTTTCTTGTGTATTTTTCTTTGATATTTAAAATAATGTTTATTAGATTTCGGTAATGAGATTTTATTTAGTCATTTTCTTTATGATGTAATTATGTAGTGTTGAAGATGATGTAGGTAGAAGGAATTTGTATGTATGTATGTATGTATGTATGTATGTATGTATATATATATATATATATATATGTGTAATTTGGCAGCAACTTTTCTTTCAAACATGTAGTGTTGAATGTTAAAGACAACATAGTCTTACATATTTTCTTTTGAATTTTCTCATATTCTCTAATGAGACTTTTTATTTGAAAATAGTTTCGAAATATGTATTGTCCATACGATGACCTAGCGCTTTCGAACATCATTGTTCATCTTCAGGGTCAATATTTTAGTCAAAATTTTTTTTTAAACAAACATTTGCCAATTATCTTGTAGCGTAATCATGTTGCTACTTTTTTACAAACTAAAAAAAAACGTTAAAATCCTTTTAAATTCAAAAGACGCGATGATGTTATATCACGTGCATGGCGTAAATTTTTATCATGTGACAGCGTGAAAAAGATTTCCAATACACAAGCCAAAAGATCGAAGGATACGCTACAAAATTTAAATATATTATAAACATTGCAATATATTACCAGATATATTATAATCTATACGATTAATAAGAGGTCTTTTTCTTTTAATATGTAATGCCTCTAAGATTTTAAGGCGTCTAATGTCTGTATGTTTATCTATAATTTTAGTATTTTCTACAAGTATTTTACGTATATCAGATTGTGTAAGGGAAACAGTATGTGACTTAATATGTTGTTTAATGGAGCTAGTATTATTTAGATGCAGAGTCAATCTTCTGGAGAGCCGGGTATATATATATATATATATATATATATATATATATATATATATATATGCACACACACACAATGTCTGTGTATAGTGAGGTGTCAAATTATTATTAGAGTACAAGTAATTTCATTTAAAATAATACAATTCCCTTTTCAAATAATGAAATAAATGTTTTTATCTATAAAAGATAGAATATAATTTTAGGCATGGAAAAAATATTCATAAAAAGACATTTCAGAAATGTTTTATTTAATACAATAGTATTAAAAACTGTTATGGACAAAATTATTTATATGGCAGAAAAGTATGATGAGGTAGTCTATCAGGTTGTATATGTGTGTTGTAAATTTTTAAATGTGCTTAAGCGTTACATAATGAATGTGTACATTGATCACTTCAAGCCAGATAATGACAATAAGATGATAGCAAAGGCGAAAGATTTTTCTGTGGATTTAAAACAATGAATTGTGAATGCTTGTAATTCAGGAATGAGATTTGGAGCAGCAGCTAAGAAGTTTTCAGCACCAAAGTCAACTGTATTGTGTATTAAAAAAAAATGTCATAAGATAAAAGCCATTGCTGTAAGCCTAAGTTCTCATTAAGATTGCAAAGAAAGATTGTCTCTGAATGCAAGAACCCTAAAGTTGTGCTGAAAGATATTGTTTAACAATGGAGAATACAACAAAAACACCTTTGTTCAAAAGTTATCATTACAAAGCTCAGTTGGAATATGCATGTGCCTACTTGTAAAATGATAGTGACTTTTGGAACTCGGTTTTATGAAGTGATCAGGCTAAAACTGAATTATTTGGTTGAAATCAGGCATGAAAAATATGGAGGAAAGGAAGCCATGGACCCTATAAAACACTATTTCTAATTTAAAACATGGGGAAGGGACAATTTTATACTTTGAAAGTATTTTAGTGGAAATTGAATGAATTGTTTGTTTAAAATCCTTAGAACTATGAAAAAATGGATTGTGAAATAAAATGTCTTGTTAAATGAAAATTTGAATGATTCTGCCAGGTAGTTTTTGGGAAGATGATATTTCACTTTTTAACATGATAATAATATCAAACATGCAAGTACCTTGATAAAAAATTGATTCAAAGGCAAAATCATTGTATGATGGTGGTCTGCAATAAGCCTGGACCTGAATTGAAGAGAAAAATTTATAGCTTGAAGTTCATTCAAGGTAATCATCAAATTTAGACTGAGAGCAGTTTTCATTGAAGACTGGGACAATATGCTGAAAAATATTCATAGAAGATTAGTTACATTTTCTAGAAAATGTTTACTTAATGTTATTGACAAGAATAGCCGTGTGCCATTGACTATTAGCTGAAGTGTACGGATAATTTTGTTCATGCCAATTTTGTTTATGTTCATAAAGTTTTATGCATAAAAAAGTTTCTGAAATGAATTATGAATATTTATTTAATGCCCAAGATTGTATTCTAACTTTTATATGTGAAAAAAAGTTCAGTATTTAAAAAATTAATGATATCATTTTATCATACAATATGAATAATTATGCAACCCATTGTGTATGTGTATTTTTATGTGTGTGTGTATATATATATATATATATATATATATAAAGAAATATAGTCTTAAGATGTGCTATATTTATGGGATAAAGTGCTCAATATCAGAGATAGAGCGTGTGTAAATATAAAAGTGAACATAGAAGTCAACACTTAGAGGCGACAGTCTGTTTCATGCTAGATGCAATCGTCAGGCCTGATGATTGCATCTAGCATGAAACAGACTGTCGCCTCTAAGTGTTGACTTCTATATATATATATATATATATATATATATATGCACATACATATATATATATATGCACATATATATATATGCACATACATATATATATATATATGCACATACATACATATATATATATATATGCACATACATATATATATATATATATGCACACACATACATATATATATATATGCACACACATACATACATATATATATATGCACACACATGCATACATACATACATATATATATATATATATACGCACGCACACACACACATACATATATATATATATATATATGCACGCACACACACACATATACGCATGCACACACACATACATATATATATATATACACATGCACATACACATTTTGCTTTTAGAATTTTTAACTATGAACTTGTGCACACACATACATATATATGTAATATATGTCTAGAGAAAGAATCTATTTCTATGACTGAACATATGATTGTTATAAATTTTAACTGTGTGACAGGCTGTATGATTATGTGATTGTATTACATGAACATATGTCTTAACACAGACTGATTAACTGTTTTCGGTTTGTAGGCTGCTCTGAAAAATCATCTGTTCATAACTGGTTCTAATGTTAAGCACAGCATATGTTTAACCAATCAGGGCAAAGCACTGCAAGCCAGAATTAACTTCTCTGCCCAGAAAGGATACCGACTTAGATATATTATTCACTTCACAGAGTTTTATGTAACTAGCCATGCAGAAAAAGAACAGTTCTCCTCTTATTTGGATATCACAGTTTTCCATTTCCAGAAAGAATGTTTCTTGAAAAAACTGACAGAATCATAAAAATGGTAACCATAATTCAATTTTCAAAACAAACTTAATTTTATCTCATTGTTTTCTCAGCAAACAGAAAAATGTGTATTATTGTCTATTGTGTTGAAAAACAGAATTTAATTACTGTAGAATATTGTTTTTATTCTAACTCCTACTGTTGTTAGGAAACTTCCTTTCAGTACTAAACAAATTTAAGATGTTAATTTGAACATCCAAACATGATTATAATATAAATATTTCAACCATAATAAATTAACAACTGTCTGATTTGAATTAAATTATATTAAACATTCTGTTATGTATCTAGATTTTTACAGGAGAAATGATTATATTTTTTATCCTTTCATATTTATCAATTGATTTCTTCATTTTTCTCTTGCTTCTTTTCTTTATTACATGTCTTTCTATTCAGAGAAATATATTCATCCTTGTTGTTATACTCATGATGTTTTGATCCTTTATTGGGTCAGAGTAAACATATGTGACATTTTGTTCCACTGCTTTTTATAATCTTTGAGCAGCTTCATGTTTCTGTCCTCTCAGAACTTGGCATTTTTCTGGATGATGATATTGTACCTCCCATTAAGGGAAGTCAGTAATGGCCAAAATAAGTGGTAATCAAAAGATACAAGGTCAGGAGAGTACTGCGAGTATCATAGTACATTTCAACCAAGCTGTGCCAATTTCTGTTGGATCTGCAAAGAGATGTGAGGTCTAGCATTGTCACAGCAAATGAAACCCTTCTGATTGGCCATTTTTCAGACATTTTTTTTTTTATTGTTAGCTGCCTTTTAATTAGTTCCATTCGAATAGTACTTGTCTGAATTCAATGTTTGATTTTGCAGAGTTTGTAATATACAATCCCCTTCAAAATTCCATCAGATATATAACATCACCTTCTTTGGATGCTGATTGGCTTTTAGAGTACTTAATGATGACTCATTTTGTTTTCCGCAGGTCCTTTTGTGCTCCACATTATTGTAAAGAATCCATTTTTCATTACCTGTGATCATTTTTTTTTCTTTTAAATAGGTAGTTTTTGTTGTGTTTGAGCAGAGAATCATGGATGGAAATACAGTTCATTAAATGTTTTCATAACTTGTGAGGCACCCAAACATTGTAGGGATTCATATATCGAAGTGTTTTTAAATGCCTTACAATGCTTATATGAAATATGCGGAGCTTCTCTGTTATGTTCTTATGTAACCTGGATTACTTTTAATTAGTGTTTTGATTTGATCACCATCTTTGACTGCAGCCTTGCCAAAATGTTCTCGGTCTTCCAGCTCAAAATCTCTACTTCTGAACCTGAACCATTTATGAACAATACTTTCAGCTATGATACCACCTACATAAATGGCACATATACTTCTTGCTGTTTATACAATGTTTTTTACATTCTGAAAATTTTTGCAGAAGGACTTTGTAATATACAATGTTCTTCCAATCGCATCAGATATACAGCATCATCTTCTTCAGATGTAGACCAGCTTTTCATTTTCCCCAAGACCCTTTTTTGTACCACATTGTTATAAACAATCCATATTTTGTCATCTTTTCCTTTGTTGTTTTTTTTATTTTTGACCAGAGAATTGCAGCTGGAAATGCAGTCCATTAAACTTTTTTCTATTAAATACTGAGGCTCATAAACATCATACAATGTAACCAAAAAAGTTCTGTCCGTTTTTTGATTAGTCATTGAATGAAGTTGAAATATATATGAAATGCGTGTAGCAATTGTTTTCAAATTCGGACAGCCGGAAGTAGGAACATCAGATGCTATAAAAAACATGTGCACCATGCCCAGCCATCAGTTATAAGCTGGACAGCTGTAAGAAGGATGGAAGTGTCTAGAGATCTCGTTCAAGGCTGTTTGCTTTACGACTTCAAAGTGGGCTTATCAGCAGCTGCATCAAGTCGCCGCATATGTCAAGCATTTGGGGATAGTGCTGTGGATGAACGTACTGCAAGGCGTTGGTTTCAAAAATTCAAGTTGGGAGATTTGTCTCTCCATGATGAGCCTCGCAGTGGACGACCACAGGTCTTGAATGACGGAGTCTTGAAGGTGGCCATTGAAGAGGACAGTAGTCTAACGTGTGGTGAATTTGCAAGACTGTTCAACGATTCTGATGAAACGGTTAGACTTCACCTGCACCACCTAGGTAAGACGTACAAACTGAGCAAGTGGGTTGGAGGTCCACAAAGGACAACGAGTGGCAGCCTGCGTATCGCTGCTTTCTCGCCACTGTACCACATCCTTATTCAATCGAGTGCTTACCAGTGATGAAATGTGGGTTCTGTATGAAACTCCCAAGTGTTCCAGACATTGGTTGTCTCCTTAGGATGCTATCCCTCACACCGCAAGACCGCCTATGCACCCACGCAAGATTATGCTTTGTGTCTGGTGGACAGGTCGTCAAGTGGTTCATTATGAACTGCTACCAATGGGCCAAACAGTCACTGGAGACCTATACTCGTAGCAATTGAAACATGGGCAACAGGCATTGCACCAGAAGGAGCCAGCACTGGTGAATTGCAAAGGTGTGCTTTTCCTCCATGACAACGCTAGGCCGCATGTCGCACGAGTAGTCAGGGATACCATACAGCAACTTGGGTGGGAGACTTTGTGCTATCCACCTTATTCACCTGACCTTGTGCCATCCGATTACCACCTTTTCCACTCCCTGGATAATCATCTTCGTGGGAAATCCTTCACCAATGAAGCAGACTTGCGCAAAGCCCTCACGGACTTCTTTGCGTCAAAACCCCCCCGAGTTCTACCGCAAGGGCATTGAACAGCTGGAGACACGTTGGCAGAAGGTGGTGGATGCCGATGGAGATTACTTTGAAGACTAAATATAAGTTACACATACTGTGAAGCATTTTCTTTTTTTCCTTTAAAAACGGACAGAACTTTTTTGGTTACATTGTAGTAATTCATGTGTCCAAGTATTTTCAAATGTCTTACAATTCTTATACAAGATAGGTGGAATATCTATGTAATGCCATGCGATCTGAGTTATGTTTAATCAGTTTTTCAATTTGATCATCATTGATGATCTCAGACCTGCTGAAATATTCTTGGTCTTCCAGATGAAAATTTCCACTTCTGAACCTAGAAAATCACTTAAAAACAATACTCTCAGCTATGGCACCATCCCCATAAATGGTGCATATCATTTTTTCTGTTTTCAGATGACAAAAATTAATCTCCTTTTTCTTAATTTTCTCTTTTAACATAAGAACATTTACAATTTACTAACCATGCATTAATCATATAAAAAGATGCCATAAATTTTATTGATGTGTGAAATGAAATCACATGTTCAAATGCTACCTTTGGGAAAACTCTACAAACTTTTGTTTTCAACACATTGCATTGTAATCTCTAACCTTCTTCAGATGTCTGTTCTTTTTATAACCATCTAGGAATTTTGAACTGAACCCTTTATTCTGCCATGCACTTGACATCCACCTCAGATGTCAGTAGCTAACATAATAAAATAAGTGGCATTATTTTTCATGCTATATATATATATATATATATATATATATATGATCTTTTAAAACATTTTTTAGGAAAAAAAGGTTTCTCAATTCCACTTAGCTTTTATCACTCTTTCCAGTGTTGATGGGGGTTCCCTTTGCAACCTTTTATTTGAAATGGTGCGGCATGTCAACATCTTGATTATGTCATTATTTTCTCTTCAAGTTACATGTGCTATCCATTTTAGTTGTTGGTCGTCCTCAAGTGATGTGGTTATTGTTATTTGGTACAGTTCTTTGTTTGGGATTCTGTGGTGCCAGTCCATAATGTTAAAAGAAGAATGATCTTTGCTAAGTGCCCAGATAAAGAAGTTATAAAAACAAATTCTGTTCAAATATCATTGCTATTTGAAAATTACAGGTTGCTGTCTTTGCATGGCTAACTGAAAAGACCTTAGTAATATTATATGTCTGAGGTTGACCTTAAAGGACATACAAAGCCACAAGAGATCAGTATCGTTAAATGTCCAATCCAACCTCTAGCACATCCAGTGAGATTAAGAGAAACTGCTGTACCTTGTTTTGTTTGGTTAGATTCATAAACAAATTTAATCTTTAAATCATTTTTCCATTCCTCTGAAAAATTGAAAACATTATTTTGTCACTTTTTTTAAAAAAAAATTGTGCTCAGCAACTGATTTGCCCAAGTTTGTAGTCGGAGTTCATTCAACACTTTGTATTCATCTTTTCTGCCAAAGTCCAACTCACACCAAAGGCAGGTAATTCGACCTTTTATCCATAACTGAAGTAAACGTTAATATAAACAAGTACTGTATTTCCTCGATTATCCATACCTTGACTTTCTAGACTTTGATTATCCAGACATGAAATGAAGTGAAAAACAGTAATCTCTAAATGTTTTAAAATTATCTGATATGTTTTAAGAATTTAGATAACCATGCTCAACAGGGCTTTATTTTAAAATGTTACCCAGAAGGATATTATCATCTGTTCATGATCAACTAACTGTATGATAATGATATTGCTCATGTTAGAGATCAACAGCCCCAATGCTTAATTTCAAACACTGAAGCAATGATTATGTTTGACAAATGTGTAAGTCAGTTGCCAACCAAAAAGCTACCTTTACAAATACATCTACTTTAAACTAGCTTCAGTAGAGAGTGGTAGGCAAGGCCAGTCAGAAACATAAAAATTAATGTTTTTTTTTCGTTTTTTTTCATAAAAAATAAACTGGACAAAACTTTGATCAATATTAAATTTCTTTCAGAAAATGATGTTTTTCTTCATTCTTTTTTGATAATTTAGGTATTCAATTATCTGGAATTTTGAATTATCCAAATGTTTTTCATCCCCTGACCAAAGGTGTATAGATAATTGAGGAAGTACTGCATGACATTTATATCCAAATGTCACGAGATATTGAGTTTACTATAGAGTACAAAATTAGTTTTGATCTCACAAATGGTAAAATGGATAGTCATTTTTTGACCTCTGAGATCACCAGAAGCCATTAGATATAGAATTAGTATGTAGCCTTTAGAATTTGCCTTGTGGCAAAAGAATTACATTCTTGGAGATAAATTGGTACACAGGCAGTAAAAAAAAAAAAAAAATGATAGGATAGTTGGCATTTATTTCCAAGGTTGATGGTTACCAGAAGTCAGATTTGAATTGAACTAACTTGTTTCAGTCAAAATCAAAGAACTTGAAGGGCTAAAATAGTTACTTTTTTCTGTTTTGTTTGTAAAAAAAAATAACACAACACCTAAAATTTTTTAGATTAAACAGTTTTTTTTTCAGCCATTTTAAATGTCAAACATAAGCCAGAACTGGGGTAGGCAAAAAGAATCTGTTCATTGCCTAAATTTCCATAATTCAGCAGATTTTCTCTTGGAATTCAAGTGACTGCAATCTCCAGTGAGGCTCAGCTTTGGCATGACTGTCAACAAGATACAAGGGCAATCTATCAAGTTTTCTGGCCTTCAACCTAACTTCTTTATGCTGTTCTTGTGATCAGCTCTGTATTGGCTGTTTTAGTTTTGAATCCTCAAATAACATTTACATACCAGCACACAATGAGGGAGCAACTAATGTTGCACAACAAGAGGCTCTGTCAAAGTAAAACAGGATATCATTTGTTTTGGCTATCAAAATATTTTTCACTAACAGCTAGCTTTTCATGTGTAAAAAGTGAAAATAATCTTGATCTGATTTATGTTGTCTGAACTTATTTTTTCCCTGGGTAATATATATATATATATATATATATATATATATAATTCTTAATGGTTATTGTTTTTTGTGCTATATCTGTTTCATCATTTTTCAAATATATCACTGCATGTTATGTTGGTTTTCTAAACTCTTTGATAATGGCTTATGAAAGACAAAAGTACTCACACATTGAACTGTTTATATTTAAATATGTTTTTTAAGCATTTCACCCCAAGCAGCAAGGCAGGGGTGCCAGTAGCATGCAAGGGGTTACAGAGAGTGGGAGTAACAGTAAAGAGGCATGATAGAGGAAAGGATGAAGAGAAAAATGGGGAATTAGATCAAGACATCTGAAGATGTTGATTGACATTGCATTTGAATAATTGAAGATGATAGCTATCAGGGAAGCAAGTAAGAGGAAGGGAGTTCCACAGACGGGAAATGCGAGACATGAAGCTATTGGAGTAGAAGAGATGACTACATTTAACAGTTTTGACAGTGAAAGGGTGAGACTGAGATGCCAACCTAGTCGCATGCTTAAATTCATGCAGTTTGTGAACCAGTGAACCAGGAAAATGATCCAAAACTTTTAAAAATGAATTTAAAAATCCTTAACAGAGAACTTTCATTGGTCTTTTAACAAACATGTGTAAATGAAAGATTGCAGCCTAAATACACCTAATTCATATATATATATATATATATATATATATATATATATATCGTAAATCATTCATACGAAAAACAAATAATGAAGCTAATTATATGGCAAGAATCATTCTCGCAAACAATATTTAATAATAAAATACAATCAACTTCGAATCTGTTAATGAATGGTATGATCCTTGTTTATAAATTCCGGTTTTATCAGGTCTTATTTTTTCTACTAGCCCGGCTTTCAGTCGTTTCGAACGACCATCATTAGGTAGATATTTAAGTGAGTTTTTGTTAAATTCCAGGTAATAATGAGACATCGAAAGATAGTGCAGACCGAAAGAAGTGTTTTTTTAGCAATGTGATATTGTTAAATGTAAGAATAATTTTGGAGCGTGCAGTCGCGACGCTGAGGTTGAAATTTATCTATTTTTTTTTTTTTTTTAAATTTGAAAATTGTGCGTTCTTGTACTGAAGAAGTAAGCTTTTTTATATTAAAGGTGGCATGAACTAAATTGTTCAATAATTAGAGTAATGTCACAGTTATTATCAGGAATTCACACTTAGGATCAGGTTATTTTAATATCAATTATGTAGTGCGTATTCAATTTATATAACGTAAATCATTCATACGAAAAACAAATAATGAAGCTAATTATATGGCAAGAATCATTCTCGCAAACAATATTTAATAATAAAATACAATCAACTTCGAATCCATTAATGAATGGTATGATCCTTGTTTATAAATTCCGGTTTTATCAGGTCTTATTTTTTCTACTAGCCCGGCTTTCTTTCGGTCTGCACTATCTTTCGATGTCTCATTATTACCTGGAATTTAACAAAAACTCACTTAAATGTCTACCTGATGATGGTCGTTCGAAACGACTGAAAACTAATATATATATATATATAGAGAGAGAGAGAGAGAGAGAGAAACACTGAAGATTGTGCTTATGCATGAAATAGACTGTCACTGCTGGGTGTTGATCACTATGTCCACTTATATGTGTGTGTGTATATATATATATATATATATATATATATATATATGTATATATATATATATATATATATATATATATGTTTTATATATGGACAAGTTCTATCAAACTTTTTTTTGTTTTTTCTGTCTTTCAAATTTCTAAATAAATTGTTTTGTATTATTGTTAAATTTACTGAAATTCATATTAACTTTTATTTTATATTATATTTTTGTTGCTACATTCATTTTCAAATGGAAATTGTTACCATCAAATATCGGAATGCCAGAATTAAAAATCAGTTGTGTTATTACACATGGAATAATTCTTGAAAATGAATGTAGCAATGTTTGAAAGTACGCAGAAGAAAAAATAAAATAAAATAATAGTGAATATGAATTTTGGCAAATTTACTGATAACACAAAACAACTCATTTGGAAATTCGAAAGATTTAATAAAAAACAAAATTGATAGAACTTGTTCATATTATTTATGTTTGAGAGAATTCTAGGTGACAAAATACACCTTTTTATATATATATATATATATATATATATTCAAATAGGTTTGCTTAAATAATTTAGACATATCATGTGGATAATTTTTTATTGTGATCCTTTCAAGTTCATACCAAAAAATTGATCCGTGAATTATTGGTTAAATAATTTAGACATGTCGATTAGTTTTCATTGTGATCCTTTCAAGTTCACAAAATTTTTGCTGGCATTAAATAACCAATTGAGGTTGATATGCTGTAAAACTTAATCAATTTCAAGTTTGCGGATTAATTTTTTGGTACAAACTTCAAAGGATCACAAAAACTAATCCACATGATATGTTAAATCATTTAACCACACCTGTTTGAATGAAAATATGCTACCTAAATATACATATATATATATTTCTCAAGATTTAAGAGGAGTACTAGATTAGCAACTAGGTCTCATTGTCTTACTGTTGGAATAGCTAGATGTAACCATAAGTTCTCTTCTAATAGTTTCTTTTCCCGCCTGTGAGATTCTCTTCCAGTTTCTTATGTCCTGGGTAAGATGATAAACTACATCCAACTGCAAGACCTCTGATTAGGAGGTTTTGAGGAGTATGAAAGCACTTCTTAATTGCTGATCTTCCCAGGTTCACCCTAACCTGTGGTGGTAGCACCTGTTAGGGTCCCAGCTATGGGCAAATAGTTAACCCCCAAACTACGGTCAAAACACTATGAAAATGTAAAAATAGGTTTTAATGCCAATAATACATTTTTGGAAAAAATTATTACCAGCAATAGATTTTCAAAAAAATACCAGCAATACATTTTTGAAGGAAAAAATTAGTACCAGCAATACCAGCAGTACATTTTTGAAAAAAAAACAAAAATTACCAGTAATAAAAATCTTGTTGGCATTAAATAACCTATTGAGGTTGATATGCCATAAAGCAAAGCAAAGCAAACCTTCCAGTTTCTTGCTTTCCTGCCACCTACAATCTTCAATCTAAAACTTTAAATGCAATGTCAATTGTCATCTTCCTGAATCCTGTTCTTTGATTGCTCAGTCTCCTCACTAAAGTCTTCTTATACTCTTTCACTCCCAGATATCCTTTGTGACTTAGTGGCCAGGCAACAAGACTTGCTTGGGTTGGAATGATTAAAAAATATATATATATATATCTATAGAAAGTAAAACATAAAAAACTTAAAGCGAGCTATGTAATAATATCTGTCATGTGTTATTGGGTATATGTCATTAGTCATGTGGATATATCTATCCAGGTATATTTCAAGGCCGTCCACTCTTTTTCAGGATGTGCATGATCATGGCTCTCCACAACTTCCTATTCTTTGTAGCTATTAGTAAGGTTTGCCTTTTCACCATCCCTCACAGTTCCATTTACACAAATTTGTTTGGTAGGTTACTTGCAGCTATCCTCTGTTCCTCTTGCGTTCAACTCCTGTGGGTGTCAATTTCTCGAAGTCCTATTTCCTAATTATCTATCCTAGAAATTTCAACTGTGTATTTCTCATTCTAAGTATAAGCACTATTTTTGTTTCCATTTTCCTTAAAATGTCATTGTTCCATGTTCAGTTCATGATATTTCTGTTTCTTAATACTTTTCTTAGTCTTTAGAAGACATCTTTCATTGTTCCAATGTGCCTTCAGATTAAGCTACCACATATCTTATCCTCTGATAGAATACTTCCTAGATATTTAAATTCACATACTTGCTTGATTTTGGTCTCTCCAATTCATAGTTCACATATTGGGATGTTCCATTTGCAGTCTATTACTGGGTTATATTTATTGGGTAGGATTGCAGGGAATTTAGTGAGGTTTGAAAATATGCCATGCATGTTTAATAGGGTTTAAATCTGGAAAGTATGGACCAATGGAACATCTGAAAGATGGCCAAGTCTTCTTGGAACCAGTTTCATGTTACCTACATATGATATAGAGATGGGTGTTATCTTGTTAGAACAAACCATCACCACCATGAAGCATGGCTAAAGATATTTAATGCAGGTTTTGTATAATAATAACTTTGAGTATTTGGAGTCTTCTTTAACAATGTCACTTTAATTATTAATGCTACACATTTCAGTTATCTAGACTACTCATGGTTACAGTGGAGTAATGGATAGCAGCTCAGATTGAGGAATTGGAGAGCCGAGTTCAAATTCCAGTTGAATTCATTACATTCACTTATGTGCTAATACCCTTAGGTAAAGGTATGAATCCTCTTTTTCTCCCCCCAGCTTTGGGTAAATAGCAGGACAGACCAGGTTCTATAGCCTTGGTTGGCAACTGGTCTTCTGCAGAAAGATATAGCAACCTACTGCATGGAAAAAAAATCTGCCTCATCAGCCTAAGCATGTATCACACATGGCACATAACTGACTGACTGCTACTAATGTTAATAGTTACATTTTGTTTGTGAAGTGATATATGCACAATGTTTGATAAATGAAAAGTTAATCTTTGAGAGAGTGTGATACTTGTGTGACCAATGTAAGAGTTTAGTGTTTTTTGATTATTAGTAGAGGCAATATCCAAAAGAACATGAGAATTCATAAACATTTAGTTCTTGATAATGACCAAGATGTCAACAGTTTTGATCTGAATGTGTAACAATTTATTAAAAAATTGGAAAAATGCAATGAGAAATTAAACATAACATATCAAGTGAATTTGATAAATATTGTTTAAATGAATCTTTAGTGCTTAAATATATAGTTTTGTCAGTAATTCTGTAGCATTAGGCAGAAAAAGTATTTATTTTATATAATGAATTCCTTCTTTGTTAATACCCAATATTTTACTTTCAGCTACATTGCTTGAAGATTATACAGTAAAAGATTCAGATCAAAATTGAGCTAGTAATTTTGTCAGGCTTCGGACTTAGTTATCAACTGCTGTTTATGTTTTCCATTGACATGAAGTTTAAAGATTATATTGAATCAGTGGCTAGGAAAGTTGGTTCACTGTGTTATGCAAGACAATTTTTCTCACCAGAATCTATCTTACAGAGTTATAAATATACCAGTCTGTCCATGCTTTGAATATTGTTTCCACATATGGTCTGGTGCTCCTGCTATGTATCTAGAGATTTTTGATAAAATCCAAAGAAGAATCAGAAATGTTATTGGTCCTGACCTGGCATCTTGGCTTCAGTCACTTTCCTGCCTCCCTAATGTAGTTTCCCTGTGCCTTTTCTATAAATACTCTGATGGTAATTATTTGAATGAACTTTCCTCTATGGTACCTCAACTTTATGAATTTAACTACAGTACTAGATTGGCAGCAAGGTCACATCATTTTACAGTTTAATTAGCTAGATGTAACCATAAGTTCTGTGCTGACAGTTTTTTGTGTCACACTTCTCACTTCTCTCTTCCATCTTCTTGCTTCCCAATCAACTTTGATCTTCAAAAATTTAAATGTAATGTCAATCATTATCTTCTGTCTTAATTCTTGTTTTTTTTTATTGGTCTCTCTCCTTAATAGTATTTTTTCTCTTATTCTCTAACACTCAGTAACCCCTTGTGGCGTTATTGTCTTGCTTAGGGTGAAATGATTAAAATAATAAAAAAAATATGTGCATCTGCATATACATGGATCGTTGCAAAAACACATTTGGCTTGACTTACTTCTCAAAATTTGATTAAGTTATTAAATATCAGTCTATTTTTGGAATTTTGGATAATTTCTTCATAAATTTGATTTGGATGTGTGACACTTTATATGTAAGATAGAAAAGTTCTAATAGGAAATGAAACAAATGTGCCTTGCCATTTAGTTTCAGAAAGTTAATTCATGCTACCCAAGTATATGTTTATTTCTCACGCATGCACACACACACACACACACACACACAACAATGAGGTAATGAAAAGTTCTTGGTCTGACCAAGAAGTTCTTCTCCCAGAATTCAATGCTGCTTGGAAGGTGAAAGTCAGCTTCAAAATGGACCATTAGTTTTGGTTCCAAAAATTGCTTCTCGTGATCTGGATTCCAAAAGAGCTTGACCATGATTGCAAATCATAGCATAAGAATTAGGGAAGCTGTGGAGGATCATCTAGAGAGACACACTCAGGCATCTGAAGCAAAGATTTGATAAATTTCCACCTACAGTAATGCTAAATATTGGTCAATGAATGCCAAATATTTCCTTTATGGAAAAACCTATTCTCAGCATTACAATTACCATACATAACATTATTATTTATTGAACTCCAGATACTGTCACTTATTTTTAGCTAGTGGGTGTTTGGCTTTAGAGTTTTTTTTTTCCAAATATGAGTTCTACTGTCTCACAAGGCTATAAGACACTCAGGTAGGCGCTTATCATTTGGTTTGTCCTGCCTGTGCACATCCTAAACATGGCTACAACCTGTACATTTTGGGGGTACCCAGTAACATATAGTGAAAACTGGGATCATATATAACAGTTGGAAGATATCTTTCTTAAATCAGCAAAAAGAACAAAATGCAGAAGTGGGTACCCGATTATTTGATTGTTAATCAGCAGTTTGCATGGTTACTGCAATTTATTTATTTAAAAAAAAGTCTTCTTTTATATAAATGAAGAATTTATTTCTATGTAATAATTGTAAATGTATCTTTTTTTATACTATCACTGCAACCCTCTCAAAACAAATCTTCACAACCAAAATATCCTTCTGACTATTTGGAGGTATTGTAATAAATAATTTATTACAATCTCTTACATCATGGCAGAAACTATTGTCAGGATTTGGAACTGCTACCTAAAATGCAAATATTTTGCAGCTTTTTTTTTTTTTTTTTTTACTATTGTTCACTCAATACAAATCCCAAGAGGCACTCAAGGTAGAGTGTTATTGAATGTGGGCATACAAGGAGGGATCAAGAGGTCCATATTTTGAGGATGTGTAGGATAGATAACTGTTGGTTGACACTAGAGTTGAAGAGGTTAAGATTGTAGTGACCGGGGAAGTATTCTCTTGGGAGTCTGTTTTGCAATGCAACAGAAGAAGCTGTTTGAATGGAACTTACTCTTCACCAATGGAATATGAAGGGAATGAATTAACTCAGTGTACATAAAATAGTAGATCCTAGCTGTGAATGTCTGAACTGGTGAAACTAAGCAATGTAGTTCACTTTAACATATGCTGTAAAAACAGTGGTAGAGTAGCAAGAGGCTAGCAGTGTTTCCTCTATGGAAAAGCAATTGTTATTTGGGGGTGAGGACAATTCATCACCCACAATGCTGCACAAATACTTTTGAACTCCAACAAAGCTGAGGATTGGGCAACTCCAGCCTAGATTTAGCAGCAATACTCCATTTTTGATTTGATCTCTTATAAAGATAGAGCAAGGCAGGAGGTGGGAACTTGATTCTGAAGTGGTACAAAGGACAGACCATTTTTCCAGACACAAGACTCCATACTTCACAAACCACCTGGCAAAAACTGATACTTCACTACTCACCTTATTCATTGAATGTTTCCCTTACTGAATGTAGTCCTGAGTATGATGATAAAATACATCCAGCAGCAAGGCTTCTGATTGGGAGATTGGAGGTTTTCATGAGTGTGGAACCACCTCTTAATTGCTGCTGTTCCAAGGTCTCCCCTGACCAGGGGTGGTAGCATCTGTTAGGGTCCCAACTATGGGCAAATAGTGAACCCTCAAACAAAAACAAAACAGTATTTGTCTATGTTTCTGAGATGAAGTATTATGTACACTATTTACATTATTCAGACTATTGTCCTCATCTTTGTTGCCATATTTATCACAATGTTTTGGCTGTTGTACACTCCAGCCTTCTTCAGGTGGTTGGAATATTGAACTGAAACCTTTATTTCGCTCACTGGGGTAGACTGTTCTAGTTCTACGTGCCATGTATAATGGATGTCAGTTATCAGTTATCTCCTGTTAATTGACCTCTCCAAGTTCTCCACTGCCTTAACCAGGTATTGAACTCAGAACTCTTTTGGTCCTGTCACTGAATCTAACCAATGCCTTTATCCACTGTGCCATGTTCAGCAAGTGAAATAAAGGGTTCAGTTCGACATTCCAACCACCTGAACAACGCCAAAGCATACAACAGCTGAAACATTGTGATAAATATGGCAACAAAGATGAGGACAATAGTCCGAATAATGTAAATAATATAAAAACAAAACACTATGAAAGTAGAAAAAATACATTTTTATATAAAAAAATTACCAGCAATACATATTTTTATTTTTTTTTTTAAGCATATCACCCCAAGCAAGGCTGGAAGCCACTAGTACACAGGGGGTTACAGAAGGTTTGGAGGAAGAGCAGATAGGAGCGGTAAAGGAGAGGATGTGGAGAAAGATAGTGGATCGATCAAGGCTAGGGGGTTACAGAAGATTTGGAGCGAGAGCAGATGGGAGTGAAAGGTGATAGGATGTGGAGAAGGGAAGAGGATAGATCAAGGCAGCTGGAGATGTCGATTGACGTTACACTTAAATAGTTGGAGCTTGTATTTGTCAGGGAAGCAGGAATAAGGAAGGGAGTTCGACAGGCGAGATGTGCGAGACATGAAGCTATTGGAGTAGAAAAGACGTCTACATCTAACAGTTTCAATGGTGAAGGGGTGGGAACGGGATGCCAGCCTCATAGGACGTTTAAATTCATGAGGCCTAGGGACAAGTGAAAGCAGCTCCTCGGAGCAATTACCGTGAAAGTATTTGTAAAAAAGGCAGAGCGAGGCAACATCGCGTCTGTGAGAGAGCGACTGCAGATGAGATGACAGATCAGGGCCAATCACATTGCATATCCGTCTCTGGATCTTATCAAGAACCCTGAGGCAAACAGCAGGATCTCCAGACCATATATGGCAGCAATACTCCATGCAAGGGCGAATGGTTGATTTATAGACTTGGAGGATCGATTCCGGGGAGAAAAATTTCCTGGCTTGGCACAGGGAACCAACTTTCCTTGCGGTGGATGATGCAACTGACTCGATGTATTTGTTCCATCTCAGATCAGCGGACAGCGTGAGACCGAGCAGCCGCAGAGAGGTGCTCTCAAGAAGTTGGTCTTCAGACATTCTAATGGGATGCAGGGATGGATCCTTGTGGTGGTTAATAGAGAGCAGTTTTGTTTTAGAGGCGTTAAAGTTAACCATCCATTTCTTGCCCCAGTTCACAACTGATTGGAGGTCCTTTTCTATTTGAACTGCCAGGTTAACTTTGTCAGCATCACTAGATTTGTGTTTGAGGCAGGAGTTATTTATAGGAAAATCATCAGCAATACCTTTTTTCTGTAGTTGAAGGTATGCAATTGCATTCAAAATATATAGCTAAGAAAAATCAACCAAACAATCAACATGAAAGAACTCTTTCATGATATTAATCCATATAATATCCTACAATTTCTTAAAGAAATCAAACTGTATTCCAAAATATAACTTCAACAAAATTACAATATAAAACATACATATCACTGCCTCTAGTAATGTCCACACAAATATGTATATTCACAAAAGCTGAGTATTATCTACCATGTATGCAACAGTGAAAGCAGAATAACATATTTTTATTATTTCAAAGCTCCCAAGAAAATTAGATTTCAGCATTAAATTACCCATAAGAAGTTGATATGCCATTAAACAAAACTAACAGACCTTACTGAGTGCCACTATTTCTGAGACTTAGTTACATGCTAACTAGGATGAAAATGCCCTTCAGGAATTTGTCAACTTCTGTAACTCTAGGTTTTATTATGACAGAATAAATTCACAGCTGAGTTGTTGACAACAATTGTGTAAATTCTAATATTGCCAACAAATAAAATTAAAATGTCTTAAGGGTTATGCTTCAAAATAGACATTTATTTGCTTCTAAGCTCACAGTTAAAAGAATTTTTCTTATAATGTTTCAGATGAATGTGTTATTTCCCCAAATGTATAAATAGGAAAGCTGCAAACACTAGTAGATCTTGACATATTGAAATGATAATCAGTTAGTGATTTTACTCTCTTCATTTATTTGCTTTTAGGTGAAGCACATAATCTCTTTGGCTCATGAAAGTCTTGTGAATGCTGCAGCAGACCTGAAATACTTTCAACCAACAGAAACCTCCCAAATTGATAACAATTCTGAGGCCAGAGCAGCTGCCATAATTGAAGGTCCTGGAGACTGCTGGGTTATTTCCTGTGAAGATGTTCAATCTACTGAAACCACTGACCAAAATGTTTTACATATATCCCATAATGGTGAGTAATCACTTTACTTCAATTGAAAAAAAAATCTTGAAAAACACTCTAAATAAAATCTATCTATCTATCTATCTATCTATCTATCTATCTATCTATCTATCTATCTATCTATCTATCATATACAACTCTATATATCAGACTAATAGTGAGTAACTGAATGATAAAATAAAATAAACTCCAATGTAATGTGTTCCATCCTGTGAAAGAACAAAAAGGTAACATTTTACCTAAAAATACACTTAGTGCATTAGTTGTTCATCATCAGAGTGACCATAATTCAACTTAAAGAATGCAGTTTTAATTAACATTGTAAGTAATTTAGCAAGGTAAAAATCTATAGAAAGTTCCCTAACTCTAGAATCCTCTTTGTTGTATCATCTTAGATGTAAATCTATCTCCTTTTCCCACAAAAATAATATTGAAATAGTGGATGCATATTTCAAAAGAGTAGTGTTTAAAATAAAAGCAAACGAAAGCTTGATGAATTTACACATCTTGATGCAACAGGTGATAACATTTTTTTAAAATTTAAAGCATTTTTTCTCTTTCTTTTCCCAATATATATATATATATATATATATATATATATATATACTAGCAGCATGGCCTGGCATTGTCCGTGCTGGATTAAAAAATAATACGACTCATACAGCAATCTCTATCACTTGACTTAAAATATTTTTGCCCTTCCTTGCCTTTAAAGGAGTGCCCTTTGCCATGCTGATGATGCTACATGCCTTACTTCTTGTGCATCTCACACTGCAAATTTTTTCTAAGCTCTATACTAAACATTAAATTTGTTACGAAAAAAGAACTAAACAAAATGAACACAAACCGATCAGCTTTAAAAAAGGACTCGTAACTGGAAAAACCGAATGAAAAAAGAATGTTAACAACAAATACTTTTTCACACCCAACCCAGTTCTGCGGAATCAGAATCAACGTTGAGTTTAAGTAAGCTTATGAGCCAATTGGAGTAAAGTGCCATGCAGATTTAAATTTTTCCCACTTATGACGAATGCAGCTATCAATTTTTTTGCATGCTAGCATGCTAGTTAACATTCATGTCAGTCAGCTGTTGGCTCTCATGCTGGCCAATAGAATCTTCCTGCCTATTCGTGGCAGCCAGCTATAGGGTCTCACTCTGGCCAGTAGAAAATGGCCGCAAACTACATGAAAACTGCCGTAGAAGCATGAAAAATCGATTATTTCCACTATCGATGGG
The DNA here is from genome assembly GCA_964036315.1 of Acanthosepion esculentum. NCBI lineage: Eukaryota > Metazoa > Mollusca > Cephalopoda > Sepiida > Sepiidae > Acanthosepion > Acanthosepion esculentum. The sequence goes on along the minus strand of OZ038482.1, from coordinate 103,299,630 downwards.
AGTTGGGAAATACAAAGTCAGTCTTGGCCTTCCCGCTAACTTGGAGCATGTGCATGTAAATTTTGGTGCAAATCCGTCAAAAATTGCAGCTGTCCCTTCGTTACACACACAAACACATCCTGCCTTTTATATATATATATATATATATATATATATATATATACTAGCTTAAAAGTCGTCCTCTCTGGCACCATTTAAGCTAGCTTCTGCATAGGACTCTTGATTAAGCATTCGGCTTGTTCATGAGTTTAAGAGTCCCTAAGTCTTTGCATATTCTCAGCAAGAGAAGCTCTCCTGTCTGCTGTTTAATCTGGGTTTTTATTTGCACACAACTTTTTTCCTCACTGCTGCCTTAGCTCGTTTTATTGCAATCTGGTTCTCTGTTGATGGAGATTGCTTTTTGTAAGGCATACTGCTGCTGTATGCAATAGGCAACAATAAATTACAGAAGAGCTCAAAATTGATCGCTGCATTTAAGTATTGCATTAATATTTAAGTTTACCTTTTAAAAGTTCAATGATAATTCTTCTGACGCCATTTTAATTTAAAGAAAATTGGATTTACCTAGGATCTTACTTTCCATATAAACAATTATTTTTATTTTATGGGTAACTTTTGCTGAATTTCGCAATTAATTTTGATTATTCCCAAATTTATTTCTAAGTTATAAAAATTGTTATTGTACAAAAACTTGTTGCAAAAATTATGTAAAAAAAAAATTACTGGAAACAACCACCGTAATGAAAAGTTTGGAATCCAAAATTTCAGGATTGCAGGTCTGAATCTGGCCTGGAATGTTTTTAATTTACTCATAGTCGGCCTAATTCCAAAATGGTGTGATAAGTTGGGCTATGGCTTCTAGGAGTAAAGTTCAAAAAGAGTGACAAATTACACTCACATTTATTCATATAGAAGAATTTGATACATTTAAAAGTTAGAGAGTTGTGTCCCTTTAATTGAAAACATGTGACACACACAAACATTTTCACATTTATTATATAGAAGATAAAGAAGGTGAGATAATTGAAAGTTTGAGAGTTGTGTCCTTTTAATTGAAAAAGTATAACACACCTTATCGCATTTATTATATACTAGCTTAAAAGCTGTCTTATTGGGCAGCATTTACGCTAGTTTCTGCAGAGGGCTCTTGATTGGGCTTTTGGCCCAACAATGACATTTCATGTATTGAGTACATATTAAATTTTATTAAACTTGAAGAATATTTTTCAAAGAATTAAGTTTTCATCAAAAAAATGACATAATTTGTCTATTTGGAATTTATTGCAAAGCTGCATGATAAACAACTTTTTGGTCTTCCCATTCAGGGTCAGTACAAATAGCTTTTTTCCATTCTCAACCCTTGAACAACCAACATAGATCTGGCCATGAGAAAAGTTGGATTTCATCAGATGAAGTCCATTTACTTTCAATGGTTGTCTTTGGGATTTATTGATTGACATTGCATAGCTCACTCTCACTCGAAACTGAAGTCTTTTAAACTCAAAAGGAAGAGCTGGAGAAATTAATGGGATTCTTGGAATTAAACCTCTTTCCTTCATTCCTGGACCAGTAAAGATCACTTCTTCCAAGAAATGAGGAAGCGTCTTCTTGTCAATTAACCTTGTTTCATTACAAAGCTTTGGAGGATCCAGATTTCTCAATAGCATAACTGGCACATTTTCTCTTGCTTGTGTGATGGCATGCTAGATGCAATGAGTTCAGGAACTCTATTAGATAATTCACTGTCTGCTCTTGTTCAACCCCAGTGTCAATGGAAAAGTATTTCATACTTTCTTTTGAAATTTCTTGGAGAAATTTCCAATTAATGCTATCCACAGTTTGATTCTTGGGAGCTAATATGGCAATCTCACAAAGCCAGTTTAAATTCATGAAAATATGTTTAACCATGTTTATCCAAACATTAATCAAGTCTTGGATACTTGAAACTGAAACTCCAGAACCAATTGGGAGTGAAATATCTCCATTCTGCAACAGCAAAGCAGCCAATCTTCCTGCTTCAAGGTCACCTGTGATTCTAACTCTCATGTTTCTTTTCAGGCTGAGTCTTTGAACACAGATCCAGATGTAAGAATTTTTAGGAGAGTTGTGTCTCTTTAATTGAAAATGTGTAACACACACAGACATGTTTGCATTTATTATACAGAAGATAGATAAATAAGGTGAGATACTTGAAAGTTAGAGAGTTGTGTCCCTTTATTTTGAAAAAGTGTGACAGATATTTTTGCATTGATTAGATAAGGTATATATATATATATATATATATATATATATATATATATATATATATGGTTTTTACACTGATGACACAACCATTTACTCCTGCCTTGATAGTAAGGCTGATCAGTGAGACAAGGTCAAAATGGAAGCTGATGTCCAAAATGACCAAGTCCATCGTTAACTGGGGCCAAAAATGGCTTGTTCGTTTTAACGACTCCACAATTAAACTTCTCCCCATTAGTGATCCTAGAAATCTCTCTCTGATTTCTATCAGCATAGCTGATGCTAGCCTCCAGGAAAGTGACTTATTGCACCTTCTTGGGCTAACTTGACTTGAAGTGGAAAGACTATATTGAATCCATTGCTAGGTCAGCTACTAAGAAGTTTGGTTTACTGTGACATGCGAGACAATTTTTCTCTCCAAAATCTATCTTACATATCTATAAGCCTACCATTCGTCCATGGTTAGAATATTGCTGCCATATATGGTCCAGTGCCCTGTTATTTACCTTGAGCTCTTTGATAAAATCCAAAGAACAATCAGCAATATTATTGATCCTGATCTGGGAGGTCAGCTTCAGTTACTTTCCCATTGCTGTAAGGTTGCCTGTCTGTGCTCTTTCTATAAATACTTTCATGGTAATTCTTCAGATGATCACTTCACTATGGTACCTAGATGTTTTGAATTTACGCACAGTACTAGACTGGTGGCAAGATCTCATCAATTTACAGTTGAGTTAGCCAGATGTAACCATAAATTCTATGCTAACAGTTTCTTTTCTTGCAGTTATCACTTGTGGAACTCCTGGCTTCATTATTTTTAGCCAATTTTAAATTGCAAAAATTCAAATGCAATGTCAATCACTATCTACTGTCTCTCTGATTACCCTTTCCTCTTCCCTCTTATTATTAATGTTTCTATTCCTAATACTTCCATACCCTGTAACCCTTAGTGACTTTACTGATACTGAGGTGATATCAATTTTTAAAAAAAAAGGTATAAAGCTAACTACACTACTAAAACCATTATTTAGTTTGAAGAAATATTCATATATATTATTTTTATGATTTTCATTTAAAAATAAAGATTAAGAATGCTCTACCTTAATTGGGAGCCAATGTACATATATTAAAATAAGAAAGAACAGTAAGATTTATAATCTGGTATTCTTAGCAATTATTTTTATTTAAAAAATAAACAAACCCAAAAAACAGTGCTCAATACAAACAGTTGAGCATAACACTGGATTATAAATCTTACTGTTCTTTCTTATTATTTTAATATATATACATTTGCTCCCAATTGAGGTAGAGCACTCTTATCTTTATTTTAAATAAAAATCATAAAAATCATATTATACTCAACTGTTTATATTGAGCACAAGGGCCAATCAAGGTAGAGTTTTACTGAATGAAGTCATTAAAAGTAAGTAACAGTTGACCCTAGACTTGAGGTTAAGATTGTAGTTATTGGGGAAGTGTTCTCTCGATAATCTGTTCTCCAAAGAAATCATTTTTAGGAAGAAGATGTCCAAATGGAAATTCCTTATCAGTGGAATATGAAAAGAATGAAGATGTATATGTATATGTGGGATGGTGGCTTTTATCTGTAATGGTCTGATCTCATGAAACTAATTACTATAGCTCATTGGAACACACACACACACACATTATCTGACCAGAAATAATCCAGCCATTTTGTAATATTTTGAAAACCAATTGTATGGCCTTGATGTAAGTTGAAAAACAATCAGAAAGGTCTTTATTCTTGATGTGTGAACAGATATTATCCCATGGAGTGGATCAGGTGGCTGTGAGATAACATTGTGACTTGTTTTCCTATTGTATTCATAGTGAATATGCATGAAGTTTTGCTTGAAACTTGGACATTGTAGAAACTATTCAAACAATTAAAAAGGTTTTTGAGGATGTCTCAAAGAGCAAAGATAAAATTCTGTTTCTTATGCTTCAAACTTGGGTGGGAATCTGTTGAAAGAAATCTGCATTCTGGAAAGCATTTATCAATCAAACATGTTGAAATCATGCAGGCTGCACTGAAAGGAAATTGGAAATTGACAGTATGAGAATCAGAAGATTTATGGATTCCATAGATATCTAGAAATATCCAGCCATTTTGAGTATCATAATGATTCATTCATCATGTTTTATGCAGTGTTTTTCTTGCAGCACATCTTATCACCCAGGTCTATAACCTTTGCTATTGTCCAGATTTGATTCGTCATTACTTCTGACTTTTCACAAAGCCAAACGCACTGTTCAAATGTACTGGATGACATTAAGGTATAGCTGACTAGGCAGCTGATGGTGATCCCAAAAGAGCAGTTTGCAGAGGATTTTAAAACTAGAAGAGATAATGGAATAAGTATGTGTGAGGATCCAAAAGGAATATTTTGGTGAGGATTAAGTGACTATTGATTTAGCTAGGCTATTTTTCTTGGTTATAAAAGGACTTCATCTAATATATATGTGTGTTCTTGCTTGTGAAAATCTCTTTCTGTCAACTTTGATCTTCAAATATTTAAATGCAATGTCTATCTTCATGTTTTCTCTCCCTGAATCCTGGTATCTTATTGTCCTCTCTCTTCAATAATGTTTTTTTCAGTTTCTTTCATGCTCAGTAATTCCTTATGTCTTAGTGGCTTTATCACCTTGCCTGGGGTGAAATGATTAAAATATATTTATATAAGAATAAACATATAAACACTAGCCAATAATGATGAGTGTAGACACATATATCAAAAGCAGCCTTGCCACCTTGAAAATGATTGTAGCTAAAAAAGGTGATCAATGAAAAGAAGAGAAGGTAAAATAAATAAAATCTGAATTAAGATGTAATCTATATGTCTATCTTACAATATGTTTAGGTTTGATTTTTCTCTTGAATTTTTTCAATGGGTGTTCTAACCTTCAGGTTGGGAGAAAGATTAGAACTGTTGTGTCAGAGCAGTAAAAATTGGTACACTGGTAGGATTTACTAATGCTGTACCAGCTCATATCAAAGTATATAATGAATTTAAATATATGGTAGAAATCAATTTCCTTTGTGTACATAAAATATTTAAGTCGAGTTACCTCAGTCTTAATTCAAGAGATAACAAGGAGAATACGTCAACTTGGCTTATTGCAGACTATTTACACTGCTGGGGTTGTCGTGTCCAAACTTATTGCTTTCAGAAGGTTTTTGTACTGTTCATTGAATCCTTGGAAAATTAGTGAACATAGGTTTTCTCATTTTCAATGTAATGTGACAATGCAGAGAATGAACTTACTGATATAATAAAAACACTATGTTTCCATCTGTTAAAAGCATATGACATTCAACATCCATATCAGCTGATTCTTCAGTAGCTACATAAGTTCAACATATTACCTATCTTTAGTGAAGAGGAATTTAGGCACTGGTTCTAGCCATGACCAGAATTTCTTCATGCAGATGAAAAATGTTAATAATCACTGATTTTGTCAATGTATATACTTTGCATTTTATCACTGCCTTTTGTAATTACAAAAAGGGGCCATAACTCCTGTTGGTAGCGCACACACACACACACACACACACACACACACTCTCTCTCTCTCTCTCTCTTTCTATATATATATATATATATATATATATATATATATGAGAGAGAGAGCTTAAGATTTTCTGTATTTATGGGAGAAATGCTCAATATCAGAAATATAACATTTATAGATATAGTGTAGACATAAGAATCAGACTTGGCCTGAATATTGTCCTAAGTGTTACCATGTAATGATAATTGCTATGTCCACACACACATATAAATACATAATTTAAGCAGCAAGTATTCATCCAAACAATTTGATTTGACTGAAAAACTTTCTTTTTAATTTCTTATTGTATTTTTATTTAATCAAAAATTGGAAAAATACAATACAAAATTAAACAGACAGTCCTTGTTGGTTACGTTATGGTGGTTAAGAGGTTTCCAGTTATGGATGAGTTGTTTATTTTATAACAACTCCTGTTCCCACTATATATACATACATACATACATATATATATATATATATATATATATAATAATGTGTGTGTGTGCGTATGCATATTGGCCTTGTGTCATGCTTAAAAGAAAATTCACAAAGTATTGATAAATACAAAATTAATCTTTACATAACACAATATAATAATACAGAATGAAAAAGTGAAAGCTGAAACTTCAAAAGTTCAAGTGTAAAAGTCCTGGTGCATACAAGTGATAGAGAGTCCATGAGGAAGTGTATATATATATAATAAATCAAGAAAAACCTTAAAAATCCATCTTGGTTATAATTTATTTAATGAATATTTTAATATTCATCTCTTCAGACCAAAAGGTTTTAGAAAAAACTTTTTCATAAAAAGAAAAAATTAATTTTGTCTCTGGGTATGTTACAATGACCGCAGTATAGAGAATGGACAAAACAAATTTATTGACTCTGGTTTTGGTTCAATTTCCATCTGTTTATATAAATATCTATAGATTCATTTCAAAAAGTGCACTCTGCTTCTCATTGGCTTATGCCTTTATATCCTGGTTGTGAAAGCGTTCTGATTGGTTAGTAGGACTATTTGTTTTTATAAATGGTGAAATTTTGGTTTCCTTTTCATTTTTTTCATTTCATTTTTTTATATCCTGGTTTTGAAAGCTTTTTGATTAGCTTGGTCATACTATGATGTTGTTTGCCTGGTGATTTATATTATCCGTCTATTTTTAGGGATGGTGAAATTATAGTTTGGTTATTTTTTAAAAATTTATTTCTCTATCTTCAGAAAATTTAATCAAAGTTGTTTAGATAACCTTGGGTAATATGTATATAACAACCAAAGAACTTTTTTAGCTTTACACAGTGACAGACTTTCTCTATCTCCCAACGACTTTAGAGGGAGGATTGTTTCGATAGCTGAATCATTCTCGGTAGATTTTTGTACTTCTTTGGAATTGTGCCTTTGTTTGTACATTTTGAAGGCAATCAACATTGATTGTTGTCCCAAGAAGCTATTTTTTAAACATTTGTAAGTGCAAGTTGATCCTGTAGCAAACTAGGCAGTAATTTGATCATTACTCTTATATAAATGTTGAAGCCTTTATATATACTATATTTTGAGAGGCTAAGATTAATGTTTCATGACTGTCTATTAATGATCAAGATAAAAAAAAAATCTATCAAAACCAATTAAAATGCCTAAAATGGAAGATTAATATTAATGTCAGGAAGATGGATAGTGTTCATCAACAGAAATATTGAGATAAAAGTTTTTTTTTTCTTTTCTATCATGAAAATGAGATATATATATATATATATATATATATATATATATAAGAATGTTTAATCTGAAGAAAAAAAATACAATATTCAAACACAAATGTCATACATTGAGCAATAAAAAAAAATTGCTTATATGCACCCTGTCTGAATGTATTAAGCAAATCTTATAAACTTCAATAATTCAAATTTGGTTTGAAGAAAAAATTTTCAAATTTTAAACAATCAATTTAGATGTCAAAACAAAGGCTGAGTTAAAATTTTAGGTAGTATCAATATGTTTTATTGAAGTTGTTTGATGTATTCTAAAAAAACTGCTGCCTGAAGTTATTAGGAAAACCAAAAAACCACATTTTACTTCAAACAAAAGGTAATATAAAAAAATTGCTTAACACCTATAATAGAACAAATAACAAACATATATAATAAGTATTTGAATCATTTACATTTTAACATAGTGACCCTTGTCAATAACAGCCAGTATTCTATTATCCATTGGTTTTGTTAATGTTTTTACTTCAGCAGGTTCAATTTCTGACATGGTAGTTTAAATTGCTTCCCATAGGTCTGCTTTGCTGTTATATTGTTTGCCACCTTCATACAATTTCATCTTCACAATTGACCATAGATTTTCAATTGGATTTCGTTCGGGACTTGATGGTGGCCATTCTGTTATCTTCTCTTCTGTAAATCTTATGCTGAAATAATTCACGGGTAAGCTTAGATACATGAGAAGGAGCATTGTCATGCATAAATACACACTTCACTTTGAAACTGTGAAACTGGGACTTGTACCATGCAAAGAAAGTCTTGTTCATAAAATTGCAGTAGTTAAACTGAACAGTGCCAACTGCTTCATCAACTTTGAATGGTCCAATAATGGTTTAATCTACAATTCCAGCACATATCAAAACACTAATACCTCCTTGTTTGTTGTTGTCTTTTAGCCATAGGTACATCTGAATTGGATAAAATCCATTCTGTGGCCTGTCCATCAACTGTCACTCAAGATTTGTCTGTGAAAATTACTTTAGAAAAGTCAATTTTCATGTATTTCTTGACCCAATTTTGACAGTATTTACACATGGCACAGTGGATAAAGGCATTGGTTAGATCCAGTGACAGACCCAAAGAGTGTGAGTTCAATACCCGGTTAAGGCAGTGGAGAACTTTCAGAGGGAAAATTAGCAGGAGATAACTGATAACTGACATCCATCAAACATGGCACGTGGAACTAGAACAGTCTACCCCAGTGATTGAAATAAAGGGTTCAGTTCGAAATTCCAACCACCTGAAGAAGGCCGGAGCGTACAACGGCCGAAACGTTGTAACAAATATGGCGACAAAGATGAGGACAATAGTCCGACTAATGTAAATACTGTACATAATACCTCATCTCAGAAATATAGACAGACTCCAATTTTGACACTTTAAAATATTTGATTTGGTGAGAGGAGGCTACCTAGGAGATTTTTATTACAGATCCCAATTCACAAAGTATTCCACACCTTTTGTCCTTCTTGGCTCTTCCAATTCTTTCAACAGCCTTCTTTATCATTCAATGATCTCTGCAAAGCTCCTTTGATATTTCCAATGTGGACATTCCCTCACTCAGTAACTTTGTTATATTTCTTTTTTTCAGCAGTTGTTAGCTTCTTTCCTCTACCCATGTTTTAACATATATTATGGACAAAAAGAAAAAATACTCAAATGTGAGTGTAATCTGGGTTCCATATTGACTATTAAATGATTTTTTGCATGCATACATCCCATCATTATTTCTGATCTCTAATCCAATAGTGAGATGGCCAACTTTTCCTCTTGGCACAGTTTTCAAAGTTTTTCTCCTCTTGCAGAGTTTTTACTTTTTCATATTATGTTCAATTTTATCTTTGGTAGAATGTTTTGTTAATCTTCTATTTTTACAGATATATCGAGACAGAACACTGCTCTTAAGATATTTACTCAATATAAATGATATTAAATGACTGCTATACCTTCAATCGAATCAATATAATCCATTAGGGTGAAACTTCAACTGCAAATTTAACTTTGCATACAACAGTGACAGTTAAATATTTAAGGGGCAATTTTCTGGTTTTCTACAATTACAGGGTGACGTTTTATATGTAGAAAAACCTCAACACTTTCTAACTGTGCCTCTTAATAATACTCTTCATATTGGGTAGTGAAAACAGAAACTTAATAAAATTTACACGAAAGAACCTGATCATTGAATCAATAGCATTAATGCTGAGGCTAGAGAAATTGCAATAGTATTTACATTATTTACATCATTCAGACTGTTGTCCTCATCTTTATTGCCATTTTCATGATATTTCATCCACAGGGGTAGATTGTTCTAATTCCACATGCCATGCCTTTTATTGGATACCTCGGTTTCAGTTAATTCTCTTTAGTAACTCAACTCTCCAAGTTTTTGTTTCCTCTTTTGTGGTCAGGTATTGAACTATCAACTCTTTGGGTCAAGTCACTTTTTGGATTACTCAACCAACACTTTTATCTATTAGGCCATGTGTCCTTGGACTGAAACTGAGATATGCAAAAACAGGCATGGCATGGTGAATTAGAACAATCTACCCCCATGGACTAAATAAAGGTTTTGGTTTGAAATTCTAACATATATCGCATAAAGAACGTTGATGCATACAACAGTCAAAACATCATGAAAATGGCAATAAAGATGAGGACCACAGTCCAAACAATGTAAGCAGTGTAAATAGTTACAATACCTCATCTCAGAAATATAGATAGAAATTGCAATAGGTTTAAAAATTAATGAGTGGAGAAATACTGAATAAAGGATACTTCTGTACACTAAAAGACCACAAGGCAGACTTCAAGAGAAGGCCAAAGTATAGGCTACTGAACCTTATGAAAGTTAGAACTGGGAAAAGTTAGAAAATTGATTATCCAGGAGATGTGCAACATCCTCAGGATAGCTACTGTCTAGATATATCAGGAAAATAAAAGCTGAATGAACCACTCAACCAAAGATAAGATGGAGAATAGTAAAGAAAAGTGAGATCTATGCAGAAGGAGAAATAAATCCTTTCTATCTCAATGCATTGGTTTATCTGGGTTGGCCAAGTCTGGCTAAAGGTTAGATTTAAGGAATGTTTAAAGCATTCTTGAGGAATTTGGATAATTTCTTCATATTTGTTATCTTTATTGTTTTGGCCAGTTTACCCTCCATTATTTCTCAGATGGGATTTCATTTGGTAACCTGGGAATATTGACATTTAGTCATTATTTAGTCTGTAAATGTCTGTTCTCATTCTGTCACTTGTCATGGCAGATACCTGAGGAAGGCTGAAGAGATGAGTGGCTGAAATGATGTAATAAAAACAACAAAATAAAAAAGGAAACTAATCAAAATTAATCAGTGTATAACAAAATCTTATCTCAGAAATTTAATATTCAGTAAAAATATACTGCATTATTTCTCATTGCTAGAAAAGGCATATATCATGCTTACATGTGTTTGCATAAACACCTTTTTTTTAACAGTGAAATGCATGTCTCCTAAACTAAAAATTGAGTCTCATCAAATAAAATGTGCCTCCAGTAAAGTTAACAGATATATACTTTAAAGGGGGTCTCATCAAAAGACATTTCTTATATACAGTAATTGAACTTTACTATATGATGGCTTCCCATGGCTCAGTGGTAAAGCACACTGAACTTGGAAATATTTTTCCCAATTTAGAAATGAATATAAGTTTGTTTCCTGGCAGGAGGCACATTTTCTCTAATGGGACTTTACAAGACATTAATTTCATATTAAAAAAACGAGATGTCTACTGAGACACATATACCCACTCAATATAATGTTGAGTGTAATGAGAAATTAAAAAAAAAACTTAATTACTTAAAAAATACTGCATTATCAAACATTTCCTTACGATTTTAAGTTTTTCTTGTTTTGCAACTTTGGTACATGAGCCGAATGAACTTTATTTTGCTTTAATGATTTGAATAATTCTTTTTAATTAAATAAATAGACAATGATGTCAGAATGCTGAAAAGTTAATTTGATAACAGTTATATATAAAAGAAAATAAAGTTTCAAGTTCATTATGCAGTCTTAAAATATTTTTCTCATCCAGCACCAAAAGTGTTTTAGGAATGGCTCTCATCTTATAAAATCTTAGCATATTGGAAAATTTTTCATTTACAAAAAATTTTGTTAGCTTCATGAAAGAATTTGAATCATGAAGTGTATTCAAATCTGTTATGGTTGATTTTTTTTTTTTTTTCTTGTTCACCCTGTACAAGCTCCAAAGGCCACTTGAAGTACAGAGTAAGAAGCACAGCTTATGCAGATATGTGGGGAAAAATAACAGTTAACCCTAGACTTGAACAGGTTAAGATTGTAGTGATCAATGAAGCATACTCTTAGGAGTTAGTTCTACAAGGTAGTTGTCCATGGGAAGAAGTTGCTTGAGTGGAACTTATATCTCACCAAAGTAATATGAAGGGAATAAGGATTGTTTGCTACAATGTGTGAGGCATGGCAGGTCTTAGCCATGAATATTAGGACTAGTTGAACTAAGGAGTATTGTTCATCTCAGCACTTTCCATGGAAATAGTGATAGAGCAGTAAGAGGCTTTCGATGTCTCATCTGTGGGAAAGAGGTTGTAGGGTGGAAAATAATTAATCACTTGGAGTTGCATTTGGACTATGTAGAGCAGCAGTACTTCATTTTTGTTCTGATCTGGCTCTTGTAAAGGTAGATGATAGCAGGAAGTCTCAGCTTCTTTCTGGAGCTGTACAGTGAACTGACCATATTTGCAGCATATAATTATATGGATGTGTTTCACTTGAGGTCTGGACTGAGTCCCAATAGGCATTCAAGGCATGGGACCTCCCTGGGGGAACACCTTTTCATCATGATTGGTGAAAGTTCTGGGTCTGATTGGCAATGGTGAAATGTCACTAGTTTGGTTTTGAGGCATTGAATGTAACCAGCCAGTTTTCCCCCACTGATCTGTTAGAGTTAGCCCAGAGGAAAGATCAGCTGTTAAGCTGTGGTCATACTGGGTTTTGAAGGTACACTCATATACCATTGTATCATTAGCATAGATATTCACAAATGATCAGAGTATGCTCTTAGGCAGATAATTTATGTAAAGTAAGAAGAGGGTTGAACTAAGAATTGAGCCTTGGAGGATGTCTGCATTAATCCCTTGGGACTTGGAGGACTTGCTGTTAACAACTACCTTCAGGGCCCAACCTGTTAGGAAGGACTTTATAACTGAGAAGACTCTTCCAGTGATTCCATAGCTAGAGATTGTGCAGTAATCCTTTATGCTAAGTGCCTCATTAATTCTGTGAGTAATCACATTTGGTCATATCAGCAGTGGATGGGGGTGATTGAAATCTATACTATTTGTCACTCAAGAGGTTATTCCTATTGAGGTGATCAACAAAATGGAAATAAGAGCTATTTACTGTTAGTGTTATTACTACTTCTATTGTCAGGATTGATTGGCAAAGTTCTCACTCACTACTGTTTCTGTTCAACACTGTGACATGCCAGTAATAAAACATTTTTATAAAGATATTTGGTGATGAGTCAGGGTAACAGGATGTGGATTTATACAAGGTGAATGCAAACAGCATTAGCTGAGATTCAAATTTTATTTGCAAGGTTTAATTTCCCATGATCAGTATTAAGTATTTTCTAACATAATTTATATATGAAATTGTGTCGAAAAATTCAACATCTGAACCACTTCCTCATATTGAGGTCAATGATTAAACATGAGAATTTATTTTGTAAACACTACTTGGTAAGGCAGAGAACTTTTCAGAAATCACTAATATATAATCTCTCTTGATCATATATATATATATATATATATATATATATATATATATATATATATATATTGTGTGTATTTAGGCAGCATTTTTTCATTCATACATGTTTCATTAAATAATATAGATAAGTGTTGTCTATATATTTTATGTAAGTTCTTTTCATATTGTCTGATAAGCTTAATAACATTATGCACATGTTTATCGTTGCTTGGAAATCATCCATGTAAACAAAAACAGACTATCATCAATTTCTTGTTCGTGTATTGCTTAATATATTGTGTAATTGTCATCTTCGATAATGGCTTATGTAAGCCGAAAGCTTAGATTGGATTAAAAAATATGTATCAATATTGTGATTTTCTTTCATTGTTTAATGATAATGTTATTAAGCTTATCAGACGATATGAAAAGAACTTACATAAAATATATAGACAACACTTATCTATATTATTTAATGAAACATGTATGAATGAATATATATATATATATGTGTGTGTGTGTGTTAGTTTCAGAACACACCCAAGTAGTTTTTGCTTATTTCTTATATGAACAGGGTCAACAGATCTTGGCTGTGTTCAGAAACTAAGCAAAAATTCCATCAAGAATTACTACAAGAAAATATGCCTCTTACACAAAACAGCATAGGGAAGAAGACCCTTCTCTATACATTGTGATACAGCAAAACAGTACTGTCTGCGAATGACAAACATATATATGTGTGTGTGTGTGTGTGTGTGTGTGTGTATTAATAAATAAATGAGAGAGAGAGAGAGAGATTTTCTTCCCTATATTGTGTAAGAGGCACATTTTCTTGTAATTCTTAATGGAATTTTTACAACACACACACAGTTTTGCCCATTTATTACACTGGAAAAGTGAACTTAATTTTCCTTCTCTGAAATTGACATTTATCAAACTAAGTATGTTTATGTTGATATATAACCTAAATATTTTAAAGCAGTTATTATTCCCAAACTGTTGACATGCAATTAGGAAATGCTGGTTCAAATGGACTAAGAGTTCATAGCACAGAAAATGGAACCATCAAAACCAGATCCAAATACTGGCTGAGACGGTGCTCATTAATTATCGTTCATAAAGGCATGCATCTGTCTCTTGGGATAAAACAGACTGAGCTCTTCATCTTTAGTTGGCACCCTGTCGAGAAGAATAACAGTGCTGTATTCAAAAAAACCTTTGCTAATTTGTGACTTTACCAATTATACAAATATATACAATCCATTGCTTAAGATGCTGGAGAAAGGAGTGGTTTCTATTTTGCTCCAGTAAGTATCTGGCCTCTCCTTCTGTGCTCTATTTTTACAATAGCCAGATCAGTTTGAAAATGGAATCTTCTATTATGTCCCTTCAAGACGTAGGCGATCATGGTCCTCCACATCTTTCTGTCCCTTGTATCTCTTAATACGTTTTGTCTTTCTGTTACTTCTCCCAAACCTCATTCTACCATCCATTTATTCAAGCTCATGAAGTATGTTGCACACCGCTTTCCTTTGTCCATCATTCTCGCACACTTTCCTGTGAGTATCAAGTTTTCCAAGCACTCCCTCCTCATTATGTGTCCCCAGAAATCTCAACTGCTTCTTTGTGATGTTAAGTATGAGCATCCTTTTTGTCTCCATCCTCTCCAAAACCTTGTTGTTGCTCACATGTTCAGTTCATGGCATCTTCAGCATCCTTCTGTAGAACCACATTTCTGTTGTTTCAGGTCTCTTCTTCATCTTTGAGGATATTGTCCAGCATTCACTATCCTACAGGAGAACTGATATCACATAACAGATCAATATGGTTTTCTTTGTTTCTAAGAAAAGTTTTTCTCTCTGCTTAACCTTTGAAATGCATCATTGTCCATCTCATTTTGTGTTTGGATCTTAGTGTCACACTTTCCGTCCTCTGGTAGAACACTTCCCAGATATTTAAATTTTAGTACTTTTTGATTTTAGTATCCCCAATTTGTAATTTACTGCTGCCACATCTGGGCTGGATCTGTCTAGTCTTCACTTTCCAGTTCTGATAGTCTAATAGGATCTATGAGGCCTTGTGGGTGAACATAGCCTCATAAACTATGCCTCTTGCTGCTCACACAAAAAGGTTCTTCAGTAACTATAGGATGAACATTAGTTTAAAAAAACAAACCTGTGGATAAATCTGGAGTCCCTAAGGCAGATTGATGATATCTTCAACTAAATACTGGCAACTTTATTACAATACTGGTGCCAAATCTTTCTTTTGGACAGCATTGGGTGAAACTTATGCAAGAAAACCATCTTTCGCACAATCTTACCCAGGCCTGTGCTCTGAGATCAAAACTTTTCAGGTTCAGATCCATTGTGTTGCAGAGAAATTTCTTTTTAAAGATATTGATACAAAATGTGTTGATCTAATTTGATATAACTTCACCAGGTAAATAATTTGATATGTATTTATGAGGGTGTTGCAGACTGACGAATGTATTTTAAGATATCAGAAGGTTAGGTTATCAGAAGGGTTAGTGATTTTGGTGTTCTTAGACATTCATCCACAACAAATTAAGAAACAGGAATATTGAAGGCAAATCATTCAAGAGAAATCAAAGTGAAAACAACATAATTAAAAGTTTAACAATAACATTGATTTATATAAAATTAACATACACAATTAAGTCAGATATTATTGGACAAGTGTGAATGGTTGAATTAAATTATGTAGTGTATTTATGCCAAGTTTCAGTGTGTGTGAAACTGTTACTAAGGTTTGTGTGTGAAATTAAAGTGTTTGGTCATGTACAAAAATGTCTTTTGTGAGAGTTCAGTCAATAGTGTGTATGTGTATGTTTGTTTAAATTAATGTCCAAAGTTGGTAAGAGTTGTGTACCTTTAGTTGTTTTGGTGTTTGATTGAATGTTTATGAATACTTATTTAGTAGTGTGTTATTTCACTTTTTTTAGTATCGTAAGCAATTGTTCCTGGGAGAGCGAAATGCTGTTTGTTGAGTCAGAGAAGTTTGCACGGGAAAAGTGTAGTTGGTCAAGTCTTGACTAGCGTGGATTAGTTTGGCATCTCTCCAGGGTGAATTTCTGACTAGTTTGAATCAATTTGGACACTTCTATTTATTGAGTTTTGGGTCTAAAAAATTGGCTCAAAACATTAGGCGTGAAAAGATATTTTCACTTGCTACAGTTTTAGAGGTCTGAGCCAATGAAAAGTCTAGTTTGCTGAAACTAAGATGCTGATTGGTTAATAGGTGATTATTGATGTAAAGTGCATTATCCCAGAGGGGTGAAAGGTAGGTATGGACTATTCCATCAAGGGCATCCACATCACAACTAGATCTGACACAAGGTTATGGTTTAAAGTTGGTTTAATGGCCATACTGTGCAAAAATTCCCAAGCCCCCTCAGCACTTCCCCTTTTGGGGATGCCTCAGGCACTGGGCAATAAACCCAGCCGAGGGAGTGATTGCCTGAGGGGAAGGTCCTCTGGTGCTTGGGCTTAATAGATGAATATAAATCTTAGCCAAAGGTAAATGGATTTTATAGGTATTTACCGATGCATCCACCTCTCAACAAGATATGACACAAGGTCAATTTAAGATGAGTTTCTTGACAGTACTGTGGAAAAATTCCCAAACCTCCTTGGCACTTCCACTTTTGGTGACATCTTAGGTGCCAGACAATAAACTCAGCCCCCTCCCAAGGAGAGGTACAGCCTGTGGGGATGGCTCCCAGGGGCTTGGGTTAAAATATAAATCCCAGCCACAGGCAAATGGATTTTATGTATCTTCGGAGGAAAAACCATAAATTTATATAGAACTCAATGGGCAGAACCCATTTCAATTGCAGGTGGAAAGGTTAACTTATTAAAACACAAGTTTGCATTAGCAGAAGACTGTCAGTTCAATACTTGTGTTGGGTAGTAAATATACATTTGAGCTATTTAATAACTTAACAAAATGTGCACTCCTGAAATGTGTTTTGTTTACCATTTTTTCTTTATTTAGAAAATAACTGTATTTTAATAGAAGTTCTTCTTTCCAGGAGACATTCAAACTATTAAAACTATCTGTGTGTGGTGGTGGTGGGGGAGGGGATAATGTTTTTTTCCCTGTACACAACTTTTGTGGTTGAAGTAATGATTTGAAACTCCAGATTTTTTTACTGAAAATAGACTGTCCTGAAAAAATTTGGTTGAGTTATTCTAAAGGCATTTGTGAATATAATGAATACTTCTTTTGTTTCACAGTTGCTGACATCATCAAATTTGTGCTGATGTTTAGAAAATTACATATAGTTTTACTTTAGCCTTTCAATACAGATACTTTATGACTTCAGAATAGATATATTTCAAAGTATATTCAACATGAATCTTTTGCATTGGAAATGAAGCTATTTTTTGAAGCACTTGGTTTACTTACTTTTCAAACTCTCATATCTGATGATGTCATGAGTTTCAGCCCCAATATAGATTAAATATAAAAAAGAAAAGTTAAAAGAATAATAATCCTACAAAATTTAAAACAAATTAGGCTATTATTTGGAGTTCTGTAATGTTTTCAGTTTGGCAAGCAAAAAAGCCAATCTAGCCTTTCACAATTTCAAAATAACCTGCCTGGAATATAGTTAATTTTATTTTTTGTCACAACATTCTTCAGCCTCCGTTGGTGTATTTTATTTTTCAAGATAATAGCAAATCCAACCTATTAGACTAAATTCTGCAGAAATGCATATAACATACATTTCAATCTTTTATACCCGAGGATGTTCTGCAGTTTTATATTTGATTAATAAGGAATTCTACACTGGATTAATTTTTATAATTTTCTGTAAAGCTTACGTTTATAACAACCAGTGATTTCTTTCACCCATCAACAATGTTCCCTATTTTTTTTTTTTTTTTTTTTGATAGGCCTGAAGAAGGCTGAAAAATGGTCTGTTGAAATATTGTGGAAATAACAAAAGATAAGTGATCAGTATCCTGACAAAAATATTTGGAACGAAAATGACCTATCTCAAAATTACTGTGTCTTTAAGTTCATACTTATATTTGCTGACAGACAAATTGAATTAGTAAATACTCAATAAACAATTAGACCAGGAATGATAAATGAATAAATTACCCAATTAGAAATATTGGCCATGTCATGTGAACATATTTGTTGAAGGGGTGCAAAAAAAAAAAAAAATGAACATATTAGGTGTGTGCAAAAGTTATCAGCACATATTTTTTTTAACTATAGATTTAATGCATAGTTGGAAGCAGGTTTTACACTAGGCATTTTTGCTCTCGCGTAATAATTAGGAATTTCAATAAATATACATGTCAATCCTAATAATGAGTTGTTGATTTCTATAAAAAAAAAATTCACTTGTTAGAAACATAATAATACTATTGGAGCATTATTATCCCACCACTAGAATAACATATTTTCTGTTTAAAAACACATTGGGTCTAAAGAGTAGTGCTTATTAAAGGTCTTCTGAAATCATTAATATAAAAACATATTTGATTTAAAGAGTTATTGAAGGTACCATGGATACATCAGTATAAAAATTAATATTAAAATAAGCTTTGTACAAATATTGTTTCAAAAGGGTAATGTATTTATTTTAAAATAAAAAAAATAAATAAATAAAATAAAGCATGTGACTAAGTTTGAAAATGTCACATGATATTTGTGATATTTGATTAAAAAAATTCATTTTGTTGATTCATTTTTTGCTTTTTACTTT
Source organism: Acanthosepion esculentum (assembly GCA_964036315.1). Lineage (NCBI taxonomy): Eukaryota > Metazoa > Mollusca > Cephalopoda > Sepiida > Sepiidae > Acanthosepion > Acanthosepion esculentum. The sequence continues at coordinate 103,280,530 of OZ038482.1, read as the reverse complement.
ATAGGCAAATAAAAAGATAAGCAAGTTAGCTCTCTTTTCTTTAATTTGGTCAGAAGTGCTGAAAAATCAATGTTGTTTGCTGAATCAATAGATCGATATCATCAGTTTCGGAATAGTTGTTAAATATTCTTAACAACATTCACTTATATTTATGATGAATAAAGTTTTTTTCTGTTTTTTTTATGAAAATAATCTTAACACTTCATTTTGCTTTTTTGCTCTAAACTCAAATCTATGTTGGTAAAAAGCTAAATTTAAAAAAGTATATATGTAAATACTGATTGAAATATAAACAGAAAAACTTTAAGATGCTAACAAAAAAGATGGAAACCTTTTTTAAAAATATTATAAATTTATTTTTAATAAAGGTCAAAATATATATTAATGTGCAGAATGTTTAAATGCAAAGGTAAGTTTTCAAAATTATGAGTTTTGACAGAACTCCTCACTTTACTCAACTTGAAGTGTTATTTTCTGCTGATAAAACAAAATGTTTTGTTTCTAAATTCTCTTCCAGTTTTACTCTTTTGTAGTTCCAGTCTTCTTAAAGAATGAACTAAGGTAAACCATTTGATCCTTCTAACTTCTCAACCATAAGCCATCTACCTGTTTTTGGCAAAGTGATAGTGGTGCTAATCATCTTAAAATTGGTTAAACATCTCACCTCATGGAAACTTCTTTCAGATAACCAATATGACTTTCACTTCTCTAGGTCAACTGAATATGTATTAATGATTACTGTTGAAAGAGTCTATCAAACTTTAGATAGGAATGGTGAAGCACAGACTCTTGCCTTGGATATCTCAAAGGTGTTTGACAGTATTTGGCATGCTGGTTGTCTTCACAAGTTGAAAGGTTATGGTATTTCTGGACAAATTTTTGATCTGATTGAATCTTTCTTATCCAATTGTGAAATGAAAGTTGTCTTGAATGGCCACTCTTCTGGATCTTTTTGCAATAATGTGGGTATTCCCCAGGGCTTTATCCTTGGACATATATTGTTTTTAATTTTCATCAGTGACCTTCCAGATCTCATCAGTTATCAACATGGAATCTATACTGATGACACAACTGTTTATTCTTGTCTTAATGATAAATCTGATCAGTTTGATAAGGTCAAATCGTCAGCTAAAATGACCTATTATCTATTGCTAACTGGAGCAAGAAATGGCTTGTTAATTTTAATGACTCCCAAAATGAAATTACTCTCTTGTAATTGTTCTAGAGAAGCTTTTCTGCCTTTCATCAGCATGGCTGATGCTAACCACCAGGAAAGTGACTCATTGCGCCTTCTTGGGTTAACGTTTTCGACTAACATGAAGTGGAAAGATTATATTGAATCAACTTCTAGGTCTGCATGTAAGAAAGCTTGTTCACTGTGTCAAGCTAGACAATTTTTCTCTCCAGAATTTATTTTACACAGTTATAAGTCTACCATTTGTCCATGCTTTGAATATTGCTGCCACATTTTGTCTGGTGCTTCTGCTATGTACTTAGATAGTAATTTGATAAAATACAAAGAAGAATCTGCAATGTTATTGATCCAGGCCTAGGATCTCAGCTTCAGTCACTTACCCATCAATGTAATGTAGCTTCCTTGTGCCTTTTCTATAAATATTTTCATAGTAATTATTATGATGAGATTTCTATTTGATACCTAGACTTTATGAATTAAGTGCAGTACTAGATTGGCAGCTAGATCTCCTCATTTTACAGTTGAAATGGCTAGATGCAACCATAAGTTCTATGTTAACAGTTTCTTCTCTTGAACTTTCTGCTTGTGGAACTCTCTTTCAGCTTCTTGCTTTCCAATTAACTTTGATCTTCAAAAATTTAAATGCAATGTAGATCGTTATCTTTTATCTTAATTCCTGTTCTTTTATTGTTCTATCTCCTTAATAATGTATTTCTTTTTCTTATTCTTTTAAATTCAGTAACTCCTTGCATCTTAGTGGATTCATTGCCTTGATTGGGGTGAAACGATTAAAAAAATAAAGAACTGACAGACTATTTTGAAAAAATATACAAAAACCTATACAGAACATTTAGACAAATTTCCTCCTCCTTCTGAAGTAACATGTATCATGTTTTCAAGCTCTTAGACCTATTCCCCCCCTCCCCGGACATATTTTGAAACCATGGCCACGAGCACTACCCCATATGTACACCTTTCTTCAATTGCCTTATTCTCTCCTGCTGTTTTCTCTGTCATTTTGACTTCCTTCAATTTGGGGAAAAAATATAAAATATATTGAAACTAGGAAAGATATCTTTTAAAAATAATTTTTTTTTTTGAAAATAGGAAAAACTTATGCAGAAAGTGATAAAACGTTTTTCCATTGAAGTACAAAATTAATGTGTGTACCAATAGGATTTTGTAGTTTTAAGAAAATCTTGGTAAATTAATATCATAATAATAGAAAATTACTTGAATAATTTTGAGTGGGAGCTAAGTTTTATTTATTCTTTGCACATATTTTAATTAAATTGTTCATGTAGCCCAGTGCACTTCAGTCAAGAATCCACTTTAAAAAAATATCTGAAAAACATAAACAAATTGGCAAATTAAATGTAATAATGTAAAAAACAGTCCTGTCTTTTCTACATCTGTCTATATTTCTGAGATGAGGTATTGTAACTATTTACATTATTCACATTGTTCGGACTGTTGTCCTGATCTTTATTATCATATTCATGACGTTTTGGTTGTTGAATGCTCCGGTTTTCTTCATGTGAAATACATTGGAATTTCAAACCAAACACTTTATTTTGTCTACCCCAAGGACACATGACCCAGTAGAGTGTTGGTGACTTGACCCAAAGAGTTGTGAGTTTCAATACCTGACCACTGCATAAAGGAAAAAAAAACTTGGAGAGTTGAATTACTAAAAGGGAAAAAACTGAAACTGAGATATCCAAATAGTCATGGCACATGGAATTAGAATTAGAACAATCTGCCACTGTGGATTAAATAAAGGGTTTGATTCGAAATTCCAATGTATATCACCTGAAGAAGACTGGAGTGCACAATGGCCAAAACATTGCGAATATGTCAATAAGGATGAGGACAACAGTCTGAGAAATGAAAATAATGTAAATAGTCCTGTCTTTTATCTGAGATCATCAGGTATTTCCTATCAGTACTAGCCATTTGGTGTTCAAGTTCAGGTAAAAAAAACAATTTTTTAATGTTAGATTTTTAAGGCAAGCAATACTTCTGATCTAACAATTCATACCGCACAAACTTCTGACTCTCTTTCTTCTTATTTAGTCTTGAGCTACATAAGATAATTAAATAATTATCTTAAGAGCAAAAATATAATGATGTAAATCAAACCATTGATAATTACAAATTAATTTTAGAAACTCATGGAGATAGGAAATGCACTTTACCATCTAAGGCATTATTGGCATTGAAAGGTATTTACTTACATTCAGACTAATTTTGTCATCTGTGCTGTTATCACAATGTTTTGGCTGTTATGCTCTCTGCCCTTCTTCAGGTGCCTGTTGATTCAGGTAACCTTCAGGGAATTTAAAACTGACCCTTTTATGAATCTGCAGGAGCAGATTGTTCTTGTTCTGCTGTTTATATTGAGGGGTTGTGGGTTATCCCACTTGGCTTTACCAAAACACCTGTAGGGGGTGTTCTTTAAGCCTATAAATAGGCAATGATATTCTCTCTCTTTCTCTTTTTCTTTGCTCTTTTTAACTCTTGCTTCTAGATGTAATCTACATCGATAAAGAACACTGCTGACTAGGCACATTCGCTCCCTTAATCCTCAGTTGGCTTCTGAATTCTCTCTCACACATACGTGTCTATGACACAGACTCTTGTTTCACACACACACACACACACACACACACAAGCACATTTTTATAGCTAGTTTTAATGTTTTTTCCTTTAATTAAAATGGTGTACACATGTAATTCCTTTTGTTAATAACATGCATGGTGCTTTGTTTCATATTCATTGGTTTGTGTTCCTTATTTTGAGTCTGGCAATATTGTTCGCAGGATAAATGTTCCAGGAACCCATAAATATTTAGTATCCAAAGTGTTGATTCTTGCAACATAATGGTGACTAATACTTACCCAAACGTACTAGTATCTCACAACATCAGTGACAGTATCTTGTCTTTTTTTTTAGTACTACTCATTTATTGTTTACTCTGTTTCACTGAGCTTATACTAAGCAGCCCAAGGTTAGAACTCAAAATTTCTGTCATCAAAGTTACAAACTAATACTTTAATCCACTAGGCTATTGTCCTGTGGACAAGATTAAATAATTGGTTCAGTTCAAAATTGCTTAAAGCTTGCCCAGATCAACAGACATATGAAAAAGGGTCAGAGGGCACAATAGCTGAAACAGTGATAACAACAACAAAGATGAAGACATTAGTCCAAGTGTAAATAATGGTAGGTGATTACCTTTCTTATAAAAAAGATTAATTCATATTTTATGAGAGCCAATACATTCTTGTATACTGTGTTAAGATTATGCAATTCAGAGTTTGTAGCTGAATAGCTTAGAAGTAAATTAACTCAGTTTGGTGACAATTCTAACAAAGAGTAAGGAATGTGATAGAAAACTGAACAGTAATAGAAAAATATTAATGTGATTAAAATATATATTCAATTCACAATTACTTGTTGGCACCTGCTTGTATCTAAGTGTTAGGAACATCATTCTCTCTCCGTATTCCCTTTTTCCTCCCTGCTGGTGTTGACAGAGATGGCTGTGAATCAAAGAGAGTTTGATAAGGCCATTTATGTGAATTTGATTTTGGTAGACAGTTCTGTGCAACATAAAAGCCCACACACTTGGCCAGAAGTGCTTCTCTTGTGGCTCAAAGGGGGATTGAGACAGGTGAGATTTGGTAAACATGGTTGCATTGAGCTGTTGGATGCTTAGTCTGTCAAGGCCCACCTTTGTTATGCCAACCCAACTGGCACTGCCCTCTTTTGTGGCTTTGGCCATTGAGATGTTTACAATTACTACATCATCAAATTCATAAATGAACACTTTCATCTCAAAAGCTATTGTCCCATGGACATCTAAAGAAGGCTGAAACATGATAATAACAAAGATGGGGATATTAATCTGAATGTAAATAATAAAAATTCCTCATCCTGAGAAATTCAGACAGAAAATCAATTTATTTTGTTTGCTGTGGTTAAAATCTGATGAGTTTATACCAAATTTTCCCTTTGAGAAAATTGAAATGACATGTAAAATTAAGATTGATTGATAATCTAACTTGATCAAATATCTTCAGTTGAAATCAAAAAACATTAAAAACTTGTAACAACAAAGAATCGGAGAAAAATTATTGTCATGAAAGCTCTTTAGAAATCATTGTGTTTCATTGATTATAAGCCAAGCTAATATAATTTTATAAATGTGAAATACTCATGCATGAGCAACATTTTCTATCTGTTTTTTTTGCTATTCTTTGTATAACAAAACCATTTATTTTGAAATACAAAATACAGATATCTATTAAGGAAACATAATTAAACTATGAAAATCTCAAAAATTAGTGCATTGTTACATTATAGCCCAATTTTTCTGTGGTGAGAACTCATTATTTTATATTAATCTAGTAAGGCAAATGTCTTGGTTGTCATACAATTATCATTATTATCAGCCTGAACTATTTGAACCCTCTATTGCATCTCAGATAGACTGTTCCACTTTAATATATTTCTTTTTAATTTCTGTATTCTTTGTTAGGTGAATAAAGCCTTTAATAAGGTCACTAGCCTCTTGCAGTTTTACTACATTTATTTGCCTCACCAGAACATTTAAAAAAAATATTACTGTTATGAAAAATCTGCTGAAACCATGTTATTTGTCTACTAATCCAGCCAGTAAAAAATGGCTACACTGGAGGAAGACCTTTGCAGATTTCCTTTCATCTCTATCAGACAAAGGCTTAGGTGATTCAATTAAACTGAAATTGTTAATCAGTTACATCGAACCTTCAGTACACGAGTATATTGATGACCTTCTTATGTATGAAGATTCTATGGCTGAGCTTGACAAAATTTATGTCAAGCCAAAGAGTGAAGTTTTTGCTTGCCATTTCCTTATAACTAGGAACCAGAAAACTGATGAGAGTTCAGATCAGTATTTACAAGCTCTTAATTTGATTAGCACTGACTGTTGATTTAAACCTGTGACAGCAGAGATTAATTGGGATGAGTATATCCAGGACACCTTCATAAAAGGGCTACTGTCTACTCATTTACAGACAAGACTCCTCCAGAATAGGTCACTAGACTTAGAAAGTGTTGCTAAACAATCCTCATCCTATATGGAACTGGCTACTGTAAATGCTTATATTAATGGTCATCCTCTAAATGAGAGTGGCCACATAGTAGCTGTTAGTAGAATGTACTGCTACTTCCTTGAACTTGAATATCACCCCAGAGCTAAGTGTCCCACAAGGAATGCTATCTGTAATAGATGCAATGAAAAGGGCCACTACAATAAAGAGTGTAAATCTAGCCAGCTGACTGCTACTCTATAAATGGTTTTGATTACTGATGCCACACATTTATCACAAGCTATTATGGATGCTATAATTAATAATATTCCATTTAAATAACTTGTGTTGTGATATATTATTGGGCCATGATTTCTTATGACAACACTCTTCCATTTCCATCACATTTGGAGGACTTGAACTGTGTGGTGGTCTTGTTGCCATAGGTAACCAACCTACTTCCTTCTTTACCGACCTTTTTCTAAATTGTAAGCCCATAGTTGCAAAATCCCAGCACTTTTCAGATACTGATGAAATCTTCATTGCTTTGGAAACAAAGAGATTGTTACAAGGAGTCATGGAACCAAGCGACTCCCCTCGGAGAGCTCAAGTTCTAGTCACTTCAGGAACTAATCATGGTGGTAGACTACTCCCAAATAATAAATTGGTATGCATTATTGGACGCATTCCCCCTTCCACAAATAGATTATGTAGTACACGTGGTGGCAAAGTATCACTACTTCAGTATTCTAGATTTGAAGAACACGTACCATCAAGTACCAATTAAAGATGCTGCGAAAAAGTATACCATCTTTGAAACTGATGGCCACATCTATCAGTTCTGCTAAATACCTTTTGCCATTACCAATGGAGTGGCTTGCTTTCAGAGGCTAATAAACAACCTTATCTTTTCCAAATGACTTTCTTCTATGTTTGTTTATGTAGATAACATAACAATCTATGGTAAAATGAGGATGGAGCATGATATCAACTTAAATAAATTCATGAGTGTTGTATGAAAGTACCATGTAATCCTGAATGAGAAAATAACAACTTTGGTAGCTGACACTGTCACTCTGCTTGACTATCTGATCAGCCAAGGAGCAATTAAGCCTGACCCAGAGTGTTTACTTCCCCTTAAAAGTCTTCCAATCCCTCAAGATAAGGTAGCATTAAGACGAGTAATTGGAGTATTTTCTTATTTCCAATGGGTACCATAATTCTCTGACTGGATTAAACTCTTAACAATAACTACTTGATTTTCTCTCAGCTCTAATTCTGAGAAAGCATTCAATGACCTTAAAGAGGAAATTTAAAAGTCCTTACTACATTCTATTGAGGAAAACCTTCCCTTAATCATCAAATCTGATTCCTCTGATAATACTGTCGTTGCTGCACTGAACCAAGTGGGCTGACCAGCTGCCTTCTTTTTGAGGATCCTCTCTCTCATACCAGACATAAGCATGCTGCTGTTGAGAAAGAAGCTTGCACTGTCATAGAAGTGTTGCAAAAATGGTCTCATCACTTAACTGGGAGGTGATTTACTATCCTTACTGACCAGCAAGCTGTAAACTATATGTTTAATTCAAAAGGACTTGGTAAAATAAATAACAACAAAATCCAGTGGTGGTGAATGGAATTGGGGTGTTATGATTATGACATTGTATGCCAACCTGGCAAAAACCATAATACCTGCTTATTGTGCTCACTGTGGAGCCGCTATGGCTATAAGGAATTGTGCAAGCCACATGTTCGCCTTTGTCACCCTGGTGCAACAAGGTTTGCCCATTTCACCAAAATAAGAAATTTGTCATACTCCATTGAAGAAATACAAAATGTATGTCATGAGTGCCCTGAGTGTGAGCCTAGATTTTACTCTCCAGATTCTACCACCTTCATTAAAGCTACTCAACCTAAGGAGTGACTTAGCATAGACTTCAAAGGGCCATGTCCCTCCTCCTCTAGGATCCGTTATCTGCTGACTATTGTGGACAAATATTCCTGTTTCCCATTTGCTCTCTCCTGTTCAGGTTTGTCCACAGATTTTCAGTTTGGGACTCCTTGTTACATTTATTTGGACTGTGGACTCTCATTTAAATCCAGAGAGATGAACGAATACTAGGCTAACCTTGATATTGCAACTAGCCAGACAACTCCTTTTAATCTGCGAGGAAATGGACAATGCAAGCGGCATAACATGGTGATATGGAAAGCCATTGGCTTCCAGAAATCTTTGAACTTCACAGTGGGTATTATCAGGTCACTGCTCTATGCACTGCTACCAACACCACTCCCTATGAGAGACTTTTCCAATACCAATGCTAGCCCCCCTAGTGGACACTCCTTACCCACTTGGCTAACCACCCTGTCTTATTGCATTGCCATGTTTGTTTTAATAAACATGAACATAATAGTAAGCATGATTTAATTGAGGCTTATCCTCAGTAAGCTCACATACAATTGGCTGATGGATGAGAAGTGACCGTCTCTGTTCAGGACTTAGCTCCTGGCTGAGTATACAATCAAAATTAGTTGCTTTTCACCTTCTCCTGTGCCCTCAGAATAATCTAGAGACCTGACCTGAAATAGAAAATTCTACCCCTGGACTGGTACAGTGGACTACTTGAGAACATTGAAAGCCACTCTGTTACAGGGGCTACAAAAGATAAAAAAAAATGTTTATAAAATAAAGGAGGGGAGAATAAACTATTTAAACCCCCTATTCTATCTCTGATAGACTGTTCCAATTTAATATATTTCTTTTTACTTTTTGTATTTTTTGTTAGGCGAAGAAGAAACCAGATGAGGCTATGCCAAAGGGCAGAGTCTTGTCTGGGGAGGTGGACAAACCTGACCCCATGTTTATAGGGTCTATGGGCAATTTTTGCCTGAACTTATGGGCTCGTAATGCTCAACGTTTAAAACTGGCCTTGTGCTCCATCCTGCCTTGTGGGGAGGTTGGGTAAATACCTTAGGCAAATAAAGCCTTTAATAAACTCACTAGACTGTTGTGGTTTTAGTACACATCCATTGATCTATTTGGACTAATGTTCTCACCTTATTTATAATGAAACTATTATTGTTATATAGTAATCCATCCAGTCTAATATTCTAATGTTGGTAATATTAACCATTTCTTTATAAGGAATCATTCAGCGTTCATTGACTGAGCAGCCACTGCCACTGTCGGTTGAAATTTATGAAATCTTTCTCTTAAAACAAAATTTTCTTTTTTAGAAAAATAGGTTTCTCAAGTCCATGAAGTGTTATCACTCTTTCCACTTAATGTAATGGAATAACCTGTTACCCCCATGAGTAACTACACTATAGGTAGTAACTACCTATAAATATCGGTTATTCAACAGACTATGGAAGAACCTAGCTGGGATCTGTTGAGTACGATTCAGACTTACGTGAGAACTACCGACCTTCCAATAGTAGCACTCACTACTGGATTGACTTGCGATGATTGTGCACATAACTGTTACCTTATTTCTTTTTGTACTGGTTTTTACAATAAACCTTTACTTATTTTATGTACCATGTTTTTCAAGTATATATTCCTATTAGCACAGAATATAACACCAGTATTGATGGAGACTTTCTTCCTCACTTTTTGAAGTTGTGTAGAATGTCAACATCTTGATTGTCTTTTTTTTTCTCTTTGAGTTACATATTGTATCCATTTTAGTTGTTGCTACTTTTTGAAAGTTCTCAAGTGATATGGTTTCTGTTATTTGATATAAAATGTTATATTATTTGTTATGGCATTATTATTATTATTATCATCCATTTGTCTATTTGGATTAACATCTTCATCTTGGTTGTTACTGAATTATCACTGTTATATTCAGGCTAATTCATTTATATTGGTTGTTACGGTCACAACATTTCAGCTGTTTCTCTGATGAGGAATTATCATTTTTGTCTTTCCTTCCTTAGGTACCTTGTATGATGCATGCTTAGACTGTCAAGTCTCCTTTTTTTTCTTTTTTTTTTTTTTTTTTTTTATCATATCACCCCAAGCAAGGCCGGAGGCCACTATCACACAAGGGGTTAAAGAAGGGTTGGAGGAAGAGCAAATAGGAGTGGCAAAGGAGGGGATGTGGTGAAAGAGAAAGACAGTAGGTCGATCAAGGCAAGGGGGCGACAGAAGATTTGGAGCCAGAGCAGATAGGAATGAAAAATGAAAGGATGTGGAGAAGGGAAGTGGATAGATCAAGGCAACTGGAGATGTCGATTGACGCTACACTTAAGCCGTTGGAGATTGTATTTGTCAGGGAAACAGTAATAGGGAAGGGAGTTCCATAGGCGAGATGTACGAGACATGAAGCTATTGGAGTAGAAGAGACGTCTACATCTAACAGTTTCCACGGTGTGGGGGTGGGAGCGAGATGCCAGCTTTTGGCATGGCAGTAGTTTGAAGTACTGAATTCCTGAAGTAGTTTGCTGTTAATTTCTGTGGTAGACTGGTTGCCAACCAAGGCTACAGGACCCAGTTTGTCAGGCTATTTAGCCTATAGCTGGGGGTGAGAAGAAATGAATTCATATGTTTCCCAAGAGTATTTGCACATGAGTGAATGTAGTGAACTCAACTGGAATTTAATCTTTGCTCACCAATTTCTCATTCTTTTACACCACTCACATATCCAAGCTTACAGCACTTGGTATTCCCAAACAGTTACCCATCTAGATACTGACCAAGCTCAACATTGCTTAATTTTATTGATCGGCAGAGAACCAGTGTTTCAATGTGATATGACCTTAAGCATTATTGTACACTGATCTAATCTGTTATCATCTAGTTTTTATAGTCCTAATATTCTAGTCTTTTTCAGATATCCTTTATCTCTAGGAATCATCTAGAAATTTTCTTCATGAAAAATTTATGTTTATTAGACAAAAAAAAATTATTGCAAAAAGCACATAGATAATTTATTTGCGGAGAAAGATAAAAAGTTTGTAAAAGATGGAATTATAAAGTTGTTAGAATAATAACAGAAGAAACTAATATAAATACTGTTCAATACTGTTAAGTTTTGGGGGAAAAATGTCTTTCCTTTTCACTTAATGAATCAAATTAAACTTTTATGTTACCAAGTCTTAGAACAAAATTTATGAAGAGAAAAATAGATGAAACTTAGGTAAAGAGGAAATGATTGTTTAGAGGAATGAATAAATCTGTAATACATAATAATAAATCTGTAATATATATTGTGATTTATCTGAACTAAGAGAATGAGAGTCATAGGAACAACAAAGTAAGGACAGCAAATCTCTATAAACGCTATCATTAATGCATTCTGTGACTCTTTGCAGGATCATTATGCCACCATATGTACTTCAATAGGAACAACAAAGTAAGGACAGCAAATCTCTATAAACGCTATCATTAATGCATTCTGTGACTCTTTGCAGGATCATTATGCCACCATATGTACTTCAATAGGAACAACAAAGTAAGGACAGCAAATCTCTATAAACGCTATCATTAATGCATTCTGTGACTCTTTGCAGGATCATTATGCCACCATATGTACTTCAATAGGAACAACAAAGTAAGGACAGCAAATCTCTATAAACGCTATCATTAATGCATTCTGTGACTCTTTGCAGGATCATTATGCCACCATATGTACTTCAATAGGAACAACAAATTAAGGACAGCAAATCTCTATAAACTCTATCATTAATGCATTCTGTGACTCTTTGCAGGATCATTATGCCACCATATGTACTTCAATAGGAACAACAAAGTAAGGACAGCAAATCTCTATAAACTCTATCATTAATGCATTCTGTGACTCTTTGCAGGATCATTATGCCACCATATGTACTTCAATAGGAACAACAAAGTAAGGACAGCAAATCTCTATAAACGCTATCATTAATGCATTCTGTGACTCTTTGCAGGATCATTATGCCACCATATGTACTTCAATAGGAACAACAAATTAAGGACAGCAAATCTCTATAAACGCTATCATTAATGCATTCTGTGACTCTTTGCAGGATCATTATGCCACCATATGTACTTCAATAGGAACAACAAAGTAAGGACAGCAAATCTCTATAAACGCTATCATTAATGCATTCTGTGACTCTTTGCAGGATCATTATGCCACCATATGTACTTCAATAGGAACAACAAAGTAAGGACAGCAAATCTCTATAAACGCTATCATTAATGCATTCTGTGACTCTTTGCAGGATCATTATGCCACCATATGTACTTCAATAGGAACAACAAAGTAAGGACAGCAAATCTCTATAAACTCTATCATTAATGCATTCTGTGACTCTTTGCAGGATCATTATGCCACCATATGTACTTCAATAGGAACAACAAAGTAAGGACAGCAAATCTCTATAAACTCTATCATTAATGCATTCTGTGACTCTTTGCAGGATCATTATGCCACCATATGTACTTCAATAGGAACAACAAAGTAAGGACAGCAAATCTCTATAAACTCTATCATTAATGCATTCTGTGACTATTTGCAGGATCATTATGCCACCATATGTACTTCAATAGGAACAACAAAGTAAGGACAGCAAATCTCTATAAACTCTATCATTAATGCATTCTGAGACTCTTTGCAGGATCATTATGCCACCATATGTACTTCAATAGGAACAACAAAGTAAGGACAGCAAATCTCTATAAACTCTATCATTAATGCATTCTGTGACTCTTTGCAGGATCATTATGCCACCATATGTACTTCAATAGGAACAACAAAGTAAGGACAGCAAATCTCTATAAACTCTATCATTAATGCATTCTGTGACTCTTTGCAGGATCATTATGCCACCATATGTACTTCAATAGGAACAACAAAGTAAGGACAGCAAATCTCTATAAACTCTATCATTAATGCATTCTGTGACTCTTTGCAGGATCATTATGCCACCATATGTACTTCAATAGGAACAACAAAGTAAGGACAGCAAATCTCTATAAACTCTATCATTAATGCATTCTGTGACTCTTTGCAGGATCATTATGCCACCATATGTACTTCAATAGGAACAACAAAGTAAGGACAGCAAATCTCTATAAACGCTATCATTAATGCATTCTGTGACTCTTTGCAGGATCATTATGCCACCATATGTACTTCAATAGGAACAACAAAGTAAGGACAGCAAATCTCTATAAACGCTATCATTAATGCATTCTGTGACTCTTTGCAGGATCATTATGCCACCATATGTACTTCAATAGGGACAACAAAGTAAGGACAGCAAATCTCTATAAACTCTATCATTAATGCATTCTGTGACTCTTTGCAGGATCATTATGCCACCATATGTACTTCAATAGGAACAACAAAGTAAGGACAGCAAATCTCTATAAACGCTATCATTAATGCATTCTGTGACTCTTTGCAGGATCATTATGCCACCATATGTACTTCAATAGGAACAACAAAGTAAGGACAGCAAATCTCTATAAACGCTATCATTAATGCATTCTGTGACTCTTTGCAGGATCATTATGCCACCATATGTACTTCAATAGGAACAACAAAGTAAGGACAGCAAATCTCTATAAACGCTATCATTAATGCATTCTGTGACTCTTTGCAGGATCATTATGCCACCATATGTACTTCAATAGGAACAACAATGTAAGGACAGCAAATCTCTATAAACTCTATCATTAATGCATTCTGTGACTCTTTGCAGGATCATTATGCCACCATATGTACTTCAATAGGAACAACAAAGTAAGGACAGCAAATCTCTATAAACGCTATCATTAATGCATTCTGTGACTCTTTGCAGGATCATTATGCCACCATATGTACTTCAATAGGAACAACAAAGTAAGGACAGCAAATCTCTATAAACGCTATCATTAATGCATTCTGTGACTCTTTGCAGGATCATTATGCCACCATATGTACTTCAATAGGAACAACAAAGTAAGGACAGCAAATCTCTATAAACGCTATCATTAATGCATTCTGTGACTCTTTGCAGGATCATTATGCCACCATATGTACTTCAATAGGAACAACAAAGTAAGGACAGCAAATCTCTATAAACTCTATCATTAATGCATTCTGTGACTCTTTGCAGGTTCATTATGCCACCATATGTACTTCAATAGGAACAACAATGTAAGGACAGCAAATCTCTATAAACTCTATCATTAATGCATTCTGTGACTCTTTGCAGGATCATTATGCCACCATATGTACTTCAATAGGAACAACAAAGTAAGGACAGCAAATCTCTATAAACGCTATCATTAATGCATTCTGTGACTCTTTGCAGGATCATTATGCCACCATATGTACTTCAATAGGAACAACAAAGTAAGGACAGCAAATCTCTATAAACTCTATCATTAATGCATTCTGTGACTCTTTGCAGGATCATTATGCCACCATATGTACTTCAATAGGAACAACAAAGTAAGGACAGCAAATCTCTATAAACGCTATCATTAATGCATTCTGTGACTCTTTGCAGGATCATTATGCCACCATATGTACTTCAATAGGAACAACAATGTAAGGACAGCAAATCTCTATAAACTCTATCATTAATGCATTCTGTGACTCTTTGCAGGATCATTATGCCACCATATGTACTTCAATAGGAACAACAAAGTAAGGACAGCAAATCTCTATAAACGCTATCATTAATGCATTCTGTGACTCTTTGCAGGATCATTATGCCACCATATGTACTTCAATAGCAACAACAGTAGGTTTGTCTTGGCAGAACATATTCCTCAACAGGCTGCTTCTTGAATTCAGAATTATTCTTAAGGACTTAATGTGCCCTACAGTGCTCAGTGTTATGTAACAGAGCTATAATTGTATATTAGTGAATATACATAATATGCAACGTCAGGAAAAATGAGTCAGAGATTCATACAGTCTTGCAATCTTCAGGGGCTGAGTATATTCTGACTGTTATAGAGTTTGTCTTCTCATGGTGTTGATTTAAAATTATGTGTTAAGACTTGTTTATTTAACTATTGTTGCCTAAAATATTATAATTAATTATTTATAATTTATATCATTCAAATTTATAAGCTCGAAAGACGAAGAAGTAAAAAAAAACAATTATTTAAACTTGAAATAAGGAAATGAGTTGGGTATCAAGGAGGATAACTCTCTTTTTTTGCCTAAAATACTCATGGTGTAAATATAGTATGTCAGGACTTTATATCTAATGTGTTTGGAACCAAGCCTTATACTTAGATAGGTGAAATTATATACATATATATATATGCACACAGACACATTATAAATTAATTAAGTACAATAATATGGGAGTATATGTATTTATGATTAATTTTGTTAAAGGTTGGTTTCAATTTTTTAATATAGATAGCTTCAAGAATTTTTAGTTTATGTTTAATATTTTCATGAAAAAAAATTGATGTATTTTTGAACAAGAATTTTCCTAAATTGTGAATGTGAATAAGTATGCTGTTGTAAATGTTGAGAGATGTTTCATGCATCATTCAAATGAAAACACAACCTTTGAGACAATGTAGTAGTGGTATGGCCAAGATATATATTATTTTTTCTGTTGGAGATACAATGCATACATATATATTGACAGCAGTCAATGTAAATTTCAAAGCTGTATTGGTACGTGGATGTGTTAATAATCAAGAACGATAGAAACATCAGTCATCATCACACAAAGCTTTTATAAATAATCATGACAGGCTGTTTACTATCTTTTTCTATAAATTTTTCCTTCTCCCATCAAAAGTAACTAAGAAAGACCAGCAATTTTTTTTCTTCTTTCTGAACAGAGCAGATGCTTAATAATGAATAGAAAGGTACCATAGAGTACAGAGCAAGACTAATCGATAATGTGAAGAATGGACAAAATACTTCCAAATATTAACTTCTTGATCAATAAGCAATTATTTGTCTGTGATTCTTTTCTTGTTTTCCCTTTAATAGCCAGATTATTTGTTTGTTTAGCTGTTTACTTATATCATTATGGTCTTTCTATGTGTCTTTTGTGTTCAAAATAGTTGGCAATTAGCAGCCCCAAAATAAGTTCAGAACAAAGTTTGTCTTTTGATTATCCTGTTCCTTGCTAATTTTCATTTGAAAGACTTTCCAACACATTAAAGTTATTAAGGTATTGAAAATTTTTGGATTGATTTTTAAGAAATTTATTTAAAAAATCTACACAAAATTAGAAAAAAAGCATCCATTTTTTTTTTTTTTTTTTTTTTTGTGAATTTATTTCCATCAAATTGAGGTAAAAACACAGAATAATGACACCCTAAATTCATGTACTAATTAAAAGATTAAAATTAATTCATTTCATTAATTATTTTAATGATGTGTAGCAAAACACAATTTGAGATTTCCTTGTTAAACATTATATTTATCTATGTTTAACACATAATTATTGAAGTACAACAATTTTGAATTCTCCAGAAGAATAGGTAATTTAAAATATTAAAAAAAAATTAGTTATTAAATAAATGGAAATAAATTTAAAAAAAAACTAATCAATGATTTTATTTTACAACCTAAAAGTCAATATTTTATTAAAAGTGTAATTAAAAAGATTTGAAACAAAACCATGTCCTAGTTGTATTTTTTGATTCAGGGCATAAATTTACTTTACGCAGCTTAAAATTAAATTTCCAATTGATTTGATTTCTTTGGAGACTTAACTTCAAAAATGTAAATATTAAATGTTTAAATTATATTTTAAGATTAAAAATAACACATTAAGAACTGGTAAAGATTGACTTTAAATTTCCTTAAATTTTTCTTACAAAATTCCGTTTTCATGAATAAATTTGATCATAAATAAGTATCCCAAAATATGTGCACACAGGGAGGAGGTGGGGGTCATTATTTTGCATTTTTATCCAAATTGAACTGTTTTGAACATTCAAAGAAATTTTTTTTTTACTTGTGTCAGAATGTTTGGAACTTAGAAGATTCAAACAAAAATGGTTTTTGAACTGGAGTAGAAGTTTATTCCTTGTTTCCTTTTTAGGATTGGGTTTCCAATTCCTTCTAAAGTCTTCTTGTTCTTTTTCACTCACAATAACCCATTGCATCTCAGTGACATTATCACCTAGCCTGGGGTGAATTGATTAAAAACAAAAAAAAATCTGTTTAATATTTTTTTTTTCCTTCTTTCTCTCTCTTCTGTCTCTCTTTCATTTAGTGAAAACAGGTAGTTGTTGCATTATGCACAATGCTAGATTCATAGAGCACGTCTTATTACTTTTTATGTGTCATGTCCTTTCAGGACATAGGCGATCATGGCTCTCCACCTCTCCCTCTATCCCTTACAGCTCTCAGCAAGTTCCTTCGCTCTGCTTCCTCCCCCAGACCACGTTCAGTCATCCACCTGCTCAAGCTTGCCATGTATGTCACATATTGCTTTCCCTTGTTTCTCTTTCCCTCTGTTTCCAGGCCCTCCTTCCTTATTATGTGTCCTAGAAACTTCAGCTGCCTCTTCCAGATGTTAAGTATAAGCCTCTTCCCTGTTTGCATCCTCTCTAAGACCTCATCACTGCTAACATGCTCAGTCCATGATATCTTTAGCACCCTTCTGTAGAACCACATCTCTGTCACCTCAAGTCTCGTCTTCATCTTTGAGGAAAATGCCCACCATTCGCTGCCGTAAAGAAGAGCACTTAATAACGGTGAATTCACTTGCAAAGTCTTGCAAAACCATCATGTGAACTCTTCTTGGCACTGAGCTGAGGAAACAGGATGAGACAAAGCATTTTAATTTAGGAAGGGAACAGTTTATTATATTTATCTTTTTGCTATGAAATGAGTTATTTTTCTTTTACTCACCTTTTTTTCCCCATTTTCATTTACAATGTTTTACTCAATTGATTCTTCATCCTTATTGTTATCACAATCATCAAAAATGCCTACCTGACAAACCCTCTGTTTTTAGTGTTGAAGCTATGGCCAGAGACTTTAGACATCATGACAATGAACCAGACAACTTCATAATTTTCTCAGATTTACTATCCATAGTTACATAACAAAGAAAAAAAAACATAAACAATCCCTTAATAGTTAAATTACTAAACAGGATCACTATTTACATTGTTCAGACTATCATCCTCATCTTTGTTGCCATATTTATCATGTTTTGGCTGTTGTACACTCTTGCCTTCTTCAGGTAGTTGGAATGTTGAACTGAACCCTTTATTTCACTCACTGGGATAGACTGTTCTATTTCCACATGTCATGTCTACAGGATGTTGGTTATCAGTTATTCCCTGTTAATTCCCCTCTCCAAGTTCTCCAACGCCATAACTGGGTATTGAACTAACATTCTTTGGGATCACAGGATCTAACTAATGCCTTCATCCACTGTGCCATGTGTCCTTGAGGACATCTGTGCATGAATTTCTGGGTATTATAAACCTAATGTCTTCAGCACTCATTTTTTACCAGTGCTCATATTGCAATTTTTGCTGTTATCATTGCATGTTTCTTACCAGAGCTCATATTGCAATTGTTATTATTGCTTTTCTCTGGCACTACTTATTACTGGTTCCCTAAAAATAAATATTTCAAAGTTGAAAATCTCCTATACAGACTTCAAAGCAACTGTCAACTCATGCATTCTAAACAAGTGGCTAGAGTTATGGAACTACCATCACCCAAACAGCAAATTTTACAAATTTAAACCCGTTTTAGGAAAATGGCTTCATAGTCTCAGACTTTCTCAGATGGAAGATGTCATCCTATCAAGAATCAGAATAGGACACCCCTATATCTCTCACTCATTTCTCCTAAAAAAAATTAGCATCCTCTTGAATGCATGGCATATACTGTAAAACATATTCTAACCAATTGTAATGAACTTTCCCCCATAAGACAAGCATTTCAGGTCATCACTAATCTATGGGAACTTTTCAAGAAGATAAAAGTAGAAACTATCCTAGCATACTTGAAGAAAGTTGGTCTATACCATTAATTATAGCACTAAATAACTCCATTCTAGAGGCTTTAACTGGAGAGTGACAGAATCAATAACCTAAAGTATTGTCTAAAAGCTATATATCTAAAGAAAGATTTTGGTTTTAAATAAGTGACAGAGTTGATATGCTATTAAAACAGAACAATCAATCAACATTATTCAGGTAAAATTTTGGTCAAAATGTTTTTGTTGGCTTAGTTTTGCATTGTAAGAAAGACCATGGATCTAAACAAAGCTCAGAAGATTAGAATACTACTCTCTCTGGAATGAGACAATAGTGGCAGACAGGAAGCTATAAAACAAAACAGTAAAAGGAACAGGGATTGATGTGGTGTTAAAACTGTCAAAACATACTCTTATTCTTTTTTGTGTTTTTTTTTGCTTATATCTGAAATGTCTAAATATCTTAAATATTAGTTTATTAACATCAGTTATAATAGAAACAAAATGGGTGATTTAATATCCACCCTGGAATGTTATAGAGGCATGTACTGTTTATAAAAAAAAAAGAATTTCAATGTTTTTTTTATCCTCCTCAACTTGGTTTGATTTAAATATTTATCTTAATCACTTGGAATTCCTAAATGGTAGCATTTCATATGCTGACCAAACTTGTTGGCAATTTGGTGCACATGACCTTTTTTTAAAAGTCACTTACTTGCCTTGTAGGTTAAAAAAAGTAGAATTTTGTTTGGAAACTTTTTATAAGGAAAGAGAATAAAAAGACCTTTGGAATAGATTTCTTCAATGATGAATACAGTCTCCTGCAGCATCATATGCTTCAGAGGTGATGTGGAAAAGATTTGAAACTCTCCTGATAGCAATTACAAGAGACGTGAACAGTTAAGACTTTGATTTACAAAGAACCGATTGGCACTGAGCAACATTCTTTGTATTATCCTGGATTGATGTCGACAACCAGCTGCCGTAATCTCCATTCCAGATTCTAACTCATTCTTTTTTGCACCCTGCGACCCAGACAAAAGAGAGCCTAATTTATGAAGCCAATTTGTTGATTGCAAAAAACATACATACATACATATATGTATCTCTATTCTTAGCTGAAGATGCTTCTTGAAAAAAATAAAATGTCTGTTCTAGTACAGCAGCATCTGTTTCATAGGTCTATCGTTTTCTATATTTGATTGAAAAATAGTAAATAATAGCAACAAATACGACTTTGGTTATTTTCTTTATTTCTATTTTATCTTGTTGATGCCCTAGCACTTTTTATCATGTTTCGTCTGATATGAAATGTTTTGGACATCATGTATATTGACTGTTTATACAGCTCAGCACTTTTGAAAGTTTTATGGGATGGTTTACTTTCAAACACAGTTGAACAGCAAGTTAACTGTATCTACAGTGAATGCCAAAAAAGTTTTCAAGTACTACTTAAAATCACTGTGAATAACCAGAAGTAAAGAGAAAAACTCAACTAATGAAGCTACTGTTGGGTACATACATATATCTTTATGAAACTTAAATTGCCCAGTGTATGTGTGTATATATATATATATATATATATATATATATATATATATATATATATATATATATATATATATATATATATATATATTTGTGTATTTAGGCAGCAATCCTTCTTTCAAGCACATTTCATTAAAAACGACTGACAAGGTGCTTTTATTTAGTTTTTTATATAATTTCTTGTGCGATCTAATAAAGTTTTTCTTTTCAGAGGATAAATTATATAAAAATTGTCCGAATGTTCTTTTCCGAGCACTTTCGGCTATACATTTAGCCATTATCAAGGATTATATTTTAACTGTTAGAATTAGAAATAGTTTGTGTGTGTTTTATAAAGTGATTCATTTTTTTGTTTCAAAACACGGTCAAGATATTATGTCCATGTTCAAAGTTAATATTATTAAGGGTTGGTTTGTTTAATTTTATAAGTAAGGCTTCCATTATTTTTAGCCTTTTTTTGCAAGTGGATGATGCTATTATATTAGTGTTGTCGACAAGTATATTCCGAATAGCACCTTGTCAGTCGTTTTTAATGAAATATATATATATATATATATATATATATATATATATATAATTACAAAGAGCAATATGCTAATTGATTCAAGGTAAGATTAACTCTTTGTAATATAAAATTATATGCTGCCTATTTTATTATATATATATATATATATATATATATATATATATATATATATAATCACACAGGTGTTTAATATAAAATAATAATCCCAACTTGAAAAATAAAATTAATTTTTTTTTTTTATAGTTTTAAGTCTGTTTACTATTTATATTATTCGGACTATTGTCCTCATCTTTGTTGCCATGTTTATTACAACATTTTGGCTGTTGTATGCTCCGGCTTTCTTCAGCTGGTTGAAAATGGTTTGATATTTGTGCCAATTTCTGGTAGGATTTTTCAATTTCTCTCTATATTTTCGGTATATCAGGTCCATACCGATCCTTCATTATCTGTCTATATTTCTGAGATGAGGTATCATGTACACTATTTACATTATTCGTACTATTGTCCTCATCTTTGTTGCCATGTTTATTACAACGTTTCGGCCGTTGTACGCTCCGGCCTTCTTCAGGTGGTTGATTTTATTACATAAAGGACTAACAGAAATTCCCACAAGATGTCAAGTTACCATTTTTTAAATGTATCAATGTGAATCATTTTACATGGAAAACATTGCATGGATTTTATCCTGTTATGGGCATTGTGCTGTGCGATAAATGAACATTTCATGTTTGCATAGCATTGTGGTCACCAGATAATGGGGTTTTATGATATCATGTCATATCAGGAATATCACTAGATAATGAGTGTTAATATCATCATCATGTCAGGAACTAATCATATGGAATTATTTATGACTGATGGATGCATTAATACTAGCAAACCTCAACAAAAAAAATGTCTAAGAATTATTTGTTTGAATATCATTTCATTACACTGCATAGACAATCTACACATGCATTTTCGGAAAAAAAACCCCAAAAAACAAGGTTTTTCTTTTTCATCATTTTATCCCAAGCAAGGTGGGAATTCCACTGGTATGCAGGGTGTTACAGGGAGTGAAAGTAAGAGAAAAGAATGAGTATAAGGAGAAATGAGAAGACAAATCAGATAAGTAAGTAAACAGAAGGGAGTTCCACAGGCGGGAAATGTGAGAAAAGAAAATGTTGGAGTAGAAGTGGCAGTTGCATTTTCAACAATAAACAGGCGGGACCTAAATGTCAATTCAGTAGCATGTTTAAATTCATGTACTCAGGGCACCAGCGGCAAAAAGCTCATCAGAGTTGCCATGAAAATATTTGTAGAAAAGTCAGAGGGAAGCCGTATGTTTACACATCCTGGATGAGCATCCCAAGCACCCTCATGCAGAAGTTAATAATGAGTGTGCCAAACTGAATTTTCAAAGTAATTCACAAAAATGGAGGATGTACTGAGAATTAAATTGTCGTTGTGATTTATTTGTTCTGTATTTGCTATTTTTATTTACATGGTCTTATCTTTATGACCAACTAAAAAAATCCTTTTTTCAATGTTTGTTTAAATTAATCAATTAAAAGCTTAAGATTTTCACTCGTTTGTTGATAAACTACATTTTCTAATTAAATGTAAATGTTTTGCAAATATATTTTTTATTAAAGTAACAGTATTTTATATATTTTTTTAACCTTTTTGTATTTAGTCTGAAGATTTTGACCAGAGGTTTATATGTATATTTTCAAGACACTGTTAAATGTTAGACCTTTGTGTTAGTATTATAAATTAACTAGTATTAGTGCTATTTCCAAATCAGTTTTGTTATGTCTTTTTATTATATTGCATGTTAGATGGTGTTTAGTTTGTACTGCAGAGTATCTGATCAAAACCAAAATCACGGCACCCATAAGAATTTGATGTTAGCATCTTTTATGGTTATTTGCAGTAAATGATAATTTGTTGTTTTTTTTTGTTTTGTTCCAAAATGGGTCAACACAGCCAGGCAACAATACTATAACAATGCAGTAATGAAAGTGTTAAACATAAAGCAAATTAATTTACGTTGTTAATTTACTGGAAATACTCTCCATATACTATTGGAACCATTCATTTGATTCAGCATGGCATAGAAAGCGTAAGGTTTCAATCTGGCTCAAGAGTCATTTTTGTAACCCACTTGTTTACTAGAGGCTTTCTTAACATTTTCAATGTCACTGCAGTGTTATTCTGCAATTTTCCACTTTATGACAATACACATGTTCTCAACAGAATTTAACTCTTTAAAGGCTTGAAGCACCCAACTGTATCTGCAAGTTACATCTCCTTTCAGTTTGTGTCCACCTGAATGTACCTGTAATTGGCTAGCAACAAAAGCAAGCTGTGGACTCATCATTGTTCATATGAAAGGACATAGCATAGGAATAAACAAAAGAGGGATCAACCACTAAAATCCATAGCTTGACATGTAATGATTTAATGACTGCTATTCTTGCTGCCATTTTTTAACAATGTACAAGGCCCAAGAGCTACTTGAGGTAGAGAATTACTGAAAAAAGGCAAAGTTTATGGAGCTATATGGGGAAGATAATGGTTAACCCTAGACTTGAACAGGTTAAGATTGTAGGGATCGGAGAAGCATTCTCTTGGTTGCACAATGCAACAGTTTGTAGGAAGAAGCAGCTTGCGTGAAACTTAAATTTCAAAATGAAATATGAAGAAAATTAGAATGATTCTCTCCAATGTGATAGATCATATGTATGAGTTCCACTTGAGGTCAGGGTTGAGTTTGTCCTAACAGACACTTAAAGCACATGGCCACCCTAAGAGAGCGCCTGTTCATCATGATATGTGACAATTCATAGTTCACTTAGTGTTGATAGAATGCCACTAGTTTGATTCAGCTACAATTCTAATGTCTAACAATCAAATTATGAAATCAACTGTAGGATAACAAAAGGCGATTATCTCCCTTTGGTTGAGATGAAGTCATGCGACCATTGCTTACTAATGTCATTTAATAGAGTGATGAAAGTGGTCAGTCCGTCAGTTAACTGCCTGGAGTCAAGACACATATTGTTTGTTCTGCCTGGGCTAGACAGCTTACACATGGTGTAGCTTACAAACCCATGGCACTGTTTTTCTATGGAAATATATCTTTACCAGATACAGAAACTTTCTCCTTGCAATCCTCATGTTGGGAAAAACCTATGGTTTACTGTTTCCTGTTTGAGAGGAATATGTCCTAGCTAGTGACATTGCAGATAAATTTAGCCCATTTGAATCTGAAATCCTAAATACGGCTTATCCAGAAACACAGAAAAATCTCCAGCAGCTCCACTACTCATTGGGAATTATTACAAGACTCTCTTTTCATCCACTTTTTCCACTACTTTTCCACTACTTGTTATTGCATATATCTACAATAGCTTCTCTACATGGGACATGTCATGGATATAATAATGCCCATAATGGGGAAAATGCAAATGAGAGAATATTCTTTTCTGCCATACTTCACCCATCATCTGGTGACACCAACATAATATTTGTATAGGTACCTCCACAAAAATTGTGTTATCTAAAGTTTAAATTAATTTTTAAAAATGGAAAAGCTTGCTTGAATTGGAAGTTAAAGGATTAAATTTACTATTTCCAGTAAGCAAAATACTCTGGTGTATTTCAAACAGAAATTATATTGATTGGAATTGATTTTCATTTTTTTTTTTTTTTCAGTAACATTTTCAAAATTTTCCATATTTGAGACATTTGTAAACACAAGTTAGTTCTCAATTTTAAAAATCTTGCAAAAACAAATACATTTTTCTGAAACTTTATTTGAGAAATATCAGATGATTTGAAGTATAATTAATCTGATTTGAAACAAATATTATTTACTTTAAGTTTAAAATATCATAGAAATAATTTTTTTGATTAGTAATATAGTTTTCACTTAATAATAATATAATCTAAATGGTGAAAATTAATACAGAATTTTAAAAGATTTAATACTATATAAATTATAATTAAAATTTAAAAGAAAAATGAAAACAATTCTTGTAAAAATTCAGTATTCATTGAAAAATGTTTTTTCTTAAGACAATAGTGTCCTTAATATACTTGATTTGCAAAAGTAATTAAAGTGTCTAATTAATGTCATAGTTTTATTACCTTTTTAATTTTATGATTTAGAGCAGATTTTCAGTAAATGAGTAACTGTTTGAAAAAAAAAATCATGATTTGTATTCTCCAAGGAGTCCTGCTTTTAACTAATGTAAAAAATTTTTGGATGAAAATTTAATTTCTCAAAATTTAATAAAATTAAGTAAGTGGTTGTAACAGCTGTAGAAAACCAAAATTTTCTTTAAAAAAATTAAGAAGTAATAAATCTCATTAAAATACAACAATTATTTATTTTTGCAAGAATTTCCAAAACAATATTTTATTTTACCACAAAAGAGATGCTAAATTTCTCATAGTAATTGGTCCACCACTGATGCAAAAAAAAACAAAAAAAAAACATGATTTTTAACCAAAATAATTAAATGTGCTAGAAAGGATTAAAAAAATTAATAAATAATAATAAATACTTTGGTCTTTCCTTTTAATAATAACAAACATTTTGACAATAAAAGTTTGTTTTCACTTAGTTTGGAGCCTTTTTCATCATGCTATACTCTTTTCTAGTGAAAAAGTTGAGGTACCTATATTCGTACCTCATTAACTGGTCAACCTGACATGATGATATTATTAACACTCATTATCTGGTGATATTCCTGATATGACATGATATCATAAAACCCCATTATCTGGTGACCTCAATGCTATATGAACATGTAAGCAAACATGAAATGTTCATTTATCGCACAGCACAATGCCCATAACAGGATAAAATCTATGCAATGTTTTCCATTTAAAATGATTTGCATTGATACATTTAAAAAATGGTAACTTGACATCTTGTGGGAATTTCTGTCAGTCCTTTCTGTCATAAAAAATCATAAACTGGTGGGCCCACCAGGAAAGATAACCAAGCATTAATTGGCGATACTTGATGTAATATAATACAACCTTTTATTTTATAAAAGATTATATCTGAGGAAGAGTCAAAATGTCCGTAGTCTGATAAATAATTCTTACATGAATTTTGATCTGAAATTTCCACTGTACAATGTTCAATCTATATGATTAATATTCACCACTGAATTAAGTGCATTGGCAAGGAAGGAAAAATATTTGTTGTTTCAAATACATATTTCTTTCATCATCAGTTTGTAGATTAACTGATGTACCAGGACTTCCTGTCTCTGATATAGCCTGATCACTGATGTTCAAGTGTTTTTGAAGCTGTATATTTTGAGAGTTAATTATTTCTTTCTTCAGTGAAAAAGATGGTTTGTCTAACCTATACCTAAGAAGGAAGGATTAGATTGAATTTAGAGACCTGAGATCTCCCAATCTTGGAGTCTGATCATATTATGGAATTCTTTGAACTTAACTCAAATACAAATAAAATTTAATGAGTATAATATGATCTTCATTTCCATTTTATTAACTAAGTACTTTATACTACTGTAGGAATTAGAATAAATAAAAGTAACTACTTCCTTTTGTAATGTAATCACAATCTAGTATGTGATATAATTACATAAACATTTTTTTCTGAACAGTCTGTAAGAAAATAGGAAGAAAAAATACTTTCAGGAAAATTAAATCCAGGAAGTATTTCATCTTAAATAAACTAATGAAAAGTATTACTTCTTTTGTGAAAAAAAGCAGGTAAATAAAAATAAATGTACATCATTTGACTGAATGGCTTTAAGGTAATTCCTTTGATAGTCGAATCTTTAGTGTCACTCTTTCTCTGTCAACCACTGGCATAGATATTTGAAGAAGTTGTTTTGATCATTTTGAAGAAGAAGACAAAAGAATGGATTGTCTTCAATGATTTTATTGTAGAACATAGAATTCTCTTTCCCTTTAATCCCAGAACTCATATTTCTACTGCTTATATTTTAATCTCACAAATAGTTAGATTATAAGGATGATTAGGTTAAAAACTTAGACCAAGATTTACCTGCTTGCTTTTGGTATGATGTTGCCCACAGAATTAAACCATCATATGTGACAATAGACAGTTTGACTTTTTTCATATGTTTCTTTTGTTTACCTGCCTATAATTTCTGTCACACTAAGGCAAACAGATATAATTAACAAGTGAATTCTGCCCTGGTTTTAATATACCTGGAGTTAAGGAGACGAGTGATATATCCATAATGCCAGTGTTCTGCTGCTTGAACAGCATTATAAACTTAATTTGAAAATAATAAGTTAAGCAGAGTGCACAGATACTATACTGCTCATAGGCAGAGGGTTAAGGAATGATGACTCCAATGAGGCAGGGTGCACAGATACTACACTGATCTTAGGTAGAAGTGTCATATATATATATATATATATATATATATATATATATATAAATCTTTTTTTTCTTTAAAGTACTATGCTAATAATATTACAAATACAATAACTTCTAGTTAAATTCAAAGCAAAAGATTACATTAAAAATATTTGGGATATCATTTTTCCTCTTGAATTTTTTAACTTTTACTTTTGATAAATTGAATATCATCTTACATCTGTCTGAATTTTGGGGATAAGGTTATCATTATTTACATTCAGACTCTGCTTGTTTGATGGTGGAATTTAAAATCATGCAGTGCAGGAAAAGCTTTCACTAACCACCTTATTGTGCCAGAAAATCTTGCACATTTACAAATCTACCTTTCATCCATACCTTGAATACTGCTGCCATATCTGGTCTGGTGCTCCTGCTAGTCATCTTGAGGTTCTTGTCAAAATCCAAAGGATCTGTAATGTAATAGATACTGACCTGGCATCTCGACTTCAGTCACTTGCTCACCGATGTGATACGGCTTCCCTCTGACTTTTCTACAAATATTTTCATGGCAACTCTGATGAGCTTTTAGCCCCTGGTGCCCTGAGTACATGAATTTAAATATGCTACTGGATTGGCATTTAGGTCCCGCCTGTTTATTGTTGAAAATGCAACTGCCACTTCTACTCCAACATTTTCTTTTCTCACATTTCCCGCCTGTGGAACCTCCTTCTGTTTACTTGCTTATCTGATTTGTCTTCTCATTTCTCCTTATACTCATTCTTTTCTCTTACTTTAACTCCCTGTAACACCCTGCATAACAGTGAAATTCCCACCTTGCTTGGGATAAAATGATGAAAAAGAAAAACCTTGTTTTTTTTTTGGCTTTTTTTTCCGAAAATGTATGTGTAATGAAATGATATTCAAACAAATAATTCTTAGACATTTTTTTTTGTTGAGGTTTGCTAGTATTAATGCATCCATCAGTCATAAATAATTCCATATGATTAGTCCCTACTTATTTTTTGCTTTTCTCTATACATTTGTCAAAATCTTTTTGCTTTCACATCTAATTTGACCATTTATCTGCAAATATCAAGCATAAAACAGAATGTTGGTAATCCTATTATGTGTACTGCTTTGATATTAATCTATTTTTTGTACTTATCAACACTTAGATGACTTTTTTTAGTTTGGTTTGTTTTGGTTTTACGGCATATCAACCTCAATGGGTCATTTAATGCCAACAAAATCTTTATTGTTGGTAATAATTTTTTTTTTAAATCTATTTCTGGTAAAATTTTTCATTCAAGAAATCTATTTCTGGTAAAATTTTTCATTCAAGAAATCTATTTCTGGTAAAATTTTTCATTCAAGAAATCTATTTCTGGTAAAATTTTTCATTCAAGAAATCTATTTCTGGTAAAATTTTTCATTCAAGAAATCTATTTCTGGTAAAATTTTTCATTCAAGAAATCTATTTCTGGTAAAATTTTTCATTCAAGAAATCTATTTCTGGTAATGATTTTCTTTCAAATATGTATCGCTGGTAATATTTTTCTTTTTTTTTCAAAAAAATATTTAGCTGGTAATATATATTTTTCTTCTTTTTTTTTTTTTTTTAAAATATATTGCTTATTTTTCCAAAAACATATAGCTGGTAATATTATTTTTTTTAAAAAAACGTATAGCTGGTAATATTTTTTCTTTTTTTAACAAAACATATAGCTGGCAATATTATTTTTTCAAAAATGTATAGCTGATAATATTATTTTTTTCAAAAACGTATAGCTGGTAATATTATTTTTTTCAAAAACGTATAGCTGGTAATATTATTTTTTTCAAAAACGTATAGCTGGTAATATCATTTTTTCAAAAATGCATTCCTGGCAACATTATTCTTTTGAAAACGTATATCTGGTAATACTATTTTTCCAAAAACGTATAGCCGGCAACATTATTTTTTTCAAAAACAGTCTTTCTGTTAGACATAGTTTATCATCATACCCAGGACGCGGATGTAGTTTATCGTCATACCCATGGATGCATGACTTTTTCTCTCGGAAAAAACTTTCACATGTAATTTAAATGTGTCATAATTTTAATTATTGATTTCACAAGCTGAAAGATTAAAGTTAAAACCTAATGCTAGACCTTATCTCTCAGCCCCATGCATCATGAGTGTACCTCCAGTTGTAAGCAACTGTCATTGATTGCTCTTCACGAGTTAAGTTTGTGGTATTGTTTG
The DNA here is from genome assembly GCA_964036315.1 of Acanthosepion esculentum. Taxonomy (NCBI): domain Eukaryota; kingdom Metazoa; phylum Mollusca; class Cephalopoda; order Sepiida; family Sepiidae; genus Acanthosepion; species Acanthosepion esculentum. Next base: position 103,250,662 of record OZ038482.1, on the reverse strand, counting down.
ATCCAGGAGAATTAAGTTTTTTTTTTGTGGGGGGGTGAACTTGGATGCTCGTTCCTTGGTCAGTCATTGGAGCAATGGTTTGCTGTTGCTTAAGTTCATAGTCTGATAATCTTTACCTCTTTTGATATATTTCTGTTGGCTTCATAATCTATAAATAATGAGATTTGCTATATTTCGACGTGGACTGAAACTTCATAGTTTTTGCTTTGTTGAGATATATATATATACATATGTATATATATATATATATATATATATATATATATGAATGAACCACTGGAAACTAGCTGTTAGATTAAGATATTGTTTGGGTCACATCTGTGTGTGTGTGTGTGTGTGTGTGTGTATATATATATATATATATATATATATATATATATATATATATATATATATATATAGTTTGTCTGAGGATTGCAAAAGTATGAAACCCACTTACAAATTTATATCCATACAACTGAATATATATATATATATATATATATATATATATAGCCACCTGCACTAATGCAAAGCTCTTCAGTAAAATGAATGGAGCACTTTGGCTGATTGGCATTTGTTTACATTTGTAAAAACAATACACTAGATTTAGTTGTGTAGCTCTACCGAGTGAAGATAGCTCTGGCTGGCACCAAATTAGTTGTGTTTCAATCCTGGCTTGAGGCATTCGAAAGCCTAGTCGTACTGAGGAGCTGTGATACAGCAAAACAGTACTGTCTGTGAATGACATATATATATATATATATATATATATATATATATATAAGAATTGACCCAAACAATATCTAACGGCTAGTTTCCACAGTCTGCATGCATATATATATGTATATATTTATTTATTTACCCATTTGCAGCCTGTTTCATGTATGCATAGCAAACTTTCAAAACAGACACTTGTTTATTTTGGATGCTCCTGACGTTTATCATTCCTATGCTTTTTAAAAGGAATGTGTCAGCATGCTGAAATTTCTAAATAATTTTATTTTTTTTTGTTTATTAAACCCAGGACATTTTTAAGTTTTAATCTTTTCAGTTTCTCTTCCATACATAGATTGTAATTTCTACCTCTGTTTCTCTTTATCTTTTTATTATACACCATTCTTTCAACAGTGTTTGTGCTTTTTTATTTGGTCTCCTTATATATTTTGACAACATAGTGTTATTTTTATATATTTTGTATTTGAATGATACCAAATGGTTTGCATATTTTAAAATTCTTTTCTAGTTGCTCTGATGTAAATTTTCTCCTTCCCTGGGATATCCTTTATTGTAACTTTCATGGTACATATATCTTTCTTTGAGTATTTTTCTAGTTGTAGTCATTTGGTTTTTATTTCAACAGTTAATTTTTTTTATTAGTGTTTTTGTATTGTTACTATTTAATATTTTATTGTAGTAATGTTCCACCACTACTGAGCAGACCCCGAATTTTCACCTATCATGATGGATGGGTCTTTTCACAAGGAGGCCTTGAGTTTCTGTTGGGACTCAAGTTTTCCCCAGACCTTAAGTGGAACTCATATATACCTTTTTTTTAATCAATTAACTATAAACAAGGTGATAATGTCACTAAGACACAAGGGTTTAATGGAGTAAAAGAATATGAGAAGACTTTAGAAGGAACTGGAAACCTAATCCTAAACATGAAACAAGAGATAAATCTCTACTGTTATTCAAAAGAGTGAGGAGGATTGTGAACTGGACAATAGGCAATCCTATCTACTCCTATGTATGATCTATTGCTAAAGATGCTGGAAAATGGTTAGTTCATTGTGCCCGTTCAGTAAGTATCTGATTCCACATGGCATCTTTACATAAGCCAGATTAGACCAAAAATGGAGTATTGCTGCCAATCTAGGCTGGAGCTGCCCAATCTTCACTTGCCTGTCTTGATAGAGTTCAAAAGCATCTATGCTGCCTTGTGAGTGATGAATTATTTCCCTACCTATAATCCCTTTTCCACAGCCAAAACATCACAAGCCTCTCGCTACTCTATTGCTATTTCTATGGTATGTGTTGTGATAAGTTACATTCTTTGGTCCCAAAGCCCTGACCTTTGCAGCTGGGACCCACCAGCCCTGACCTTTGCAGCTGGGACCCACCAGCCCTGACCTTTGCAGCTGGGACCCACCATGCCATATACACCGGTATGAATCATCCTCATTCTCTTCATATTTCATTAGTAAAAAGTAAATTTCATTTGGACATCTTCAATCTTGGCTTCTTCATGTCTAGGGTTAACTGTTATCTTTCCTGCATAACCCCATGAACTGTACTTCTTGCCTTTTCTTGCTCATACAATGCCAGTAAGACTCTAAATTGAGTGGCTCTTGGGACTTGTATTGGGTGAATATTACTATAAAAAAATTGTCATGTTTCTTATTTGTTCAGTGTTACCCAAGCATCTGTGAATAATTTTTTAGGTGTTTCTATTAAAGATTTATCAGGTCATCCCATAAGTTCTGTCCGAATTTTGAATAAAGAAAACAAGTGACCAAATGTTACATTTAATTACAGATTCAATCAACAATGTATTTTCCCTGATTATCTATGACTTCCTTCCATCTATTAACAAGCTTACTAATTCCATTACTGTAAAATTCTTTTGGCTTTGATTCAAAGAACTCACAAATGTCAGTTTTAACCTCTTCCTGTGTTACAAAAGCTGTTTCTTCCAAATGATTCTGTAAGCTACGAAACAAATGGTCGTCTGAAGGAGCAAGGTCGGGAGAATAAGGTGGATGAGGAATTTTCTCCCAACCACTATGGATATGGTGGAAGAATATAATTATATAGATACTATATGAACAAAAATTCTAAGATATTGTAAAAATCAATAATATTTGACAAAAATGAACAGTGGATGGAAAATGATGTGACAATAACTTTGATGATACTATAGGATGTTATGATGGATCAAGAAGTTGCTCTACAGGGTGATTGAGAAGTAAATCACCATTTTAAAATACTTTAATTTATTTATTAACTATAATTTGTACAAGAAACAGATATAAGAGGAAAGTGTTTTGCATGAGATTTTATTTAAAATTCAATATGGGCACCAGATTTTGCTACCAGCTTCTCAAGCCGCCCGGGGATCACGTCAACTGATTTCACCAGGAACTCTTGTGATGTGGAAGACAACTTCTTGTATTCGTGCTTCAAGTTCTTCCAAAGTCTTGCTTTGGTATAGTAGACGTGTGCCTTTAACCAAGCTCAAAGTGTAAAGTCACAAAGCATTAAGTCTGGACTCCTAGCTGGCCACTCATACATAAAATAGGGAGTTACTTTTCAATCACCCTCTAGTCTTGTAGAAATCCTGCACGATATTAGACACATATCCCATGAGTTTTAGCTCATCAGTGTATTAGGGACGCTATGTGCTTTAACTGCTTAGCTATGAAGAGTTTCACAATTAAATGTAACCAAGCAGTTAAAGAAGATTGTGGTTTCTCCTGCAAAGGAGGACACTGGTTTGAATCCTGATATAGGGTACATTTTTCCTAATAAGTTTTCTTGAGTGTGCAGGCCAGTATTAAAAATACAGTTTAAAATACAATGCAGCAGCTACTCAAATACAGGTATCCACTAAAAATAATGTTTGCAACAGGGTCCATGAATTCAAGCATCCTACGAGGCTGGCATCCCGTTCCCACCCTTTCATTGTTGAAACTGTTAAATGTAGATGTCTCTTCTTCTCCAATAGCTTCATATCTCGCACCTCACGCCTATGGAACTCCCTTCCGCATTCCTGTTTCCCTGATGACTATGATCTCCAACTATTCAAGTGTAACGTCAATCGACATCTCCAGTTGCCTTGATCTATCCTCTACCCTTCTCCACATCCTTTCCTCTAACACTCCTATTTGCTCTCGCTCCAAATTCTCTGTAACCCCTTGCATGCTAGTGGCTTCCAGCCTTGCCTGGGATGAAAAGCTTAAAAAAATAAAAAATAAAAAAATATATGTTAGATTAAAAAATAAAGTTCATATATAGTTAAAAAAAAACTTTTGACAAATTTTGTTTGTTGTCAAAACTGTTAACGAAAAAGTGCTCAATACAATTTAAAAAAAAGAAATTGTACAGTAATTTAAGATATAGAATATTTAGAAAACCTATCTTCCTGTTAATGCAGTTTATATCAGTTAGATATTTTTACTGTCTGACAATATCTAATTGGTAGAAACCATGGTAGCAGGGAGGTTGATTTTCTAAATATTTTATGTGTTATCTATGACACATACACATTGTTTCATTTTTGATACATAATGTTTTGGTATTTAATATTAATATGCATCTATATGATGTCTATCTGGAAATGATCCAACACTTTAATATTGATGAAAAAATTGCCTGACTTATGTAATGTTGTTTTATTCTGCTAACAAACCATAGTGATGTAATGTTTTGCAGAAAGAATCCTGCATGAGACATTATTATGAATGCAATGGTTAGACAGTACACCTTGTCTCACTACCAATTGATTGACCTTAGAGAAGAGTGTTCATGCATGTGAAATATGCTCTCTGAGTACTAAATTACATCAAGACCACATAACCAGTTCTCAAGATATTCAAAATAACTAGATACTTTCTGGGTAACTCGACTTCATACACACACTCACAGTTTATCTAATTTTAACAATAAAAACGAATATATTTACATATAAATATTTGTTTATGTATGATTGTTCTTTTTGTATTTGTATTAAAAACAAATGTTTTTTTTGCATTTTATCAAATTTCAGTCTATTATGTTGCAGGAAAAATAAAAACACGTATTATGATTGATCCGTATTTATATTATAAAAATGAGCAGACTTTAGATATGCAGATACTCTTTTTTATGTCTCGGATCAAAATACAAAGTCACTTTTGTATCGATTTCTTTTTCAGTCTTTCAACAAAGTGCATTTTTCTTGTTTGTTTTCTAGCTTCCAAAGTTATTTTGTAAACAGAGTTTAATTTTTAAATTCCAAAACACTAAATAGTTACCTTGCTATTGCTTTAATTCCCTATCATTCTTTGTCTATATCTGCTGGTTGAACTCCTTTCTACAGAAAAACATAGCTTATGTGCTGATTCCTTAAGTTTACGAATTTTCCAATGATGTTCTTTGTGTATGATCTCAACCTGGTCCCACAGAGGGTGGTAATATCCCTTTTCTCTCTAATAAATATGGCGACAAAGATGAGGATAATTGTCAGAATAATGTAAATAGTGTATGAAAATTGCAGTAAATATTCTTAAAATATTCTTCTGTAATTGGTAAATTTGTATAAAAAATTAGCAAGAATACAGAAAATTGTGAAATAAAAATGGTTTATTACAAGAAAGTGTAACATCCAAAATTAGAGAACAAAATTGTAAATATGCATGTAAATTAACAAAGTTATTGATTTAATATTGATATAGTAATGTGTATCAAGCTTTGCTTTTAATTAATTCTGACAAAAATGAAATAAGTACAAAAAATTAAATACATGAGAAGTGTTTGTAACAGATGATGGAAATTGTGATACTGAAATCTGAAAGTACATTGGGATAGTGAAAGATGTCTTATAAAAGTTAAGCAATGAATTAAGAAACATAACATTCTGTTAGAAACAAAGAAAAGTGTGCTAAACTGTTACGTAATATCAATCCTCCTATATGGCAGTGAATGCTGGACAATCTTCTCACAGATAAAGAAACTTGAAGCAAGACAAATGTGGTTCTACAGAAGGATGCTGAGAATACCATGAAATGAACATGTGAGCAATGACAAAGTTTTAGACAAAATGGAAACAAAAAGGGCACTTAACATCAAAAAGAGATAATTGAAATTTCTAGGGTGCATAATGAGGTAAGAGGGCTTAGAAAATCTAATACTCACAGGACAGATTGAAGGCAAGTGGGAAAGTGAAAAATAATGCATAACCTACTTAGTGAGCTTGAGTAAATGGATGTTGGAACTAGGTTTAGGAGAGATATCAAAAAGACAAAATTTATTAAGAGCTACAAAGGACAGGAAATTATGAAGAGCCATTATTGCCAATGTCCTCAAAGGACATGGCTTATAGAAGAAGAGAAGCATCTGCAGGTACAGGAATTTACTTGCTCCGGTGTGATTTTTTTTTTCCGTTCCTACAGGATTTTCTACCACAAATCAGTTATCATTGTCCATTTCTTATCCTAAGATTATTATTTATAATCGTCCAAAAAATCTCATTGAATTGAAATTTGGGTCTTTGGTAGACCTTGTGATACCTTGATACTGTCGCTTTGAAGAATCATTTTACAGTTGTTAGCAGTATGAAAAGGGGCATTGTCTTGCATAATGACCAGCCCAAGGACAGGAGATATCCTCAGAAAATGAACAACATGCTGTTTAATAATATTCATATAATCTATAGCATTTACTTTGCCACATAACCAAATGAGTTTACATCAGCACTAGAGAATGTCTTCCATACCAATATGCTGCTGCTTCATCTTGTTCTGTGCCATGGCCCTTCAGGATGTAGGCAATCATAGTAATTCACAACTTGTACTTTGTAGCTTTTAGCAATGTTTGTATTTTTGCTATCTCTCCTAATTTCTGTTCTGCCAACCATTTACACAAGCTTGTTATGTAGGCTATTTGCTGCTTTCCTGTCCTGATTGTCTTCAACATATCCTCTGAGTGTTAAATTTTCCATGCTCTCTTTCCTCATTATCTACCCTAGAAATTTCATTTGTCTCTTTCTGATTCTAAGTATAAGTGTTCATTTTCTTTTCATTTTTTTCTAAAACCTCCTTGTTGCTTAATTACATGTTCAGTCCATGGTATTCTTAGCATCCCATAAATTACCTCCTCCAAATTTAACTTATATTTTTCACACATTTGGAAAGCAATCTTTCACCTTTATGCTTTTTGATATACTGCTTGCCATCAGCCAACCAAATGAAACTTATATTGGTTCAAACAATGTGCTCATTTTCAAAGGCTGGTCTCGAGTTTTGGCTTTTCTGGCTGATGACGTGTTTGTCAGCAGGAAAATGTGCATGAAGCATTGCTTCCTATAAACAATGTGACACTGTCTGCTGAGACATTTTCATGCCAAATTCTTCAGTTAACTGAGGCACAGTGCCAGCTGTGGTGCCAAAATAGGGCATCATGGAGAGTCTTTGAATTGTCTGATTTTGCCAAGGAGTCATTTTACATAGCCACCCTGGTGTTTTAGGTGACTAAAAAGAGTTGGTGTGATCATGAAGCATTAATATTCTCAAAATCATACTTTTAGATTAATTAACTTCTTTTGCAATAGCAGAAATCATCATTATTTGAGTTTTTAATGTGACAGCTTTGCTATTGTGATAATTTTTAAAACAGTGCTGCTGATAAATAAGGAAAATTTTATTTACATTGCAACGTTGATGTATTTTGATGGCAATCATTACATTGTGATTTTTCTAGAAATCACCTGGATGTCTGGGTGGTGTAATGGAATGAGAATCAGAATGAGAAATTGGAGAACCGAGTTTGAATTCCAGTAAGGTTATTTTCATTCACTTACATGCAAATACACTCGGGAAAAGTATGAATCATCTCTATGAGTTAAATAGTACTTGTATCTGGAAAAATCACTGTTATTCTCGGAAAAAATGTTAATGCAGTATTTACTTGCAAAATCTAGAATTATTTTTACAATCCAAAATATGTTTTATCTTTAAATAGCCCACAAAGGATCAATAAACCATAAAAAAAAAACAAATCAGTTATAAATCACTCTTAAATACAGTGTGCAGCAGAAATACCTCCTACATAAGGGTAAGACATTAGCTCGATAAAGACACTATTGCCACTCATCCTACCATTATGTGGAAGGTATTTCTGCTACACCCTGTATAAATGACAATATTTAAACACTACACTTTTTTGTAATAAACACTTTTGTTCCATAACTCTCTTTTACCAGGATTCTGCTTTATACAAATTTACCATAACTGAGAAAAAGTTCTTAAGAATATTTACTTGAATTTTTATCACAATTAAATTTGCCAATTTGGGAAGTTTTAAATTTTAAACTTTCTTTCTCATATTTTTTCACCACTTTATTTCAACTAATACACAATCCAAGAACCACTTAGGGTATAGGGTTACTGAGGGCAATTGTTGTAAAGGCATAAGGGAGGGGAAGGAAGTGCATCTTATGAGGATATGTAGGATAGATGTTGGTTGTTCCTAGACAGAAGTTAAGATTGTAATGATTGTTGGAGAAGCATCCTCTCAGGCATCTGTTCCATAAAGTAACATTTCTGGGGAAGAAACAGTCTGAGTGGAATTTACTCTTTAGGAAAGGAATAGAGATATCTGATGCCATGAATATGGCATGGTAGGTCCAAGCTGTGAGGGTTTGAACTTGTGGAACTAAATAGCTCGTTTTAACATTTGCCATAGTAATAGTGATAGAGTACTGAGGGTCTGTTTCTCGGTTACTAGATTTCCTGTGGGGAAATAAGTTTTCTTACACACTTGTAGATATAACAGACAAAAAAATATCCACAAAATATTTCATTTATCAATAGTATTCACATCCAAAAAAACATCTGTCTACAGAACAGCCACAGAAGAAAATAAAATTTGGCATGAAATGACCAATAATGTTGATGTGCTTGTAAACAATACTTTACCATACCATTCTTGGTCTCATTTGAATCTTGTAAAGATAGCTGACTCCTGCTGCTGTACTCTATCTGGAATGATACAAGGAACTGACCATTCTTCCAGCATCTTTTGCAAATGGTACAAATACATGAGTTCCATTTGAGGTCTGGAGTGAGCTTTAGACCCAAAAGACATTCAAGATAAGGGGTACCTCATTGAGAATGTGGATGCTATTGCATATTTTAGACACATGATTTTTTTTTGTTTTGTTTTGTGTCATTTGAAATGACATTCTGTCACAATAGTTATAAATTACAAGAGAGATTCTCTTGTGAATCTTTTTTCATTAGTCCCTGTCAAAAGCTAACATCTATAATTTCAAATGACAGAAATCAAAATAGAAAAAGTTAAATTGTATTTTCTTTTTCTTATTGAAAAAGATTCAAAATGCTGATTTTTTTTTTTTTTCATTGTTCTTCCAATGAGCACCTTAACTCTGAAAAAAACTAAAAACATATCAATTGATAAATATATAATATAATATGTTCTCAATAATATAAATATGTTCTCAATATGAGAACAAAATTTGGATAAGTAGAATCCAAATTTTGTTCTCATACCTCTGCCATATATTGTTAATTTTTTGTTGATTTCAAAATTTTAACAGTATTATGAATTTTCAATCATTTTAAAAATGTCACTTGTAAGCATTTGGAAAGAAATGCTTAAAATCATGACAAACACTGAGCCTTTTAACCTAGATAGAAGTCGGTGGTCAAGAACTTAATGTAGTGAGACAATTCAAATATCTTGACTTGATTATCAGTGAAACTGGGAACTGTCATTAGGAATATCATGGGGAATAATATCTTTGGTACTGAAGAAGTCTTTTAGTTGGCACAATTATTTTGGTAGGAGAATGAGATGAGAAGATAAAGTTACTAGCATTGCAATAAACAGTTAAGTTTTCTGTAGGAGGATCCACAATTAAGACACTGATTCATTCTGAAGCCTTTTTCAGGTGTGTGCCTTTTTTTTAACATTAAGATTCATCCTGTACAAGGCACAGGGGTCACTTGAGGTAGAGGGTTACATTAAGGGGTCGTTCATATGGCTAGAAGGGTTAAGATAATGGTTAACTCTGAACTTGAACAGGTTAAGATTGTTGCGATCAGGTAAACATCCTCTTGCGAGTCTGTCCCACAGGGCAGTGGTTCATAGGAAGAAGTTGTTTGAGTAGAACTTACTTCTTGCCAATGGAATACTGAGGGAATGTATGTGGATTGCTACTATATAAGTAGCATGGCAGGTCCTAGCCATGAAAGAACCAAGAAATGTATCTCATCTGAGCACTTTCCATGGAAATGTTCAATCCTTACTGAAGAAGGCTGTAGAAGAGGTCAGCCAAAATATTATAGTAACAGCAAAAGATAACATAAAAAATGTTTTTTATAGTCTGAAGAATACTTGGAATTGTAATGACTTATTTAAATAATTAACAAGTTAGATGAGTTTGTAAGTAAGTGTAAAATAAGAATGAAAGAGAATTTTAAAAAGTTTATTGAGGGATTGTGCACACATGTCACTCTATTTAGAATATAAGATATGAAATAAATCCAAAGAAAAGGTGAGAAAGCTTCTACAAAAGAAAGGCAAAAGGAAATTCTGCTGTTAATTAGATATGTGGATGTATTGCTGTTGTATGAGTTTCTTAATTTCACATACGTGTATACTTTCCTTTACAATTAATCGCTACGAACACATTCCTACTCGTCCCTATCTATACAACTTCCTTCTCTCTATCATATAAGTGTGTGGAACTAAAATGTCTTTACAAGTTGTCTTAAAGGCACATATCAGGCTTTTTTGTCTAGTTGCTCCCATCATAAGTCATATATATATTTTAAAATATCTTTAGTATTCTTCGATGCATGAGAGGCAATGTTTTGCCACTGCCTAAATCTAGCAGATGTTATTTTTAGCTGAAGTTACTTATTTATTTGAATTCTTTTAACTCAGTCAACCATGATTAACTATATTTGCCATTCTAGTCACAGGGTAGAAATTTGTGTGTGTAGTTATCTAACTAATATTTGTCTAAGGGGCTATGCTGTATTTATCTCAATATAGATACATCAATGAGTTTGATGATGAAAAAAAGCATTTATTTTACACTTTTTAAAATGAACTTTGAATGAGTAAAGCATGTAGGTCTCAGCAAGGACCATCCTTCTTTGAACATTGTGGTCTGGTGCTACAGAATCACAAAGAACTGTACCAAATAATAGAAACCATATTACTTGAGAACTTTCAGCAGCAGCAACAACTAAAATGGATACCACATATAACTTGAAGAGAAAATGATATAATCAAGATGTTAACATACCATACTACTACAAATAAAAGGTTAGGAAGGAAACCTCCAATACTGGAAAGAGCAATAACAGCTACTGATCTTGAGAAACCTGTTTTCCTAAAAAAATTGTTTTAAGAGAAAAATTTTATAAATTTCAACTGAAAGTAGTACTGGCTGCTTGGTGAACGAATGTCAAATGTTTCCTTATAAGGAAACAGCTAATATTAGCATTACCATTGTACTTAATTTAGTGTATTAAATATTAGTCACACAGACTGAATATTATTATTGTAAAAATTTTAGATCAAATTTTTGTTTATAACTCCATGTCAGGATGCAGGCTTATTGAGACACACTTTTGTAGTGATATATGCATATATATAAATCTATAATTTTTTTTTTGACTTCACTTGTTTATGGTAATTTTATTATCCTTGCTCTTTCCTCCTTGAATGTCAGTTTTTATCAGTTTTTTTAATACTTGTCTTTGTGTATTAGACATATTTTAGCATGGTCATGTTTTTAGGAATAATAAATTTTTGTTTGCAAACAAACATACATGCACACACACACACACACACACACACGCATATATATCTATATCTATATATAGTTTTAATGTATACTATATTCATGGGTTTAAGTTCTCAATATCAGGGATAGAGCCTATGTAAATATAAAAGTGGACATTGAAGTCAAGACCCAAAAGCAACAGTCTTTTTCATGCTTAAACATAATCATCAGGCCATATTCATATTTAAGAGTTCATTTGAAGAATGCAGATTTGATTAAAAGAGATAGTGATGAGTTGGGGCTATTTTCCTTTCTCATAGCTGTTTCTAATTGTTTCTGCATATTACTATTACTATTGTTTCATTAATTATATGTGTCAATTTGCTATTCCTATCATCTGTGTTATTTTTGGTATTCTAGAAAGCCTGCAATAGGTTTTTGTTTTCTATAAAAAATTTGGAGATGTTTTCATTTTGAGAATCATTTTATTTCCCTCAATTTCAAAGTAAAATTTGCCTTTGCAAGCTAGCATTCTTCTGATGTTGAATTTGTTTGTAATGGTTGCATCCTTAATGATACTGGATTTGTCAGCAATTATGAAATGAATTTCATTTTTTTTTTTTGTTTATCCATTTGGGCTTTTCTAAATCCATTTATTGTATTCATAATTGCAATTTTGCATGTCTTTGAAAAGTTAAATATCATTTTGTCTTTCATTACTCTTGCTGTTAGAAATCACTACCTTCATATTGAAGTTGTTATCAAAATGGTTTTATTTGGTATTCTCTCAATCCATTAGTTTCCTGATAACCTTTGAATTTGATGCATAGACTGGGATTAGTTTTAGAGGGTGTATCTTTTGAATAATCTAATTGTAAGATTAATCACAAGATACATATATGCACTATTTCCCTCTCTTTCTCTAGAGTGAATTTCTTCAGTGAACAGAATTTAATACATTAAGAATCCCAAAATAAAAATAATTTTCTTTAGCTTTTCTTTTCTATTAATATAAGGGCTTCAAGAATCTGAAATATTCATTGCAGTTAATGTATATGCATATTAAACATTATATTTCTTTCTCTCTCTCTGATATATGTACGGGTGCATGGCTGAATGGTTAGAGCATTTGCTTTCCAACCATGAGTCCCAAGTTTGAATCTCAAAGAGGTTGCCTAAGGAATGAGATTTCTTGATATTATTGGACTGGGGAGATGACTCCAGTGGACAGCACCATTGGAAAGTGCCTGAAAATCATACAACAACTTGACCCAAGCCTCGTGCATGAAACAGAACTTTTTATCAATGGTTGTGCTAACATAAACTCACAAGTCATTGTGACAGAGGGTTTACGTGTATGAGTTTTGTTCAAATATATTCATCATGCTAGATGATGTACTCTCTTCCAGACATTGTAACTAAGGCCCACTTGGTATCTGTCTATATTTCTGAGATGAGGTATTGTGACTATTTACACTATTTACATTGTTTAGACTGTTGTCCTCATTAGGATGCCCCAAAGTGGATAGAAGCATTGTTTCAAGTAATCCAGTGACTTGACCCAAAGAGTTGTGAGTTCAGTACCAGGCCACAAAAAGTTCACAGAGGTGAACAAAAACTTGGAGTGTTCAGCTACTAAAGGGAAATAACTGAAACTGAAATATTCAGAAGAGCAATCTACCCTGATGGACGAAATAAATGGTTCAGTTTAAAATTCCAATCACCTGAAGAAGATCGGAGTGTACAACAGGTGAGACATTGTGAATATGATAACAGAGATGAGGACAACAGTCCAAACAATAAGTAAGGCTCACTCATCATAGTTGCAGTATAAAACTAAGGTAGGTTCTATGGGTGTTGAACAAACAAAAAATGTACCTGAGCAGGCATTTTTGACAGGGATGGCTAACCACCCTAGTCAGAAATGACCATCCATTATTTATGTATGCTATATATACTCATGTATCATGTGACTTTGAAGACCTAATTTTGAAGTTAATTTTATATCTCGCATATAATGTGACACTCTTAAAATTAGCTTCAAAATTAGGTTTTCAAAAGTTGCATGATACATTAGTATATACAGTGTGTGTGTGTGTGTGTATGTGTGTCTATATATATAGAGAGAGAGAGCGGTGGGTTTGTTTTTATGGTTTATCAACTCTTTGAGAGTTATTTAAAGCTGAAACATATTTCAGATTCTAGGAGGTTGCCTACAGTATCAAGAGTTCCCAAGTGGTCCTTTATCTAAGTATTGACTGAGCTCAAAACTGCTTAACTTTAGTGATTGAATAGGAATTGGTATCCATAGACTGAATTCCATTTATGTGGAACACATTAGTACCAGGTATTTTGGTTATGAATTCCTTTTA
>OZ038482.1:103176793-103231793 GCA_964036315.1 Acanthosepion esculentum | reverse complement strand
CAACAACAAAGATTGTGTTTTACTGTTGGTCACCATCTTGATTATGTTATTATTTTCTCTTCGAGTTACATGTGCTATCCATTTTAGTTGTTGCTGCTGTTGATAGTCCTCAAATGATGTGGTTTCTGTTATTTGGTACAGTCCTTTGTTTCTGATTCTGTTGCATCAGTCCACAAGGTTCAAAGAAGTGTGGTCTTCACCAAGACCCTCAGGCTTCACTTGATCAAAGCCATTTTTAAACACTGATCTTAGAATGTGGTTGTATATAGCTGACCGTTTAAATATTTTTGAATGGTTTTGGCACCATGCTTGACAGCAATATGAAAGACTTGATCTGATGAGGCTATTTAAGAATATGACTTAAGTTTTCAGGTTAATGTTTTAATTTTAGAATTATTAACACATTGGCTCCTACACCAACCATCAGAGGGTTATGGTGGTATGTCTGCAATGCCTGCACAACCCTCCGGTGGGTGGTTTTCCAATTCCTCTTCTGTCAGGATTATTGGTAGTGGGATGCTATGATTGATTTCTTATAAGATCAGGGTACACCAGAACCTCATTTTTTACCAAAAAATTTTAAATATTTTTATTTTTTGTCTTTTATTTCATTTTCTTTTTGGAATTTCTACTGTTTTTTTATTTTTTTTTATTTTTGGTCTTTTTTTTTTTTTTCATTTTTACATACACAGAGCTGTACCAGGCATTTGTGTGGGTTGTGTGGGACTCTGGGTTTTAAAATGGACTCTGGTACCAAATGACACACTCGTGGGTCATGGGTAATAAATATGACCTATGATATCCTTGCCTCATATATGAAACAATGTTAAAACAAAGTCTCTTTTACCAAAATTAATTAAGATATAGTGTTGGGACTCTGGGACAACAAGAGTAATGAGGCCTGGGAGCCAATGTGTTAAAATGCAAGCAATGCACATGTATCATGAGGTAGCAGTAAACATAAGTATAAACATATATACTCTCTCTCTCTCTGTCTATATATATATATATATATATATATAGTGTGTGTGTTTATATCCAAAATCAACGTGCTAATGATCTAAATTTTCTAAGTATATATCCATTTATTAAAAAAATATATGCTCAAATATGTCTCTCTCTCATATATATATATATATATATATATATATATAAACCTACTGACACTGCAAATTTGAATGATAATTATTAGTTCTAAATGCTATGAAAACATCCGTATTTGCCACTGGGTGTGAGGGTACTCTCATCTGTTTATTTAAACCTTCCTCGAGAAGAGGTAGGAAATAAGGAAAGCTAGCAAGTATTTCTGGGTTGGGAGTGATGGCATGTCGGTATAATTCTTTAATCTCTCCTCTGTATATTCTCTACATTCTCATGATGGCCAGCCATCATCTTCCCCTCTGAGTCTGTTGACTCTCCAAACAGTTCATAAACAGCCTTCAAAGCAATCATATTGCAGCCACCTACTATTGTTATAATAACACGACTACTCCAAAGAACATTGCCATACCATGTATCTTTCTATTTCATTTTAGTTTCTCTCTGTGTTTCTTGCTTTTCTCTTTCTCCCTTCTCTTTTCACTGATCTCTCTGTTTGTTTTTATTAAGCCAGTCATCCATCTGTGCCTGCAGTAGCCAATCTGTATTTTATATAAATATATATATGTATATAATGTGTGTATGTTTGTGTGTTAGAAAGTGTTGGATGAAAACTCTTTAATAGATATATATCTATACATTGACATATGTTAACAATATTCATATGTCTTTATTAATAATATTAATAGATTTTTATGAATTTAAGTAGATATTCACACAAACAAACCAAACATTATATGTAGGTGGATTGTCAGAAGGTTGACTTATTAGCAGTATTTGAATATATAAACTAAAAGACAAAGTACATTGAAAAAAGAAGAGATTATGTTAAAATTTTTTAGGTATGTCCAATATTTTGCTAAAAAGTGGTATACTTTGACGAAAAAAGGTCCCCAAATTGATAAAACAATTTTTAACGTTTAAATGTTTATGTTGTTATTAAAGAGGAAAGACCAAAGTATTTTCTGAATATTTTTTAATCCTTCCTATAAATGTTAAAAATTTTATTTAAAAATGTTATTTTTTTCTAGTTAAAAAAATTTCGTAAATTTGAACTTATCGGCCTTTCTGTCTGAGTTTGTAAACAAGATCATAGTTAGTTAAAAAATCATGTAAAATTCAATTACACCTTTTTCTTTTGTTAGGAAATTTAGAATGATTAAAGTATAGTTAATGTAATTTGAAAGAAACATTACTTACTTTTTTAGCAGAAAATTTTTTAAGAGAGATATTTCCAACCGTGGTGCTTGATTTCATGCGCGTTTGACAGGCGTTAATTGATGTACGTCAAGATATTGACAACTTACGTCAGGGGAATTTATCGGACGGTAGCACAGAAGTGATATAATTTGTTCTAATTTTAAGTGAATCTGGTTAGTAGATTTTTTAAAAAATTCACTTTCAAATTTTTTTTTTTACCTTACGTTTGAGGAAGAATTCTGCACTGAAAATAACATTTAAATTATGAAAGAAAATCAAATTTTACAAGTAAAAATAAAGCAATAAAAACATTTTTTTTAAATTGAGATGTTTTTTTTTCTTCATTGGCTTATTGTTTTTGTGGATTATCTCAGCATTTTTGTTTTTAATTTTCATTAACGATCTTCCCGATTACATCAGCTCTCAACTTGGTATCTCTACTGATGTCACAATCATTTATTCCTGTCTTGATAGTTTGATCAGCTTGATAATGTCAAATTGGCAGCTAATGTCAAAAACGACATTCAGTCTGATGTTAACTGGGGAAAAGAATGGCTTGTTAATTTTAATGACTCTAAAACAAAACTTCTCTCTGTTAATCGTCTGAGAGACCCCTTTCTGCCTTCCATCAGCATGGCTGATGCTAACCTCCAGGAGAGTGACTTGTACCTTCTCAGGCTAACATTCTCGACTGACATGAAGTGGAAAAACTATATTGAATCCATTGCTAGGTCAGCTGCTAAGAAAGTTGGTTCACTGTGTTGGGCTAAACAATTTTTCTCTCCAGAATCTATCTTATAAATCTATGCCTACCATTCATCTATGCTTAGAATATTGCTGCCACATATGGTCCAGTGTTCCTCATATATATTTAGAGTTCCTTGATAAAATCTAAAGAAGAATCAGCAATATTATTGGTCCTGATCTGGTGGCTAGGCTTCAGTTACTTTGCCATCACTGTATAGTTGCCGCTGTGCTTTTTCTATAAACACTTTCATGGTGATTGTTCAGATAAACTTTCTGCTATCGTACTTAGACTTTATGAATTTAAGTGCAGTACTAGTTTTGCAACAGTCTCTCATTAATGTAAACATAAGTTCTATAGTAACAGTTTATTTCCTGCACTTCTCGCTTGTGGGACTCTTTTCTATCTGCATACTTTCCAGTCAAGTTTAATCTTCAAAAGTTTAAATGCAATGTCAACCACTGTCTCATATCTTTCTGATTACCCTTCTATTATTCTTGTTCTTTAGTAATGTTTCTGTTTTCTAATTCTTTCATTAACTCCCTTCTGTCATAGTGGCTTTACTGCCTTGCTTAGGGCGAACTCATTAAAAAAAAAAGAAAAAATAATATATATATATATATATATTGGATATCTGCTGTTGTAATGATTACAAATTGATCTCTCAAGCTGTTGTTAAGTTTCCTTAATTTATCTCCTACTCTTATGGCCTTATGCCAAACTAGGTTAAGTACAGTAAATGTACACATGAAAACAATATTTTTTTCTTAGCTGTTTATTCAAAGGAAAGCTGCACATACAAACACACATGTATGACATCATCTCTGTGTGATTTCTGAATGTGTGTGTGAGAGTATATTTCTATTTTTGTGGTACTACAAGCAGAGAATTTAATCTTTGACTTTAAAAAAAATTCTCTAGACTTATTGTGATGCTTCATTTGGTTTTCGATATTTCCTTTTTTTTTATAAAAAAAGATTAAATATAAAGTTTTTATGTATTAAATGAAATAGAAATGTTTAACTTCATGAAAGATATTTTCTCTTCTCCCCAATATAAAAAAAAACAAATATCACTCAGAAAGAACTGGTAAAAACTGGAGGAGGTTGTCTTTTTAATTTTATGCTAAACATGGTTGAAATTAAATAATATTAACATTGAAATGTTAATGATCATCTTGGATGATCCCCTATATCCAAACAAAACCAAGTACTTGAGCTTGATTACGTCAGGTGCAGATGTTTGCACTGATTTTGAATTAATATTTTTTAGTCATATGAATTCATAGCATTATTATTCAGCTGTATTTTTTTCTCTAATTTTATATCAGCCTATGTTACCTTTCAGCTCAAAGATTCCAGTTTTGATTTGAAGAATCTTTTTAATATTCTAAATTTGGTTCAGCACTAGTCAGACAAGGAGGGATGCACAATGCTGAACAGATAGTAATGTGAAGATGATAGATCTAGAGAATATATTGAATGTGGAATAATTTTCCCTTTTAGCTCCATGGCCATTGAAGCAACAGACATGTGGTTCTACAGAAGGATGCTGAGAATACCATGAGTGGAGCATGTTAATAAGGAGCAAGTTTTAAGGAAACCAACAAAGACTTATATTTTGAATCAGCTGAAATTTATGGCATACAAAATTAGAAAAGAGGGCTTGGACAATTTGACATTCATATGGACAGCAAGAGTGGTACAGGGAAACAGTGAGTGCTTGTGTAAATGGATGGCAGAATGGTGACTTTGCAGGATAGTAAGAAGTTAAACAAGGTTTAAAACTAAAATGGATAGGAAGAACCATGACTGTCTAAATCCTGAAGAGACATGGGATATAAAAGAAGAAACTTTGACTCTTCAGTAAATTCTGGCCCAAGGATTGAACTAAGAATTACAGTCACCAAATCCTTGAGTAATACAAAAAGTATGAGCTAGATGAGATATCCCTAGACATGAGCAGTGGAATGAGAACAGTCTACCCCCATAGACTTCTTTAGAATTACCTGTAGATTACTCAGATTGATATACACTTTCTTCACTAGGCCCAAAGAGTTGTGAGTTCAATACCAGGCTATGACAGTGGTGAACCAAAAAAAAGAGTTGAGTTAAAGGGAAATAACTGAGACATCTGGAAGAGACATGGCACGTGGAACTAGAACAATCTATCCTGGCGAATGAAATAAAGGATTTGGTTTGAAATTCCAATCACCTGAAGAAGGCCAGAGTGTACAATGGATGAAACATTGTAATAACAACAACAAAAATGAGGACAATAGTCTGAATATAAATAGTGTAAATAATGATAACTCCTCACTAATTCCAGAAGTTCAAACAGAAATCTCTCAGAAACTTACATATTCCTCACACACAGCCAAAGATGGTGCTGGAAAGTTTTGCAAAAAACTAGTGAGTTAGAGAAATTTATACAAATATGTGAAATATACAGGGTGCAATGGGTAAATTTCTGTCTATATCTCTGAGATGAGGTATAATTATTTACATTATTCAGACTGTTACCCTCATTTTCATTGCTGTATTCACAACATTTCAGCCATTGTATGCTCTGACCTTCTTCACTAGGCCCAAAGAGTTGTGAGTTAAATACCAGGCTACAGCAGTGGTGAACCAAAAAAAACGAGTTTAGTTAAAGGGAAATAACTGAGACATCTGGAAGAGGCATGGCACGTGGAAGTAAAACAATCTATCCTGGTGAATGAAATAAAGGATTTGGTTCGAAATTCCAATTACCTGAAGAAGGCCAGAGTGTACAATGGCTGAAACATTGTGAATATGGCAATGAAGATGAGGGTAACAGTCCAAATAATGTAAATAGTGAGTAAATTGTCACCATTTTTATATTTTTAACTCCATGTTTGCATGGTGTTTGCTTTAGATTTTGTTGACTGCACGATATAGTAGTGTCATTTGAGCACCATCTTTGAGAAAAGGAGCACCATGGTGCAATTCACTTTGCCAACTCCAATACAAACATTTCGGTGTGTTTAGGTGTCAATCTGAGGACAGTGCAGTGAATTCAGAAAGAGTTGAACGAATCTAATGGTAATTATGAAGGTACAGCAGCTCTGAAAACTCATTCTGATAAGAAAAGAACTCCTGAATTTGTTGGTGAGGGCCTCAGACTCAACAAGAAGGCCTTGAGGAGGTAGTGTTGCCCTGGGTCAAGAGGTTGACTGCTGGGAGACCCTATGTCTGACAACAGGACTCTCCACCATGCCACACAAGCAGAGAACCCAGTTATGTCTATCAGACAATTTCTGCAACCACATCACCCCTTACATAAGGCCACCTAACTCAGCAAACTGCAACCCCCTTGATTATTACGTGTGAAGTCCAGTTGAGCAAGTAATCAGCAAAACCTGTAACATCAAAGATAAACTGAAGGCAAGGATTATGGCAGTGTTCACCAACTTAAACAAAGAGACTGTACAGAAAAGATGCAGGAGATTCTGAAGTTGTCTGGAGGTTGTGGCTGAAGTCAATGGCAATTTTATTGAATAAATTTACTCTTTAGTATTTCAAGATATTTCTGTGTAATTTTGGCAAATATATCTCTTAAAATGAGATGTCAGTGTTGTTTTCATTTTTGCATAATTTAGATAACAATTTATCCATTGCACCCTGTATTTATATACTTACAAAATTGATTAAAGAAAAAAAAAACATATATTCAAACAGTCTGACATCTTTACATTTATTCTTAACACAAAATATATTTAAGACTAAACATCAGTTTTAAGAAGACAGAATATATGGTCATCAGCAAAAGGAACAGCTGAGATGTGAATTCTGAATTGGAGACAAAATCAAGAACAGAAATTTAAATATCGAGGAAGTGATTCAACAGAAGACAGAAAATGCAACACCAAAATCTAATGGTACATTGGAATAGTGAAAGTTGCTTTTCAAAAGCTAAGCAAAGTAATAAGAAACAGGAAAATTCCATTAGAAACAAAGGAAAGAGTGTTGAACTGTTATATAATATCAGACCAACTACATGTCAGTGAATGCTGGACAATCTCATCGCAAACAAAAAAAGACTCATGGCAAGAGCAATGTGGTTCTACAGAAGGATGCTAAGAATACCATGGACTGAATATGTGAGTAACATGAAAATGTAAACAAAAAGAACACTTATACTTACAATCAGAGACAGTTGAAACTCCAAGGCACATAATAAGTAAAAAGGACTAAGAGTCTTTGACACTAACAAGATATAGTGAAAACAAGAGTGAATCAGTGTATTGCAAATGGTTGGTAGAACAGGGATGAGGAGGGATAGCAAAAGTCAAACCTTACTATTACCTAAAAAGGATAGGAATTTGTGGAGGGCAATGATTGCCAATGTCCTGAAGGGACAAGGCACGTAGAAGTAGTATATAGGTTAATTAATATGAAGTGCACATTATCTTATTTAAAATATGTACAGTAGTGTGCCTCTGTATGTATGCATATGTTTACTATTTTAATACTTGTATTCTCATATATATATATATATATATATATATATATATAGCAATAACAAGTATTGTATTTTGTAAGAATCAGTTGACTCAAGTAATTCTAGAAAATAATGTTACTGCATTATATATATTACATTATACTGACTAAACTAAATATCAAATTATAAAGAATACATTCACTTATCTTGCTTCTACTCTGGATTTCATGGAATTACTTACAATTCTTCAGGAGACTTGAATGTAAAATTGGATTCAAGGAAAAAATGTTTTTTGAAAATAAATCCAATTTTACCATCAAGTCTGCTGAAGAGTGGATTTGTGCATTTGTTGCAGTTATCGGTGCAGAATTGGATTGGTACATTAGATTTCAATTCCAGCCAATGGTGTTGTATTTGCTTTCAGAAAAATACTCTTTGAAAAATATGAATCCATCTCTTCTCCAGCCAACTAGGTTAATAGCAGAGCAGAATAGACTCACTAGCTTTGGTTTGGTAACCAATCTAGGAGAAGGAAAACTTTAAATTCAAAACGATGGCAGCAACACCTAGTGTTAATTGGCATCTGTAAGCATGCTTAAATTCATGCAGGGAAATAGCTTATCAGAGCAGTTGCCATAAAAATATTTGTAGAAAAGACAGAGGAAAGCCATGCCAAGTTGGTGAGAAAGTGATTACTTCGGTCAGTAGATGAAAATAAATATACTGTTTAATAAATGAATGTAGTGTCTGCTCAAATAAAAAAACAAAAAATGTCTAAGTAATAAAATCTGTCAGATTAATAAATAAAAAATCCATCACATCTTTAGAAATATACACACACAGATATATATATATATATATATATATATACGCACATACACTTTTAAGAATAAAAAAGCAAAACAATGAGTCATATTAATTCATTTGAACCTCATGTGTTGACAGTTTGTGAGAAGTGCTGCTGCCTTACTTGGTGGGGGTTAACTGATTCTGAGTACTAATTACTGCATCAGAATTTTAGGGTTTAACTTACATGTGTGTACATGAACAGACATTTATGTGCATCTGCATATGTATAATAAATATATGAACTTGTACTGACTAATATTATTATTATACTTATATACAGTGTAACCCGGATATAAGAGAGTTGTCGGTACCGGAGAAGAAGTCTCTTATATCCGGGTTTGGTCTATTATATATACATTAACACAGGCTCTAATTTGGGACCAGAAAAAATATATCTTATATCCGGGTTTCTCTTATATCCGGGTTACACTGTATTTATCTATGTGTGTTGACTGGGTAAGTAAAATTATGTTACATGTTTTTCATAAGCATATTCACATAGACAGCAACATATTTGTTAATTTTTTACAACAGACTTTGAACGCTGTAGAGTTTGGTGTGAAAACATTATTTAATATCTAATTTAGATGATGGAAAGTGTGACACTGAAATCCAATGGTGCATTGGAATAGCAAATGATGCCTTCTAGAAACAAAACAAAGTAGTAAGAGAGAGCCAAATTTCATTAGAAACAAAGAAAAGAGTGATCACCTGTAATGTAATATCAATCCTCCTATATGACAGTGAATGATGACAATTTCCTCACAGATGAAGAGGAAACTTGAGACAAGAGAGATGTGGTTCTACAGACATGCTGCTAATACCATGTACAGAAAATGTAAGCAGAAGAGAAAATGTAAGAGGAAGTTTTAAGGAAAATATGAAATCTCCAAGCTCTCCTTCCTCATTGTGTATCGCAGAAATTTCACTTTTCTCTCCCTCATTGTAAGTATCCTGAAAAGGACTTATGCTTATTACCTACTTTTTTTCTGGGACGCATAATGAGAAAAGAAGACTTGGAGAATTTAACTCATGTTACATATTGAAGGAAGGAGGAGCAGAGAGAAACAGTAACCTTCCTAACAATTTTGTGCCAATGGACTGCAGAGCGAAGACTGGGAGAGAAAAGACAAACATTTCTTATAGCTATAGAGAGTAAGAAGCTGTGAAGAGCCATAGTTACGTCTTGAAATGTTATGGCAGACGAAGAAAAAAGGATTCCTCTAGAAATAATAAAATTCAGCTTTTGTTTTGGAGTAAAAAAAAAAAAAGTAGGTATGGACATATTTATGGGTGACACTTTTTAGGAAATGGATTAAATCCAATAATTTTTTAATGGAAATGCATAGTTGAGTAGATGTTCTTTTTTTTTTTAATTATTAAACAGTATATTTATTTATTTATATCTGCCAGCCTGAATATTCAAGAAATCTTGTTAAAAAAATATGCATTCTTTGGTAAGATTTGAACCTGCATCCCCCAGAAGAAACTGTCACGAGATCTGACACGCCTTGACCTCTTGATCATGTAGGATCTCCTGATCAAACAAAGCCTGAATAGTGATTTTGAACACATCTTTCTTGATTCTTGAATTATACATATCTGCTCTGTTTCATATTTGTTTGATCAGGTGTGTTTTCAATTTCTTCTTTACTTTGTGCTGTTGGTGTTTATACAATTTTTT
The DNA here is from genome assembly GCA_964036315.1 of Acanthosepion esculentum. NCBI lineage: Eukaryota > Metazoa > Mollusca > Cephalopoda > Sepiida > Sepiidae > Acanthosepion > Acanthosepion esculentum. The sequence continues at coordinate 103,221,753 of OZ038482.1, read as the reverse complement.
TTTTTTTTTTTTTTTTTTTTTTAAGCTTATCACCCCAAGCAAGGCTGGAAGCCACTAGCACACAAGGGGTTATAGAAGGTTTGGAGGAAGAGCAGATAGGAGTGGTAAAGGAGAGGATGTGGAGAAAGATAGTGGATCAATCAAAGCAAGGGGGTTACAGAAGATTTGGAGCGAGAGCCGATAGGAATGAAAGGTGAAAGGATGTGGAGAAGGGAAGTGGATAGATCAAGGCAACTGGAGATGTCGATTTACAATAGTTGGAGATTGTATTTGTCAGGGAAACAGGAATAAGGGAGTTCCACAGGTGAGAGGTGCGAGACATGAAGCTATTGGGGTAGAAGAGACGTCTACATCTAACAGTTTCAACGGTGAAGGGGTGGGAATGGGATGCCAGCCTCGTAAGATGTTTAAATTCATGAGGCCTAGGAACCAGCAAAAGCAGCTCCTTGGAGCAATTACCGTGAAAGTATTTGTAAAAAAGACAGAGCGAGGCAACGTCGCGTCTGTGAGAGAGCGACTGCAGACGAGATGACAGATCGGGGCCAATTACATTGCATATCCGTCTCTGGATCTTATCAAGAACCCTGAGGCAAACAGCAGGGTCTCCAGACCATATATGGCAGCAATACTCCATGCAAGGGCGAATGGTCGATTTATAGATTTGGAGAATCGATTCTGGGGAAAAAAATTTCCTGGCTCGGCACAGGGGGATTACAATGAATATATTAAAAGGCTTCAGTTTAACTGCAAGAATTCCATCAGATAGTTGATAGTATCCTAGAACACATTTCTTCATGTCTGGGTCTAGTATGTGTCCTATTCTTTCTCATTTTTCTCTCCACCTCTATATGTGACCTTGTGTTTGTCACTGATAAAATCTCCATTATTTTCCCACCTAGTTTTACGTCTGCCTAAAATATTAACATTTAGTCCATTCATTTCTGGCTTTATGTTTTTCAACTGGCCCCATTGATTTTAATGTTCCATGTCCTTAAAACTATTTTTTGTTTGACATTTGAACAGTTACTCAATAATGGTCTGGTGACACCAGTCACTCATGTCTTTCCTTAACAGGCAAGGGATCAATTCTTAGAAATTGATACACTTCATGCTGTTGTTATTTAAGATTAAAATCATCTCTGATGACACTAACATCATTTTATAGAGTAGGGCAAATTGCGCAAACACTTGTCCAATTTATCTAAGTAATGAACTGGAAAGTATCCAGAGAGAGCATACCTCTGCTGATGCCATTGCTGCTACAAACTAAATGAAAACTATTTTATAAGTACAATTTCATACAGAGAAGATAACAATGTATTTTTGTTTTATTCTTTTTCTATATATTTTAGATTAAATTCTCAACATATGAAATGTCTCTGAATTAAAAGCAAATTTATTGCTCTGCTGCCAAATTTAATCAGTTGTTCTTTGGCCTGTGGTCCACACCTTCGTAAAATTCATTAAGAACGTTTCATTGATATTCATTAAAAACCTTTGAAGATATTGCGTAAACAAACATAGAGGAATTTATAAAATCTGTCCAATATCAGTCAGTCAGTCAGTTATGTGCCATGCATGATACATGCTTAGATGATCATGTATCTTTCCATACATGACTGACGAGACAGATTTTTTCCTGCAGTAGGTTGCCATTTCTTTCTGCGGTAGACCAATTGCCATCCATCGGTCTATTCTGCTATTTACCCATAGCTGGGGGGAGAAGAAGAGGATTCATATCTTTCCCAAGGGTATTAGCATGTAAATGAATGCAATGGATTCGAGTGGAATTTGAAATTGGCTCTCCGATTCCTCAATCCAGCCACTATCTATTACTCCACTGTCTGGAAGAAAAAAATAAAGAAAAATCATTGTGTTAAGAGCATTATAAAATAATCACTGCAAATAAAACTTTAAAATATAATATTTTCTTCTTTATGTACTGTGTCCCTTCAGGACATAGGCGATCATGGCCCTCCACATCTTCCTGTCCCTTGTATCTCTTAATAAATTTTGTGTTTTTACCATTTCTCCCAAACATTGTTCCACCATCCATTTACCCAGGCCCATCAAGTATGTTATGTGTTATTTTCCTCTGTCCCTCTTTCCCTTAATCTGTCTTGTGAATAACAGATTTTCCAAGCCCTCCTTCCTCATTACCCAGAAATTTCAACTCCCTCTTCCTGATGTTAAGTATAAGTTTCCTTTTTGTTTCCATTTTCTCTAAAACCTTGTTGTTTCTCACATGCTCAGTCCATTGTATCTTTCTATAGATGTTGTCTTTATTCAAAATAGCCAAAAATTAGGAAGGCTGTAGTTAGAAGAAAAGGCTTGAAAGAACAGAAGACTAGGTAGAGGAAACAAAGAAGTTTATTAAATATTCATACATAGAATGGAATAATTTGAGTAAATAGAATACTACTCAAATCCTACTATAAAGTGGCTACTTGCCATATTTATAAGTAGTAGGGAAGAGCAGGGAATACGCAGAGTCCTACTCTACAAAACTAACCCTTGTAAATAATAAGGTAGATTGGACTCCTTAGCCTTAGTAGAGCAACCAGTTGAGGAGAACACTGAATTCAAAACAAGCCCATCAATGCATCTAGTCCCCAAGTAGTCTTATGGGATTAAAGGACTCCTAAGCAGAATAAAAAAAAAATTTTGTTTAAAAATTACAGATGATGAAAACAGTCAACAAGGTTAAAAAGATGAATCAGCTAACAAATTGCTATGGTAATTTATCCATGCATGCATGGACTCTCCCAGCTATAAATAGGAGCAGGTACTGCCTTTTGGAGAGGGAATTTTCCAGCAGTCAGCTCTGACAGTCGGACCAATCATTCTTGCCGTAACACTCTTATTTGTATGTGTTTGTATTACTGCTTCTGTTAATATGTTTGTTTAACTCAATTCCTCTTTTTGTGTCTTTATTTCTGACCCTAACAAGGCCACAACACAAATGAAAAACAATTTTCTTAGTGACTCTTGATTGCTTTCATAAAATTGAAAATGAGATAAGTGTAATTTTTTACTTGTCCCCTATTAAATGTCAGAGAAAAGCACAATGCATTATCCTGTACATATTTTGTATGCCAGCTTTGATAAAACTTGTTTTATGGATCATTGGCCTTCATAATTATAGTTTTAAGTTGTTAGTCTTCTAATGGATGGCTGTAGCCAATAAAAAAAGGATCATTAATAAGCATTATACATTAGTATTATGTATATTTGTAAATATTTTTGAATCTTATCTGTTCTGTTTTCTGTTCTGGTAGATGAGATTATCAGAGTTGCAGAGAGACAGATGGTTGGGTGAACCAACTCCAAGATCAACTGGTGGGCGGAGTTTTAAATTGTTTGTCTGTATGCATTTCTGAAAAAAAAAAAACCTGCTGGGACATTTTTGAAGTTAAAAGCAGATGGATGGTTCTCCTCGAGTGAAGATTGCCTGTTTTTCAAATAATTTTTTCAGCTTGGATGAGTGAATGTCAGAGTTGAAAGAAATGGATGAATGAGATTTGTTATCTAGGGGCACGCATCTTAATCAAATAAAAAAAAAAGCTTTCTTGACATTTTTCAAAAACTGATGATGAATTTATTTTATAGTTTTTTTTTTTTTTGTTCATTTGTCTTTTATTTTTTTATGTTTTTGTTTGTTTTAACATTTTTTTCTTTTTACATTCTTGAGAATTTTAAATGTATTTTTTATATTGTTTAATTTATAAAGTAATTTTAAAATATTCATATTGCGAGTACTGGAAATGTTTTATGAAAAAAAACTTAAATTTAAATGATTTTATCATACAAATATTAAAATCATTAAAATTTAAAAGATATGAATATTTTCTATTGTCACACTAGGGTGCCAAAAAAGTTCTCAGCTCAATTCACTTTTGAAAATCTGATCAGGCAAAGAACTTATCGCATAAGAGAATTTTTGTTGAGTACAAATTATATGATTTTAAGTTCATGGTCTGTTGAAGAAGAGATTAAAAAAAAACATGATGATTGGTTAGTTGATCCCAATTTTAGAAAGTGGGCTGTGCCAAGAAATTTTCAGCACGCCCTTTGTAAAAATACAATATACTTATAAAAAATATTAAAATCATTAAAATTTAAAAGCTAAAAATTTCTTAATAAAATTGAGAACTTTAAACATAAATATTTTTAAAACTATTTTCTGAGTATATGATTTGTTTTAAATAATTTATTTTTATGGTATTTCTTAAAATCCTTTAAAATTAGTATAATTAAGAATATTTTTTTAAATTTCTATTTTTATTGATAAAAATGTTTTTAATTATTAAAATTTATATTTAATATTTATTATTTATTTATTTGCTTAATAGCTGCCCTTAATCTCAATATCAAATCCTTTCCTATTTTTAAAATTTATATTCTAATTATTTGCAAATAAATAAGCAATAATTAAATAAATAAGGGAGACTATTCTATAATTAGCCAAACTCCAACTACATTTAAAATTAGCTTTATTTTTTACTTGTGCTAATTCATAATCAGCAGTAATCTTATTTTAGATAGTTTCTGAAAAACTTTTTCATATTAAAGTGTGTAAATGTTCATAATGGAAAAAGAAATGAAAAGATTTATGTTTTTTTGCATAAAATAATACTTGTCAAGTAATAACTTTATTTTCTAAAATTACTTTTATCTATATAAAAAAAATGTAAAATTATTTCTTATAAAATAAATATATAATTATTTCACATGTGGTGTGAGCAGCGAACAGCCTCCATATGCCATCACCCGGGTTTGTGCCTTGGGGAGGTCACTCTGTCTAACCAACAGTAAGTATGTAACATGGGGGACAGCAATTTATGGGTTATAAGTCCATGCTCATCTGGTGTAGAGTTGGATACCATGGGTTGTCTTTAATGGTGGGAGGGTTCACTGTATTTCATTGGTCAACTACCACCTGTCTCATGCCGGGCAGCTCCCAAGCAATAGAGTATTGACCTGTCATGGTCTGTGTGCTTCAGTGAGTGCCTGAGGCTTATAGCTGTTGGCTTAAGAAACAGATCGATAAATGTGCACCAAACAAACAAATGAATCCAGCTCTTTGTATCACAAGTTAGAATGTGCAAGCCACGTGCATAGGTCTATTTGATGACCTTCAGGAAAAGCTCTTGAAAAGACTGCAGTGATCGATTATGAGCTAAACCAACTAAACATTAACATGGCAGCTCTACAGGAAACAACTTCTCGACAGTAGATCTCTAAAGGAAGAACACTACACCTTCTTCTGGCAGGGGAGAGGAGTTGATGAATGCAGAGAAAATGGAGTTGAACTTGCTTCTCAGGAACACCAGGCTTTATATGATTGAACTTCTAACAGGTGGCACAGAGAATTTGCATGCTTCGCCTCTCTATATAGGAATGCCTTGTAAATCTTGTGTACATCTATGCATCAACACTCCAAGCCATAACTGGCCAAAGACCTGTTCGACACTCTACTTGACAGCATAGTCAATTGTATCCCAGGATATGAACATATTTACCTACTAGGAGACTTCAACGCGAGGGTGGGTGCTGATCAAGAGTAGTTGCCAAATGCATTAGGTCACCATAGTATAAGGAAAATGAATTGGAATGGCCAAAGACTCCTAGAATTCTGCTGCCATCATAAATTGTGAGTGATGAATACCTGTTTCCAGAACAAGGCATGCCCAAAGCATCCTGGAAACATCTTAGGTTAAATCATTGGCACCAGCTAGACCTGGTCATCACCAGATATGACTCCCTAAACAATGGCTGCAACACCAGAGCTTATCACAGCATCAACTGCAACACAGACCACGCCCTAAACTCTTCAAAGGTAAAGTTAAACCCTAAGAATCTCTACCATTTAAAGAAGAAATGCAGTTGAGAATTAACTCTAGCAAGACTGCCAATACAGATAAAAACCAGAAATTCTTAGAGGGATTTGTGGAGACCCTTCACAGTGATTCATTACAGTATGTGGAAGACAGCTGAAAATTCCTTCAGAACACCATCTGCAGCCTTGACCTATGGAAAGAAGGCACACAAGAACAAATAGTGGTTTGAGGCTAACGTCTCCATATCTGAGGTGGTCATCAATGCTAAGCACAGCATACTGATTAGATTCAAGAGTAATCCTAGCTCACAGAATCTACAGACTCTGAAAGCTGCTCATAGCAAGACCCAGCAAACTGCAGGACACTGTGCAATTGACTACTGGCTCCAACTGTCAAACAGCATCTAACAGGCTTCAGACAAGAACAGCACCTTGAACATATATATATAATGCCTGGCCACTTGTATCTGAGGATACTGGTTTACTGGGGTGGCTAGCTAGTCCCCATTGCAAACACCCTGTTCAAACACATTGAAACTTGAAAAGACTGCAGTGATTGATTATGAGCTAAACCAACTGAACATGGCAGCTCTACAGGAAAACAACTTCTGGACAGTAGGTCTCTAAAGGAAGAACACTACACCTTCTTCTGGCAGGGGAGAGGAGTTGATGAATGCATCTGTGGCCTATACTGAAACTATGATGAGTAGACCTCAGTTACAGTTTCTGGGAGAGTGTGTGTTATCTAGCATACATCAACAGTCTGAACAAGGCCAGCATGATCAAACCCTCTGTCATGATGACTTGTTACTTCGTGCTAGCACAATCACCAACAGCTCCCGAAGGGTTCCATCTCCCCAATTTCACTTGCAAGGCTTGGGTCAACCCATAGTATGGTTTTCAGGCACTTTCCAAAGGTTCTGCACACTGCGATCGCCCACTCCAGACTGGCAAATCGACCCTGGTGAGATTCAAACCTGTCATGGTCAGAAAGTGAATCTTCTAATCCATATCTGGAACATGTACAAGAACAATAAACAAGCAACTGGTAAACAAACAACAAAGTCTGCACCCCCTGAAATCAAAGATAGGGAAGTTAATTACAGAAAAAGACAAACAAATGGGACGATGGGTAGTGAAAATTCTGTCACTAAATAAGTGCTTGATGTTATTGAGGGTCTGCCAGTCTTGGAACTGAACTATGAAACTACAATGAAAGAGCTTAGTAAATCCATCAATACTCTAGCCTGTGGGAAATACTTCAGGGGAAGACTGCATACTGCCAGGGATCATCAAATATGGTAAACCATCTTTATTGAAACCATTCTACTTAGCCTCTGCTGCAGAGAAGGCAATTTTCCTCAGGACATACAATGTCAAGATAATTACCTGTATAAAAACAAGGGCAACCACAGTGACTGCAATAATTATTGGGGAATCTCTTTGCCTGAATGCAGTTAATTTTAATGCATCTTCTCCTTTGTCAACATCATCTTTGATGGCTAGGTCACGTAAATTGAATGAATGCCAGCCATGTACCAAAAGACATCATGTATGGTGAGCTAGCCACTGAACACTGTCAGGTAAGCCACCCTGCACTACTTTCAAGGAAGTTTGCAAGTAAGGACATGAAACTCACAGGTATGGAAACTGGTATTGAAGCTTGGAACATGCAGCAGGTAATTGCAGTGGTTGGCATCATGCTGTTCAATGAGGATCCATGAAGGTCAAGAAAAGGCGAAACCAACTATTGGAGATCAGAAGACAATGCACTACTCTCAGATATTCATGCTATATTCCAGCTTCATTTGTTGCATCTGTGGAAAAAGAATACCATTTAAAGATTGGTCTGTTAAGCCACTCTAGATGCTGCTCACAAAAGGACTGAATGTTTGACCGACAGAGCACTACCATTATCTTGCAAGATAAATTTATTATTATTACTATTACTGCAACTACTATCATCATCATAACAACAATAATAATAATAATCATTATCATCATCAAATATACCTATAATTTCTGTGTGGGGGTCTGCATATAATGAATTACCTTCTCATATAAAGTAACCAACTTACATAGCAATGATGTTAGCCGTGATTGGCCAAACACTCATCACAACAACTGCCATCTAAATTAGATGCCAGTGCCACCTACCTAGACAAACTTCAAACAGGTTATAATTAAGGCTGGGTGGGGGTGTAACTCTCACTCAACATTCATAGACAGATATGAATATGTATCAGCAACACCTACAAACAAAAATTGAATCATTATAATATAGATAATTGCATTTTAACCTGTAATAATGGCATCAGATTTAAATAAAATTACTTTTTCAGTTATCCCTTTAATGTACACAATACCTCATTAGTTGCTTGCAGATGAAAAACGGAATAATTTTAAAATGGACAAAACACATTGCATCTTTCATTTTAGTACACTAATTTTATTCATCTTCTACAGACATACACAGATATGAGGTGGATGCTGTTAAGTTATTGGCCTGGCCGAGAAGGGATTACAAAATAAATTCTGAACTTTTGGTTATTTTGCCAGATTTTGAGAACTGGGTCAGGCTAAGGATTTTTTTAGCACTCCCATATGTGTGTATGTATGTGTTTGACAATATTCACATATATACAAAGTAATTTCAACTCTGATCTTTGATACACAAAATTATTCACTTAAAGAATTGGTTTATATCAAATATTATTTAAAATTTTTTTAATGTTTTAATTTTTAAAGAATATTTTAGTCTCAACAATATAGATGGTGATTTTCTAAGGATAGCTTTGATTTTCAAAAATTTAAATGCAATGTCAATTGTTATCTTCTGTCTTCTTAACTCCTGTTCTTTTATTGTTCTCTCTCATAAATAATGCTTTATTTTTCTCAGATTCTCCATCAATCAGGAACCTCTTTCATCATAGTGTCTTTATTGCCTTGCTTGGGGTGAAATCATTAAAAAAATATAAGTTAATGTGTTCGCATTTCCATTTTTCAAAAATATTTTTTATAGTTTGAAATATTTTAGCTTTTGTTAAAATTTTTACAAATATCTCCATTACTCCTTTTTTTTTTTTAAAATAAATAAATAAATAAATATATCTTTATTTCTACTGTTTGGTTTCTAGATAAATATGTCTTGGACTTAAAAAATTTCTGTAAGATTTTCAAAAATAGTTTTTTGATGCTTCATGAGTTTTAGTAAAACATAAATTATTTAAAAAAAAATAAAAATGAATGAATTTGGTAAAATGTAATAAATTACTTTACAAAACGTTTTGCATTTATATTTTGAGTAGTTTATTACTTTTATATTTTGAAATGACTTTATTTTTAGGCTTATTTTTGTGGAAGTTTATATTTTGATTATACTTTTAATTCTGTTTGTTATATATATTACCTAAAATTCTTAACTTTCCCAGAACTCATTTCATTTTTCATGACAAAGAAAGACAGAAGCTTTTATGGTTTATGAATTAGAAATAAAAAAAGAAAAAATTCTTTTCAATTTTCTTTTTAATGTTTTTAGTCTAGTATAATTTACCTAATTGCTTTTCCCCTTTCATTTTGGTGAAACAGTTAGATATCTCTTTTTCAGCATTTTGTAATTTTATATTTTGACAAGGAGTTAACCATCTATTTCCTTTAAGATAAAAAGCAAATTTTAAAAGAAAGGTTATTTATTTCTTTTCTTTTTGTTTCACACTGTTGTCTCCCTTTTCCAATATATTCACTAACACCCGAGTATTAGATAGAGCTGTCTTGTCTAACTGGGATAAGATGAAGTTTTCTTTCTTCTTCTCCCACTCTTTATTTCACAAAGAAAAAAAAATTCTTTGTGAAACAATGGAGAAAAAAATCCAAGGGAGGAAGGAAGTTCTCAAAATCCAAATTACAAACACAGAAGAAGGAAGTTTTGAAAATTTAAAATGCAGAGATGAAAGTTAATGAGTCGTAACAGATTTTGTCAGCAAAATATTTTTACCAAACCTTTGTGTATGGGTTGTTAGAAGTGAGCAGGTTGTAGTCTATTGTTCTTTATCATTATTCTTTTTTGTTTTTAACATAAAACATCTTGATATTTTGTTCTTAAAGTGTTTTCTCTGGTTGGTATGATCCCCAGGCAGTTTGAAAGGATCAAGTGAAATGAGAAAACTTCAAAATAGTCAGACTTTTAAACAATGAACACAGTTTTATGGGTCTCTTAGCATTCAGTGCACTACAGAGACATATATATTTTCAATTCATACTCATTATGAGAAAGTAGGGGTTCCACTTTATCTATTTTGTTCAACCAAAAAGACTGCATAAATATGAAAGTGCCATACCCTGTTGGAACTCCAGTTTATCTCAGTTTAGTGAATTATGGGTATTGCAAAGAAATTTAGTATTTGAATCCATGATGATTTGCTGAATTGAATTTGCAATACTTTTTTTTTTCTAGTAAGGTTCACGCTGTACAAAACCCAGGGGTCACTTGAGGTAGAGGGTTATGTTAAGGGGTAGTTTATATGGATAGGAGGGGAAGATAACAGTTAATCCTAGACTTGAACAGGTTAAGATTGTATTGATTCGTGAAATATCCTCTTGGGAGCCTGTTCCACAGGGCAGTGCTTTGTGGGAAGAATCTATTTGAATGAAACTTACTTCTCACTGATGGAATACAGAGGGAATGTGGGTGGTTTGCTACAATGTAAGTGGGATGGTGAGTCCTAGCCATGAAGGTTAGATTTGGCAGAACCAAGGAATGTCATTCATCTGAGCACTTTCCATGGAAGTAACAATAGAGCACTGAGAGACTCACCACATCCCACCTGTGAGAGAGAGGTTTGAGGGTGAAAAATAATTCTTCTCCAACAAGGATTCGGTGACACTTTTTAACTCTATCAAGGCTGGAAAGTGAGGATTTGGCAGCTCCCATCTAATTATGGCAACAGTACTCCATTTTTGACCTGATCTAGCTCTTATAAAGGTAGAGGATAGCATGAAAGTAGATTTAAAAAAAAAAAAAATCTTCAGTCACTTTAATTCAAATGGTTAGTTCCTTGCACCACTGTAGAAAGTACTTGAGCTCTCCTGCCATACTCTATCTTTACAAGTATCAGATCAAACCAAAAACAGAGTACAGCTGCCATATCTGGGTTGGAGCTGTACAATCTTCACTTGACCTCCCATTAAACTTTGCATGCTCTACAGTAAATATAATGTGAGATATAGTAGTGCATGAAGAGTTCAAAAGGAGGTCACAGTTCAGCACAGAGATCAGAAGGAAGACAGTCTTGTATAGGATATGATTCATATGCTCCCCCTCCAAATTTCAAATGTAAGAAGGAAGTTCCATTCTGACAGCCCCCCCCCCCCCACAAAAGGACTGTTACTTTGTTAGAGAGACTCTCATGGGTGTGCTTGCCTACATACTTTAATCTTGATTTCTTCAAATTAAGGATCATGCTGTAGAGTGCATCAGAGCATGGACATGACATAGGAAGGTTTTTGTCATCTACTGTAGCCTGGAAGTTTCTGGTTGTAAGGGTTCCTTGTGCTATCAGATAAAAACTCCCCAGGCCTAGAGGGTTGGATTAATTCAGAGCAACAATTTTCCCACTATAAATTATCAAAGGTCTGTTTTGCAAATTTGTCCAGATCCACTGGTGAATTGCAAGACAAAGTCTTCTTCAGACACAAAGGACAACTATGATGATTAATTAATTCCACATCCTGAATTATATGATGGATTTAGGGTAGGTGATGTTACTGCTTTCATTTCAACTCCAGATAATAGTTTCTGTTTTGGAAAGGTTTATCTCGATTCCTATTGCTATACAATTATTAAAGATGTATTCTGAAGGTGAATGTATATTTCACTACTGAACTGTCTCCATCATAAGCTTGAGGTTGGTGTTGTAATACATTTTCCCTTAATTAATCAGCCTCCATACAATTAACAATTAGTATACTCATATGTGCAACTCAGATTTTTTAATTAGTTTGCTAGGTGCATTCATATGTATAAGAAGTTTGCCAAATGGGGTATTTCTCTTTGTACTGTATCTTGAAATTTTGTCTTGGATACCTTTCAGTTTCAAATAAGATGGTTCGGAATTTTTTTTTTTTTTTTTTTTTTTTTTTGAGAAAAATCCACCCAGAATATCTTTATTCTAACCACCCCTTTTATTAATTATTCAGGAAACTTTCTCCCACTTCTTTATTTTTTTTGTTTAATCATTTCACCCCAAGCCAGGCAATAATGCCACTAAAATGAAAGGGTTACTGAGAGTGAAAGAAAATGAGAAGACTTTAGTGAAGAGAAAAGACAATGAAAAACAGGATTCAGGAAGAAGATAGCAATTGATGTCAACATCTAAATTTATGAAGTTCATAGGTTGCAGGGGAGCAAGAAACGAAGAATGTTTCACAGGTGAGAAGTCTGAGAAAAGAAACTATTAGAATAGAACTTAGGGTTATATCTAACTATTTTAACAGTAAGATGATGAGATCTAGTTGCCAATCTAGTACTAAATTCATGAGGTTGAAGTACTAAGCTGTTAGGACAAATTGTTTCATTACTGAAAATTATAAAAAATTATAAAAAAATTCCAGTAAAGCCTTTTATTCTGATCACCTCATCTGTTTGAAACTTAAGTTTAAGTATCTTAAAAAAAGAATAAGCAAAAAGATTTCTTTAGCACAAAAACTTCTTTTTCAACTTTTTCAGACATAATTTTATTGGAATACAGTAAAAGGTTAGAAAGAAAACCCCTATCAATACTGGAAAGATCAATAACAGTTAGTGGGCTTGAGAAACCTATTTTCCTGGAAAATTGTTTTAAGAGAAAGATTTTATAAATTTCAACCAAAAGTAGCATTGGCTGCTCGATCAGTGAATGTCCAATGTCTCCTTATAAGGAAACAGTTAATATTACTATTAAGATATACATTGGTAAATCAATCAGAATAAAGTATAAATTCAGAAGCAATAATGAAAAATTTCTCTTTTCTGTTCATATTTGTTCTAAATTTGTAATTGGCTGTACTTCACTGTTCTTTTGTAATTATCATATTTCCTGATAGCAAAGACGCCAGCCTCAAGCGCACTCCCTACTTGCAGAATTAAAGAAAAAACAGAAAACTTACCATAAAATTAATTCAAAGAAAAAGTAACCTTTTGTCCATAGAGTGTGCAGTGACATTTGAGACATTTTCAGGGGAAAAAGTATGTTTGAGAAAATGCACTAAATAAACTGACAACTGGATGTGCAATTAGCCTAATGGTTATAGGCATTGAAAGTGGAATCAATGTACAGAGTTCAAATTCTAGCCAATATCATTGTTTTCACTTTCATACAAATACTTTTAGGAAAGTCATGAATCCATGTCTTCTCCTCATAGGTTAAATAGCAGTGTTGATGTGGCTCTCTAGCCTTGGTTAGCAATCAGTCTAGGAGAAGAACAACTCGGAATTCAAAACCTGCAATAGTGCTGGAACTGTTGTAATAGTTTCCTCATCCAGTCTGGAGTGTTGTGGGATGACATTTAATGGCTAAAACAGCAAAAATGATGTGACCAGCAAAGCTGTATTGGCATCCAACTGTCTGGTCAGTTGACCAAAGTGATTCCTAGCGTAAAATGAAAGAACTTCTATAGATTTCCAGTTAGTTAAAAATATTTGAAAAAAAAAGTTAATGTTTTTTTTTTGGTTTATCCATCTAATGTTAGTGGAACAAAATATTTCCTTTACTGTTGACTAAATTTGTATTTTAAAATTAATTTGGCCAATAGCTGCAGTTAAGATTTTTTGTCAGTTAGCCTGATCAGTAATTGCAAAAAGAGTTTACCTAAAAGTCTCTCTCTACTGTATTTTGATAACATAATTGTTTCTCTCTGAATTTCTGGGATGAGGTGTCATTATTTACATTAGGACTAATATCCTCATCTTTGTTGTTATTCTCACAATATTTAGGCTGTTGTGCCCTCCAGTCTTCTTCAGATACCTGTTGATTCCATGGTGTAATCACCTTGTGGATTAAAGTGTTGGTTTGTAAATTTGATGGCATTGTAATTGTGAGTTCAATCCTTGGGCCAGTTAGTACAGACTCGATGGAAATAGGACCGGTAATAACTGAGTAGTACGACATATCCATAGACAGTGGAACATGAACAATCTATCCCTGTAGATTAAACAAAGGTTCAGCTTGAAATTCCTTCCAGGTTACCCATACTGACAAACATCTGAAGAAAGCTGGAGAGCATACCAGATGAAATATTGTGGTAATAAAAACAAAGATGAAGACACTGGTTCAAATATAAATAATTGTTTTGTTCTTTTTATATTACACCTGTTGTAAGAATGCTTGTGTTTATGTAGAAAGCACACATCTCCTGGTATTATTTTTCCCATAAAAATTATTGTGGACTTGAATGTGAATCTGAATAATAAATGAGTAACACAAAACAATATAAAACCAACAACAATGTATGTACAGTGTAACGCGGATATAAGAGACCCTGATATAAGAGAAACCCGGATATAAGAGCCTTCTTCTCCGGGCCCCGACAACTCTCTTATATCTGGGTTACACTGTATTAACAAAATATTACAATTACAAGAAATGAAAAAAAAACATTTAAAGAAAATGTGTTTTTTTGTGTGTGTGAAATTTGTGTAGGCCAATGTAATACATGTGTGTGAAAAAGTCATGAGAGAAAAGTAAAACATTGCAAAAAAAGTTGGGGATACTTTTTTTTCCATGTGTAACTACATCTTATAGCCAGAGTTGTAAAAGAGAATGAGTGAGAATATCATTCCGTATTTATAGGCTTAAGGTGCATCCCCTAGCAACATTTTGTTTTTAGGAAAGTCAAGTGGGATAACCCACACACCTATGTTTTTACTTTCACTCATTTTTCTGGGTTTTAGGGAAAACAAATAATTAGCATACCTATATTTATGTCTTTTGTTACATAAGTTTTCCTCTTTTGGCCTTCAGTCATAATTTATTAGACAAGAAGAAAAAGGTTGCAGAACATAAGATGATGGCCAAAAGTTTCAGGTACTTAAAACGGATTCTTCAAAGCAAAGAGAAAAAATAATAGAGTTTTGTAATGTCAACGAACACTTGCTGTCACTTTTGTAATGCTCATTGTAGTAGAGACTTTGTAATCGCAGATACAGCAATAGTAACGCCATTGAACAATGCTGGTGTCAGATGCCTTCGAATAACACTCGCACTAATAATACTTGCTCAATAATATTCACTTGAATAGTAACCACTGAATAGAAATCCAAATAGTAATCTGTCTAGTGATCAGAATAGAGGATAACATAGAAAGAGTGAGTCCTTAGATGCCGCACTAATTCTCATATATACGTGATCTACTTATACAAAATGGGATCGCCTGTGTTTTCTCTTTGGTGATCTGTGTTCAAACTCCAGTGTTGGCAGTGACACTTTATTCTTATATAACATAGAGAAAGAGGTTTTTTATTTCCTGGTGGAATGATTTTGAGAGATATGTGAAATATACAGAAAAACATTGGAAACACTAAGTTATATAATAGTGAATCAGATTAATCCATCTATTTAAATTCTTTGAGCTTTTGACTTGTGTGTCTACTTGGTACACATATAATGAGGTTAACAGATAATAATACCACTGTGTTGTTAATGACAACAAACTTGCTATCATGCTAGAAAACAATATTCAGTGTCAAGCAGAGAGAGCTACCATAAAAGTAAAATACCAATAAGTGGAACTGTCAATTTCACACATAGGCAATCATCAAACTTGTCTGTACACCATCATCTCAATAGGGAGAGCCTCTTGAATGGAAAATAGTACATATTTTGATTATCTTAGTCCACTGCTGATATCCTAACTACCATTACTCACAGAATCACTGAGGCCCCACATAACAAATACATCTCAAGGATGATTGCATTAGATATTTCAAAGACCTTTGACAAGGTGTAACATAAAATGTTACTGCACAAACTCTCTAGCTATGGAATCAGTGGAAGATTCTTCTTAATTATAAAGTGCTTCCTAATGGGTAGGCCCCTGAAGTTGGTTGTTAATGACCAATCATCTGAGGCCCAAGTGATTAATGCAGGCATTCCTCAAGGTTCCATAAATGATCTGCCTAAGTGAATATTCTAATCGTTTATGAATATCTATGCACATAATAACAGTGGTATATGAGTGCATCTCCAAAATTCTAGATGACTAGAGCTTGGCAGCTGATCCCTTCTTTGACCTGGCTTTAACAGCTCCATCGGGTAAAAATTAACTGATCACATTCAATGCCTCCAAAACCAAACTATTGAAATTCCATCAACACTGAGTGGACCCTGAATTTTCATCTGTCATTTTCTCAGAGAGGCCCCGTACCTTGAGTACCCAGTAGAATGCATACATATGATCCATTGCTAAAGATACTGGAAAAATGTCCCCCATTCTCTGTACCACACCCAGTAAGTACCTGACTCCTCCTGCTATCTTCTACCTTTACAAGAACCAGATCAGGTTGAAAATGGAGTACTGCTGCTATATATGGGCAGGAGCTTCACTTTCCAGTCTTGATAGAGTCCAAAAGAGTCTCTGCATCCTTGCAAGTGATGAATTATTTCCCACCGTACAACCCCTTTCCCACAGACAAAACATCACGAGCCTCTCGTTGCTCTATCACTATTTCCATGGAAAGTGTTCTTTAGTTCCACCAGCTCTAACATTTACGGCTAAGACCTGCCATGCTACACACATTGTAATTTAACCTCCCTTATTCCTTTTGTATTCCATTGGTAAGATGGAAGTTGGAGCAGCTTTTTCCCCATGAATCACTGCTTTGTGGAATCAACTCCCAAGAGGATGCTTCCCCAATCACTACAAGCTTAACCTATTCAAGTCTAGAGTTAACTGTTATCTTCCTTATAAACTTTGCCTCTTACTCCGTAACCCACTACTTCAATTGACTCTTGTGCCTTCTACACTGTGAATATTATTTTACAAAAGAAATGCTGATTTCTACACCTTTCTACCAAGTTAATATCTTTTGATCCTCCTTACTGAGAGGTTAGAGAGTTCTTCAAAGGGCAGAGAACCCAACTCCAAAAGTCCATATATGAAGAGATAGACAACCAGTAAGACGTACAGTGAAAATCCGGGCTGGATTTTTTTATATACAAATATGTAGGAGAAAAGAAATTATTAATACTTTTAAAGAACACGACTTTAACATTGATATTAAGACTAATTTGAAAGGTAGACTTTCTCAATGTGCGACTTAATGCCTTTTGGAGTTGGGTTCTCTGCCCTTTGAAGAACTCTCTAACCTCTCAGTAAGAAATCAGTGCTTTTCTTCATGCTAAATTTTTGGAGTGATCTGTGGCTTGTTCTCCTTACAAGTTTCATGCTAATAAAAAGGAAAGTGTATTTTGGGGAAATTTAACAGAAAAAATGTGATGGAAAATACATATGTAAATAGTTCTAAAATATCTGGTATTGGTTGTACATATGTAAATTTAGTAAATATAAGATCATTATTTACTGGAAATCAATTTTGTAGAACTAGTTATATATTCAAAATTAGTTATTAACAATGAAAACATGAATTTATTTAAATAAGCTAAATGAAAAATATTGTTTTTGAAAGAAGGCAATTAAAAATTCAAATGTAATTTTTTCATAAATTTTGAATATTTTTTCTTTTCCTTTAATTTATAAGCTTTTGGATTAGAACAAAAATTCTTGAAGTTTATACAAAGATATTTTATTCATGGCTGTCTTATTAAAATAACATGTCATAAAACTCAAAGAATGTTAAATTGATATTGTTTTATATGAGTTTAATGTATAAATATTTTTTGAAAAGGAATATGTGTAACTCATAGAAATAATTACAAATGTTAAAGAATTAAACTAAGAAAACCTGTGTTAGTAATCCCAAGATAATTTTACCTAAATATTTCAACAGCAATATGCTGGTATATTAGTAAATTATTTGTTTGTTTATCTTCAAGTTAGAAGCTTGAATTATGGCAGTTCAATTAGTTTTATGATTTTGTCGTAAAAAAAGGTAGATTTTTTTTTATCATTTCACCCCATGCAAAGCAATGAAGCTATTAAGATACAAGATGTTACTGAGAATGAAAGAGATTGAGAAAAATGATTAAAGAGAGAAGAGAACAATAAAAAAAAACAGAATTTAAGGAGACAGAAAGATGATGATTAACATTGCATTTAAAGTTTTGAAGATCAAAGTTGATAGGAAAGCAAGAGATCATAAAAAAATGTCATAAGCAGTTAGATGTAACCATAAGTAATTCAGAATAATTAAAAAAGACCTCATTGGGTGCAATAAAACATTTCGATATCAAACAGGTAAGAAAATAAGCAATAAAAGCAATGGATTAAACTCAAAAGTATCATTTCAATAGCTGCAGGTCTAGGAGAACAACTTTGAGTTCAAAGCTTCCAACTGTGGTTAAATAATCTCACCAACCTGTAATTGACCAAGTGTGATGAGTGTGGCCATACTCCTAAAGACATAGTCACTCAGGTAGGTGTTCCTCCAAGGAGTAAGAAGGCTTGGTATCTGAATCTCTTCTAATGAGCTTTCATTCCTGGTGCCATGTTTTTTAATTAATACCTGTGTGGTATTTACCTATATTTTCATGTCACACTGGCATCAGTGTCTACAATCTTTCCTCTTTTAGTGAAATGATGAAAATGCTAGCATATAGGCCAAAGCTTCTCTCATTAAAAAAACTATGAATTGCCTGACATGCTGAAAGACAGAAGAGGAGGAGGCGGCTGTTTTCAAAATTGACCTGCTTTTCCATGGTGGTTGGATGTTAGACAAACTCAGTTTTGACGTGGGGTACCATACATAAAGACCAAGGACAAAAATTGCCCAAATCTCTGTGACTACTGCCAACCCTCCATCTTTAGTGCAATGAGAAAGGCACTGCTGTTGGGTCAGAATATCTAGGGATAGGTGTCCCCTATAACCCTAAGAGGAGGATAACAGATACTACATTTTGATCTCAGTTCAAAGGCCAGTGAGCATGCACTCAATAGTTACCCACCTCTCCATGGTTTCTAGGATGTGACACAAGATCAGTGGGGTGACCATACACATATGTATGGAACAAGGACAAAAAATTACAGAGTCTCTGAGACCACTTTCATATTGAAATTGGTATTCATCAAAACTCACTCTTTAGTGCAATGAGGAAGCTACTGGAAGGTTGGATTCTCTGGCTTTTCTTCAGGATGTGGAAGATCCTGTCTCTCCACAACTTCACATCCTTTTTTTGCTATTAGCAGTGTTTGTCTTATATCATTCCAGGGGAGGTTACAGGAGTCAGAGAAAGTGACTGAAAGTTGTAGTTACTACTGTTTGGTATATTTTAAGCTTGTTTTTTAAGGAATTTCCACAGCATATGATAGAGATTTCCAAAGCATTTTCAATGCAGTGTGCAGCATTTATAACTTTAACCCTTTATCATTCAACATGCTCCAACCCGCCCTGTAAATATCAGTTCTCAAAGTTTCACTTCTTGTTGTCAAAGTCTCACTGTTTGCATGACTTCCTGCATTATTTGTGATGATGTCATCATATATTACGAGGCAGCTTACAGCAGGTTGAACATTGATAGCTGATATTTACTTTTGAATGTTAAAGGTTTAAGAAAAAAAGAGAACAGATACTACACTTTCATCCCAGATTAAATGCTAAGGAACATGTGCTCTATTTTGAAGTTAATACAGACACACCAAATCAAACTCTTAGTATTATAGAGATTAGGCAAATCATTACTATTTTTATGTAATTGGAAGTGTAAGCAGCAATATGAATGTGTATTGGTTTGAACACTTTCTTTCTGTCAGTGTTTATCATTTTGATAATAGTTTTATCTTTCCTTAGAGAATGAATAGGCATAACTACAAAATGCCATGTTAATTGCAGCTCTGCACAGCTTAATTTGAAAGCTGTGAATTACACTGATAACTTCTGGTCAGGAGGAACAGACCACATAGTGGGATGTTAAGAAAATTTGATTTAAATCTTTTTTGAAAAAATTTCTTCCTTGTGCAACCTTGTCTACAATATGTTAGTATCTTTTAAAGGACAAAGGTGTGTTTTTTCACCAAACTTACTCAATTGATACAGTGGGCTGTGAGAAGTTTTTAGCCACCCTTAATTACAGCAATTTTTGCTTGTGTAATAACGTATATTCTTTTTTTTTCAGACAATACCATGTTAGTATCAAGCTACTCTAATCTATGAATGATAGTTCACTTATATTTTGCAATGAAAGTTCATGGAAGTAAGGAAATTGGTGAATTTCAACAAGGGCAAATAATAGGATTGCATCAATGTGGCAAGTCAAATAGAGAAATTGCTAGGTTTTTCCGGGTTAATCATCAAACAATTAATAATATTGTGAAGAAATTTAATGAAGAATGCCATTGTCATGTGGAACAATGTTCAGGAAGACCAAGCATCATGTCTGAGTGAATGAAAAAAGTTCTGAAGAGGGAAGTCATCAGAAACAGTTGTCAAAGCATCAAAGATGTCACCAGCAGCATGGAAATGTTGCCATATACAGTGAGAAAAACTCTGAAAGAGCTAGGCTATCAAAGAAGAGTTGCAAGAAAGAAGCCCCTGATTTCAAGGGTTAACAGGAGCAGGTGTATGGACTGAGTGAAAGAATTCGAGAGCAAAGATTATTAATTTTGGCAGTCTGTAATTTCATCAGATGAAAGTAAATTCTGCCAGTATTTGAATTCAAGACAGGTTTATGTTTGGAGAAATCAGAATGAGACCTCGAACACTGAATGTCTGCATGCAACTGTGAAATATGGAGGGATTGGAGTAATGGTGTGGGGTACTGTCTGGTCTGGAGGGAAATCTGAGCTGATTCTTGTTGACGAGTGGTAGAATGGTCCAAAATACTGTCAAATATTAGAAAAAAGAATCCTCCCACTATTTGAAACCAATGAGATTGACAAGAATGTATACATTTATCAAGAAAATGGAGCACCATGTCATACGAGTAGAGTAGCAAAGGCCTGGAAGGAATTGCAAGGAATCAAGTCACTGCTGTGGTAGCCTAAAATCCTGACATGAATCCAATAGAGCATGTTTGGGAGCACCAAGACTGAAGATTTCTAGAGCGTGCAACCAAAATCACGTCAGTGGCAACCCTTAAAGAAACATGGCTAAAAGAGTGGCAAAATTTCTTCAGAGCTACAACAGACAGGAAATTGTGGAGGACCATGACCAACATTTTAAAGGGACACACATCCGAGAAGATCTTCTCTTATTTACTTTACTCCTGTGTCATTAATGTTAAGCTGTTTTTGCTGCTCAGAGAAAGAAAGAAAAAAATTAGCTCTGAAAATTATACATGCAGATATTTTCTTTTCTTTTTTTTTTTTTCATTTTTAGTGATATTTACCCTTTACAAGGCCTGGGAGCCACTCAAAGTAGAGGTATACAGAGTTCAAGGCAAAACATGGCTCAGACGATTGTTGATAACTTGATCAAACCCATGAAAAATCGAATACAAGCACTGAAACTAGCAAATGGAGGACCTACTCGATACGAGTTCCAAATACTGTTTGTTTATGTTGAGTAGGGATTACGTAATTAAATTTTGAAATTGGATGTAGTTTATTTCTCCTGTGTAAAAACTTTTCTTAGGCCACTGATACATTGAAGTGATCCTGAGATGAAGTCCCACCAGGATTCATTATTGGCAGCCACAATCTTAAGAACATAAGATATGCAGTTGACAGTGTTGATAGCAGACACTAAAATGGAATGCCAAGAATTCCTACAGAAGGTAGTGAAGAAAAGCAAAAAGAAAAGAATGAACATCAATTGCAAGAAGATAGAATGCATGGTTGTTAACAAAAGGATGAACCCAAAATGCAATTTTTTCTTTAGAAACAAAGAAAGGTACTGAGTACATAATATCAATATGGCAGTGAATGCTGAACAATTTCCTCAGAGATGGAGAAGAAACTTGAAGCAAGAGAAATGTGCTGAGAATACAATGGATGAAACATGTGAGTAATGACAATGTTTTAGAAAGAATGAAAACAAAAAGAACATTTTTACTTCAAATTAGAATGACATACTTGAAATTTCTTGGGTGCTTAATGAGGAAAGAGGGCTTGGAAAATTTGATACTCACTGGCCAGATTGAAGGCAAGAGGGCCAGAGGAAAACAACACATAATCTACTTAACAAGTTCATGCAAATGGATGGCAGAACAGGGTTTAGGAGAGATAACAGAAAGCCAAAATTTCTTCAGAGCTACAACAGACAGGAAATTGTGGAGGACCATGACCAACATTTTAAAGGGACACACATCCGAGAAGATCTTCTCTTATTTACTTTACCCCTGTGTCATTAATGTTAAGCTGTTTTTGCTGCTCAGAGAAAGAAAGAAAAAAATTAGCTCTGAAAATTATACATGCAGATATTTTCTTTTCTTTTTTTTTTTTTCATTTTTAGTGATATTTACCCTTTACAAGGCCTGGGAGCCACTCAAAGTAGAGGTATACAGAGTTCAAGGCATAGTTTATGTGGATGTTTGGGGGAGATATTGGTTAAGCCAAAACTTGAATAGGTTAAGAGTGTAATGATTGGGAAAACATCCTTTTAGCAGTCAGTTCCACAGAGTAGCAGTTTACAAGAAGAAGCTGTCCGAATACAAAGCGAATGAGAGTTGCTCACTACAATGTGTGTAGCATGACAGGTCAGAACTAAGGAATGTAGCCTGTCTCAGCACTTTCCATGGAAATAGTAATAGAACAGTGAGAAACATTTCTTCCTATGCTTTTGGGGATTTTTGATAATTTTAACTTTGAATAAACAATTCTAAAAATAAACATTTATTGCTATGCATAGATCCACATGTTATATTAGTAACATATGCATTGAGATGGTATAAATATTACATACTCACAGGCATTATTGTACACGGTGCAACAGGAATACCTCTTACTGTCTTACCATTATAGCAATTATCATAAACATTGTTATAGGTAAATCGCTAAGTCTGGAGTTAAATAATAGAAAGAAAGTATAATCTCATTCCTTGTTAATGGACTTTATTCAGTGGAGAATATTAATCATATATATTGGGTATTATACAGTGAAAATTTCAGATCGTAATTCAGCTTATAACTGTGTCTGCCTGCACTTTGTGTGTGCATGTATACATATACATATATATATATATATATATATATATATATATAAGGCAGGATGTGTGCGTGTGTGTAACGAATGCACAGCCGAATTTTTGATGGATTTGCACTAAAATTTACATGCACATGCTCCAAGTTAGCGGGAAGGCCAAGACCAACTTTGCATTTCCCAACTCCCATCGATAGTGGAAATAATTGATTTTTTCATGCTTCTACGGTAGTTTTCATGTAGTTTGCGGCCATTTTCTACTGGCCTATAGCTGGCTGCCATGAATAGGCAGGAAGATTCTATTGGCCAGCATGAGAACCAATAGCTGACTGACATGAATGTTAACTAGCATGCAAAAAAAATCAATAGCTGCATTCGTCACAAGTGGGAAAAATTTAAATCTGCATGGCACTTTACTCCAGTTGGCTCATTCGCTTGCTTAAACTCAACGTTGATTCTGATTCCGCAGAACTCGGTTGGGTGTGAAAAAGTATTTGTTATTAACATTCTTTTTTCATTCGGTTTTTCCAGTTACGAGTCCTTTTTTAAAGCTGATTGTTTTGTCTTCATTTTGTTTAGTTCTTTTTTTCATAACAGATTTAATGTTTATTATAGAGCTTAGAAAAAATTTGCAGCGTGAGATTGGCAAGAAGTAAGGCATGTAGCAACATCAGCATGGCAAAGGGCACTTCTTTAAAGGCAAGGAAGGGCAAAAATATTTTAAGTCAAGTGATAGCGATTGCTGTATGAGTCGTACAATTTTTGAATCAAGCACAGGCAATGCCGGGGTCATCCTGCTAGTATATATATATATATATATATATATATATATATATATAACACACACACACACACACACACACACACATACACGGCTAAGTGGTTAGAACATTCAATTTGGGTTTGAATCTCACCATGTCATGGAAGTGACTTCTTGGTTATATCAGCCTATGGAGACAGTCCCAGCATACACCACCTATGGAAAGTGCCTGAAAAGTACACAGGTTAACTCAAGCCTTAGTGAAATTGGCAAGATGAAACTGTTTGGAAACTGCATCATGACCAAGATTTTGAGCATGCTGACCTTGTTCAAAAAATTGATCACACCAGAATATGCGGCCTTTCTCAGAAATTGTAACTAAGGTCTACTCAGCATAGTTGCAGTATAAACCACAGGTGGACTCTAGGGATTGAGCGGGCATCAGTATCAGTAATAGTGATTTGCTAGCCACCCTGGCAGACAGGTGGGCCCAGAAACCAGTAATCAACTATTTCATATATGTATAGCTGGCAACGCGTATTCGAGGATACCTGTCTACTAGGGCGGCTAGTCAATCCTTATTGCAGACGCTTTGCTCAGGTGCATTTATATTTATTCAACACCCACAGATACCACCTGTAGTTTATACTATAACCATGCCGAGCAGACCTTACTTACAGTTTCTGGGAAATAGCATGTTATCTAGTGTGATCACTAATTTGAACAAGACCAGCATGCTCAAGCCCTCAGCCACGATGACTTGTGACTGTCTGCATTTGTCAAAAGCTTAGCCCTGGGCTTTATTTATTGTCCTTATAATGTCAGAGATAGGTTTTTCTATTCTAACAGAATGGATAAACTGCTTGATCACATTGCAACACCCGTTTGCATACAATTACTCAAGTTAAGCAACATTCAGTTTGGAGTCATTTATGTACAAATATCATTGGGAAGAGTATCAATCCGCCCTTTCTCCCCCCAGCTAAGGTTATTTAGTAAGACTTGTATAACTAAACCATTATTATCTCCCCTGCAAAAAAAAAAAAAAAATTCTTACAATCTAAAATAATTTCTGGTTTTAAATAACCTGCAAAGGGTTGATAAGCCATAGAAAACAAAAAAAAAGAAAAGAATGGATAAACTGAATTAGTAAAATAACACAGACATCTTACAGCTTAAAATAATTCTTGAAAATTGTATGAATCTTAGTCCTTGTTTCCATCATTGTTTTATCTAAAATAAAAGGTAAAGCTGAATAGTATTATGATATGATATATAAGTATATAATAGACATAATTATTTATGATATGACATGACATTTATGATAGAATAGTATTGATAATATCGTGGGATGTGCAGATAGTATAACACTTATTGGTGCAGAAGATGGATTATATTCTGCTTTCTTGATTCCTGGACTTTTATTTTTCTCTCTCCTTCATGTTTTTTTCTCATATCCTCTAACACTCCCTTGGATCTTAGTGGCTTTATTGCCTTACTTGACATGAAATAATTTATATATTTATATATATATATATATATATATATATATATATATATATATATATATATATATATATATAGTCATTGCAGTCAACACTCAGATGCGCCAGTCTGTTTCATGCTAAATGCAATCGTCAAGACATGAAACAGACTGTCGCCTCTGGTTGACTTCAATGTTCACTTTTATATTTAAATATGATATCCCTGATAACCCATAAATGTAGCATAGCTTAAAACTATATTTTATCATATATATATATATATATATATATATATATATATATATATAAAATAAATGTGAATGTCACTGTGTCACACTTTTTCAACTTTACTCTGGATATGCAATCTTGAAATTTTGGATTCCCAAGTTTTCATTACTGTGATTGTTTGTGGCGATTTTTTACATAATTTTTTGCAACAAATTTTTTTGTATGATAACAATTTTTATAACTTGGAAACAAATTTGTGAATAATCAAAATTAATTGTGAAATCCAGTGAAAGTCACCCATGAAATAAAAATAATTTTTTTGTATGGAAAGTAAGGACTTATGTACATCAAATTGTCTTTAAATTAAGTAGTGGCAGACGGATTATCATTGAACTTCTAAAAACTAATCTTAAATATTAATGCAATTCTTAAATGCAGTGATCAATTTTGAGTTCTTCTGTAGTTTATTGTTTCTTATCACTGCTACTCCTG
The DNA here is from genome assembly GCA_964036315.1 of Acanthosepion esculentum. Taxonomy (NCBI): domain Eukaryota; kingdom Metazoa; phylum Mollusca; class Cephalopoda; order Sepiida; family Sepiidae; genus Acanthosepion; species Acanthosepion esculentum. The sequence continues at coordinate 103,195,726 of OZ038482.1, read as the reverse complement.
CCTACCTATTATGATGAAGGCTCAATCAAGAGCCCTCCATGGGAGCTAGCTTAAATGCCACTCAATAGGGTGGATTTTAAGCTAGTATATATATATATATATATATATATATATATATATATATTTGTTAGTTTTTATTTTAGTTTATTCCAGTAATAAGGTGCAGGAGATTTTGCACATGTTACAAAAGTCCCAGCACCCTTCCCTGGCATCATAATGCAACCCTGTGTATTTATTTACATCAGTCCTTAAAACCTTACTTGTCTGCCTTTAACACTTATGCTAGGCCATAATTAAAAGACAAGGTTAAAGGTTCTTGGTTGAATGATATATCACCCAAAGGTTCAAGTATTTAAAAACGACACAAATAAACGAGGTTGAACTTACAGGCCTTGAGTCTTATAATGTCCTTTATTTATTTATTTATTTATCAAATTGTGCTTTCACTGAAACAATGAAATAAATCTTCTAAATTCCTGTTGAGGCTTTGGGAAAGCATCAACATTGGTAGAATTATTGCTTCCAGTTGGACCATTAATCTCTTCAGCCAATTCAAATGCAGAGACAGTTTAGTTTTGGCCACTAATAACTTCTTTTCTTCTTCTTTTTTCTTTTTTTTTTTTTTTGAGCGTTTAGCCTAACTTATTATGTTAAATGTCCCTGGCTTCCTCTTTGCAAGTCACTCTTAGGGGAGGTATTGCATTTATCAGTTCTCTTTAGTCATACCATGTCCTGGGTATGACGATTAACCAAGTCCAGCAGCAAGGCCTCTGATCAGGAGGTTTTGAGGAGCGTGGAACCACCTCTTAATTGCTGGTGTTCCTAGGTCCACTCTGACCCGAGATGGTAGCACCTGTTAGGGTCCCAGCTATGGCAAATAGTTAACCCTGAAACTGGGATAAAAACACTGTAGAAGTGTAAAAATAGGTTTAATACCAGAAATACTTTATAAAAAAAAAACAAAAAAAAACTATTACCAGCAATAAATTTTTGAAGGAAAAAAAAATATTACCAGCTATACATTTTTGAGGAAAAATTATTAACAGCAATACATTTTTGAAGAAAAAATATTACCAGAAATAGATTTTTGACAAAACAAAATATTACCAGGAATAAAAATGTTGTTGGCATTAAATAACCCATTGAGGTTGATATGTCGTAAACCAAAACAAGCCAAACCTTTAGTCATACCAATTCAGACAATACTCTTTATTTGCTTATTTGTTTTATGCAAGAATAATTGCAATAAAAGCATTAACATCAACAACAAAAAACTCTTAATTTCAGTTCAACCTCTTTCATTTGTGTCCTTTTTCAATGCTTGAAACTTTGCACATATATTTTCTCCCACATCCTCATTTTTATTTTTGTTTTTTCTGCTGTGTCTTTCCATGAAGAATTTTAATGTATTGCCATTTTTATGCCTTTCCATTCTTAACTGCTTTCCAATCTTTGGTTATCTCTTGATATCCAGTCACCAAGATTGTCACCCGCTCAGTCTTTCTTAAAAGTAAACCTATCTAAAGGAAGCTAATATGAAAGAAAAGAAAATGTATGGTAATAGTAATATTAGCCATTTTCTTATAAGAAAACATTTGTCATTCATTGACTGGGCAGCCAGTGCTACTTTCAGTTGAAATTTATAAAATATTTAAAATCTTTCAATTAAAACAATTTTTCTAGAAAAATAGGTTTCTCAAGTTCAATAACTCTTATTGCTCTTTCCTGTATTCATGGGGGCTTCCTTTCTAACATTTTGCTTGAAACATTGTGAAATGTCAAAATCTTTATTTTTTTTAATCATTCCATTCCAAGCAAAGCCACGAAAATGCAAGGGGTTACTGACTGTTAGAGAAGATGAAAAAACATACTACTAAGGGGAGAGAATAATAAAAGAACACAAAGTAAAAAGACAGAAGATAATGATTGGCATTACATTTGTGATGTGTATTTTAGCTGTTGCTGTTGTTAAAAGCTCCCTCCCACCCCCAAATGATGTGGTTTCTGTTGTTTGGTACAGTTCTTTGTGATTCCAGGAGGTTTGAAGAAATATGGTAAAATGCTTGTATACAGCTGACAGTTTAGATATTTCTGAACAAGTTTGGTACCATACAGAACATCCATGTGCAAATCTTGATCTGGCAATGCTATCATCAGCAAACCTAGCCTCAGTGATAATAATTGGCCTCATGCTTCAAAAGTGACACAACCATGTTCCCATAACAACAAAATATATGAAAAACAAGGGAGATTACGATGCATGACTAATAAATATGTAATGCTTCATAGTCATAGTGTTTTATATTATACATTATTATTTCATACCAGAGTTTCTTTTATCACCCAGATGGTCATCTCTGAAGACCAAGTGACTGCATTTGTGCTTGCTTCAGCTGTGCAACATATTACTTCTTTCCTGGATTTGTAAGTTCATATTTCTTTATAAGGATCAGTGTTCCAATGATTATTGGTACAACTGTAAAATCATATCCCATATTATTATACTCTTGGGATATGATATTCTTTATTCTATTTTTTTTTAATCTATTTTGGTTTCATTCTCTGGTTTACCAAAATGGTTACATTCCTCTGTTACTCTTGCCTTTGATCTGCCTTTCAAGTTTTCTTTCTTCGTTATCTGTTCTTAAAATTTCAGTTGATGCTTTTGAATCATTCATTAGCTGTAGTTTCTTTGTAGTCCTTGTTTTCCTTAATACTACTTCATTTGTCACTTGCTCTGTCTAAGGTATTCTTAACATTGATTCATTAAAATGATTTTGTTATTTGTGAAGAAATTCTCCATCATTCACTGCCATATAGGAGTATGGTCATTACATAACAGTCCAGCACTTTTTCTAATTCACAGAGACATGGATACAAACTTTTATTTATGTATCTAGTTTAGTCTGTAACCTAATGATGAAAAAAGCATTTAATTTAAACATCAAATAGTCATTTTTCAAGATACTCTCCTTCCTTGTCAAGGCACTTACCCCAATACTTATCCATTAATCACATAGACTGAACATTATACAGGAAATTAATTTCAGATCAAAATATTTTATGTATTTTTCTTTATTCTTTTTCTCTGAGTTCCTTTTTGAATGTTTGTTTACATGTCTATTTTCTTTCTTTCTGCCATTTATTTTTAATATTTTCCTCTTTTTTATTTCTTCATTGTAAATGATTCTTTTTCTCTTTTTCTGTTTCTTAAGATTTCTTTTCTTATGTCCTCTTCTATTTTATTCATTTCTTTCTCTTTTCCTTCTTTTTCTTTTTTTCCCAATTTTTTGTCTGCATTTTAATATTTTTTTTTATTCATTTTTTCTTCTTTGTCAGTGATTTTTGTCCTTTGTTGTTCTTTTAATATTTTTTTCCTTGTATCTCTTTCATTTCCTATTTTCTTTCCTTCATCTGTCTTTTATCTTTTTTTATCTATCTCTTACCCTCTTCCTTTCTTTTTTTTATCTTTTAATCATTCTTTCCTTTTTTCCTCCTTTCTTTTTTACTTTTCTTTACCTATTTTTTCTTTTTCTTCCTCCCCCTTCTTTTTCTACATTTTCATATTTTTTATTTGTCAATGATTTTTTTCCTTTTCCATTTTTAATTACTATGTTCTCATTCATTTCTTGTTTCCTCATTTTTTTTTGCCTTAGATCTTTTTCTTTTCTTCTTTGTCTCTGCTTTTTTTCTTTGTGTTCTCTTACAATTTTTTCTTTCCTTTTCAATTCCTCTATCATCTCTCCTTTTTTAACACTCTTTATTTGTAAATATTGTTTCTTTCTGAGTAAACATCATTGCTAAAACTAGAAAGTGCTAGAATCAAAAATCCATTTGCTATGGTGATTTAACCACCCACCATGTTCAAACGTTATGCTTAAAGTGTTAAAAAAAAGATTCATAAGTTAAAAGTAACTTTCCTTGTCATTGAATAAAGATTGAAAGATGCATAATTTAATTATTCAATTGAAAATTGATCCATCTACTTCTGCTTATTTTTTTTTTGACCATTCACTGCTGAAATCTGAGCTGCCACTAAAGTTAAAGAATGTTCTTCATAAGTAGAATTAACTAGTTAAACTATTCAAGAAATTTAAATGCTATAAATAAAAAGGAAGTAATCTTTAAATAATCTTGCTGAAATAAAACCTGCGATACTTATAATAATTACAGCTATGTAGAAATGTTCCTTGTCTGACCTCTCTATCTGATTTGCATATGTACATGTATATCAGTTATCGTATAATGTAAGATTAGTAAAATTTGCATATATCTTTGCCAAAACAAATATAAATTAAACTGAAAAAGTGCAGAATCTCAAGTCATTTACATAACATATATTTGATTGATTTGTTCTTTACATTTATTTAAATATACTTTGTCAAGATGTCAAAATTCATAAAACATTTTTAAATATACACTAAAAAATAATTTTTTTTTAATTCATTATAATGGGAATTAAATTCTTCAATGAAGTGAATGATTTTATGTATCAGTGATTATGATAAAAAATATTTTGTATATAACTCTATATTATCAAAATCACACAATCATTGTGTGTGTTTGTATTGAGAGGTTTAATACAATTATTGTGCTATAATGGTAGATACTATGTATTTTTGCTTATTTTAAAATTATTTTTAATCTATAGGCAACTAATGAGATATGCATTAAAATGGCTATTGAAAAGGTTTACATTAGGCATTAATATTACAGGCTAAAATGCAATTAACTCTATTATATCATCTATTTTCTCTTTCTATGTATGTTTGCTTGTTCCTGTAACACAGTAAAAACAGCACATTATAGCAAGATTTTTGTTAGAGCAATACCATTTAATTTTTTTTGATTTTTAACAATAAAACAAATACTAGTCCAATTTGTGAACTTATTAGTCCAGGGTTTGCATTCACACTCAGCTTGAGAATAATTTACTAATTGCTGCATACCTTTTTCTAAATATTTTATGCTTTTATATAGACCTGTCATTTTTTTTTACAAAATAAGTGACATTATTTCCTGTGCACCATTATACAAAATTATTATTTATTTTAATTTCATTTTCTTTTCTTTTTTCAATGTGAATATTTCCACTTTTTATTAAAACAAAAAAAATTTTTTTTCTAAATTTGTAAACATGAATATTCAAAAGTCATCTAACTCAAGACTTCTTCTGATTAAGAATTATTCAGCATACATTTAAAGAAAACTTTAAATTTTAAATTTAGTTGGAGTTGGCTAAATTATAGAGTAATCTCCCCTCACTTATTTGCAAATAATTATAATTCTTTCAACAGGAAATGACTTCACATCAAGCTTGAGTATCATCTTAAATATAAGTTAGATCCAGTAATTTGCAAAGATTTATAAGCAGTGCCATTTATTTTGGAGGCAGGTAAATATTGTTCTCATTCTTATTTTTTAAAATTTTATTCTATAACAATTCAAGTGATCTGAACTTGCAATTACTAATTTAGTCATGCATACTCTGCTCTTTTCAACAAACCAGTGTACTCTTAAACTGTAATTTAAATGCAATGTTAATCATTATCTTTTGTTGTTTAAATTTCTGTTTATTTATTGTTCCCCTTCCTTAGTAATATTTTTCTTTTTACCATTCTTTCACACTTAGTAAAGTAACACTTTGTGTCTTAGTGGCTTTATTGCCTTGCTTGGGGTGAAATTAAAAAATATATATTGGTGATAAATCACAAAATAAATAACTAATTTTAAAACACACCACCATTACATTGAAGCCACCATATTGTTTGCACTAATTCAATAGTGTATGCCCTTCTATAGCCAATTGGTATTATTAGATTCAGTTGTAAACAAATGTACATGTTTTGCCAGATGGATCTAGCTGATCAATCTGGAAAAAGTAAATAATTCTTAAGAAAAATGTTTTGCTTTAGTGGCAGCTCATATTTCAGCATGTTTTTCCTAGGAGGAAGAAGTTGTCGAAACAATTTCACAAGAAAATTAATTCTTGTTAGCAACAGTGGTTTAAGCCCAAGTACCCCCCCCAAAAAAACAATATTTTGCTTACTGACACTTCTTTCTACCTAGAAAATTGGCCCAGCAAATCTTCATTCCATTGATGCTCACAAAAGATAGCTACAAAAGTCCATGCTACATTCAGATTAATTTTACATATTAACTTTGTAGATAATTGCAAGAATTTGACTTTTAGTTGGTGAATCTATCTTCTGATTCTGTGCCAAATTCACCCTTTCCTCATAAATGTTTACAGGTTTTTTTTTTTAAATCATATCACCCATTGCAAAGGCTAAAGTACTAAGACACAAGGGGTTAGAATAAAGAACAAAGAATAAGAAAAAACATTATTAAGGAGTGAGAACAATAGAAAAGTAATCAAGAAGACAGAAGATAATGATTGACATTTCATTTAAATTTTAGATGAAAGTTGCCTAGAAAGCATGGAGCCAGGATAGTGCCACAAGCAAAAAGTGTGAGAAAAGAATCTGTTAGCATAGAACTTATAGTTACATCTAGTCAGTTCAATTGTGAATTGATAAGACCTTGCCACCAATCTAGGTGGTCATGGCTCTTCGCATCTTCCTGCCTGTTGTAGCTCTTAATAAGTTTTCTTTTTATTTCTCCCAAATCCTGTTTTACCATCCATTTACTAAAACCCATCAAGTGTCCCTCTTTCCCTCAATTTGTCCTATAAGTATTTTTGCTATCTGTCCCAAACTCTGCTCTGCTACTCATTCACTCAAGTTTGCCAGGTAGGTTGTGCATTGTTTTTCTCTGGTCCTCTTACCTTCAATCTGTCCAGTCAAATTCTCCAAGCCCTCCTTCCTTACTATGTACCCAGAAATTTCAACTGCTTCTTTTTGATACTAAGTATAAGTTTCCATTTTGTTTCCATTTTCTCCAAAACCTTGTTGTTGATCACATGTTCATGGTATCCTTAGCATCTTTGTGTCGAATCACATTTCTCTTGCTTCAAGTCTCTTGAATACAGAAGGACAAATATCACGTAACAGTTTAGTACTCTTTTCTTTGTTTCTGTTGCTTCAAGTCCCCTCTTCATTTTGAGGAGATATTCCAGTATTCACTGCCATACAGAAGGACAGATATCACGTAAAAGTTTAGTACTCTTTTCTTTGTTTCTGTTGCTTCAAGTCCCCTCTTCATTTTGAGGAGATATTCCAGTATTCACTGCCATACAGAAGGACAGATATCACATAACAGTCTAGTACTCTTTTCTTTGTTTCTAAAAAAATTTTTTTCTGTCTCTTAATTTAATGTTTGTAAATTAGCAAAATACCTACAGGCATAACTCCAGTCTTAATTTTACCAAAACAATTGCTGGACGTTTATTGATTTAATAATCCTTAGTTTGAATGCTAGCATTCTGTTCAAATTCAGTATATAAGGAAATTGAGAATAAGGTGTAAGTAAAGGAAGAGAAACAGAATTAGGTGAGAATAGAAAGAGAATGAATAAATTGGTCATACTTCTTCCTTACCCTCACCCCTATCTTATGCACCCCTCCCTACATCTGCCAGTTCTTACATCTTCCCAGGTCTTTGTGGTCATCATCTGAGAGTCATGATATACAACTTATAAGTGATGGTCAGATATTACTATAGTAACTGTTGCACTTTCAACTAGCCCCTAACACACAAGGCACTATCAGTCATCATCCCCTCATTTTCACTCACTGCTCCACCCCAACCAGCTGAGCATAGTTATCAGATGTAAGTGTAATGGACAACAATGCCTGCAGAATATATAATGACTTAGAAAGGATACATTAGTGCTATGGATGTAGAAGAGGAAGACGGCAGTCATTGGTGAAGACATTGGCTTAATAATTTTCATTGATAAAGAAAAGATCTATGCACAACAATACGTGTGCATCAGCATTTGCTCATAAATTTGCACACTTATATTAATAGAACAATTCTTGAAATTTTCTTACAGGAGATACAAGCAAGTTTGGCATAGAACCAGAAGAAAAGATCACCATGTAAGAGTTACACTCTTGCTGTTACCTACAAAGTTAATCTGCCCTTTGTGCACAGTACACTAACTCCTAGTTTCCACCATTTCGTTCAAAGCATTACTTCAAAGGAAATAACTGAAACCAGGTTTTAGGTCAAGGAATTATTTCACTATTTTCAAATTCCTTGAATATTTTGGCTGTAACTTGTACACATGTAGAGAGTTTTCATCTCTTTCGCATGCTATCATGTCTTACAGATTATAATGGCAAATATTAAACTATTGTTATCTTGACTGGTTACAATTATCCACTTCTTTCTTTACAACCTGACATGTTCAAGCAGTAGCCTTATGAATATTACCAGAGATAGGTTTTGAAAACATTTTGATCACAACTTTTAGCTGGTAGTTTGTCAGAGCTGCAATGAATCTACTATATGTTGGATGGTGATTTTAATCTATACAATCTTTTTTTTAAGAGTATTTGGAGAACTATAATGTCCTGCAATTTATCCAAGTTGTCTATTTTGAGCATTGGCAGTTATAATGTCAGTGCATTGGATGCAATACAATATTTGAATCTGTTTTTATTTAATTTAAATACTTTTATTAAATACTGGCAAATGCAGTATTTCATGGCCTTTATCATTATTATCAAATCTCTGTTTTTTTTTTATATAATTCTATTAAATAGTAGACAAAAAGAAAAATAAATATTTCCAAAATGTATTAGATTGATATGTATATCACATACACAGATGCTTACATGATTCTGTCAAAATCTCAGTCATTTGTTCTTGGAGTTAGACGAGCATAATCATTCAAAGAAGCACTTCCCCATTGCATCAAAAGGAGTCAAGTCAGAATCAATTCCTGATTCCTGAGGTATCTCAAAAGTAAATGCTGTGGGATTTGAGAAATTTTTTGTTCTCTACTCCCACCATGCATGTATGGGAGTCCCACCTTAGAAAAGGCTTCATGTCATATCTTTATGGGAGGAGTGGTAAATATTCATGGATGTCTGGGTACATTGTTAAACTTGACAAATGAAAAGAACACCACTTTATGTTTAAAGGGGTGCTGAAAAGTTCTTATTTTTTCTTCCTAAAATCTGACCAAACAATCAAGCATCAGAGTTTCACAAATTGCTTCTTTGTAAACTTTTCAACACCCACTCATAGCTCTCTCTCATCCTATACACACACACACACACACACATATATATATATACATATACATACACATACACATATATATGCCAAATGTTTGAGTTAAGCCTCTGGATTTAATAATTTTTAAGTTTCATAGCTTTATTTATTTACTTAGCACCTACTAAGCTAGGATACTGAGACTATTTAAGCCATTAGTGCATAGCCTCCAATTTTTTAGTGGATGTGGGGGGCAAACATTTTAAATACACCAATCCTATGATTACCATTAGTCTGCATGGTAGTTTAGGAAAAAAGAGCTAAAATTTTAAGGGAACGTTTTGCAGTAATGAGTTAATTTTGTTATTATTAGTGAATATATAATAAAACCTTTTATGATGAGAAAGTCAGTCTGGTCCCAAGTGAGATATTAAATTAGTTTTGAAAAAGGCATGCAACTTTTAATTTTTAGGCAATTCTTCAAAATACAGAGGATAGACACAAAATTTTGGTGTGTGTTTAAGTGTGTATGTATGTATGTATGTATGTATGTATGTGTAAATATCTATCTATATATACACACACACACACATATATATATATATATATATATGCACACACATACACTCCAAAATATATACCCACACACACACACACACACACACACACATATATATATATATATATATATATATATATATATATACATACACACAGCTTGGTTAATGCTATTATACAAATCATTGAAATGTCGATTATATCTGAAGTTTTCATTGGAGAGGAAATTGGTTAACTACCAGTTTGACCATTGCGTAGTTATGTAGTCTAACAGGCAGTTGGTTCTCTCAATGTGTTCCTGGGCAAAGCTATAGTGGATATTGCGATTTGAGGCAGAATTTTAGTGGATAAGGCTATGAAAGGTTACTGCTGCTCTGAACGTCATATTTTTTGAAATGATAGAAAACATCAGAATGAGAAAAGGAAAAGATTTAAGTAAAGAAGAAAAGAAGAAAATTGTAAATATGTGAGCAGAAGGGGTTGCTGCAGGCAATATTGCAAAGATGATTAAGAGGCATGCGCAGTCAAGAAAGTGATTTCTAACATCAACTGTACCCGATTTGATGTTGGTAAAAGGAAGATAACAAAGCAAGAGAACCATCTGATAACACAGACTTTGAAGAAAAATCTATTAGCCAGATGCTTCCTCTGTAGCTAAATGGCATAGCACATCAGGCTATATGACAGTTCTGTGTAGGATACAGGTTTGATTTCTGTTGGAGGACACATATTTTCTATGAAATTTCTTGGACATTCAGGCCAGTAAATGTTGTTAATACTGTTTATTATAAACAGAGCATTTACTTAAATATTTGTATCTATAAAAATAACATATAAACAGAAAATATATTAAAATAATTGTTAGACTTAGTCCATTTAATATTATATGATGTCATGTGTATATATATATATATATAAGCAAATATGTGGATGTAGATCCGATGGTATGATGAAAATGTGGAAAAGACAAAGTAAAATCCGAATATGTGAGTTTACTGTTTTTTATTTTGTTTATGTTTTTTCTGTCAACGTCAGACGTTTCGGTCTAATAGACCATCTTCAGGACATGGTTAATGGAGACATATTTATATTAAATTTAAGTTAAATGAAGAGACGATATATACAGGACTAGTCAGAAACAGAAAAACTGAAATTCTAAAGTCAGAGTATTCTTTCTTGGATTTGGTTACGCTGTTAGACCGAAACGTCTGACGTTGACAGAAAAAACATAAAATAAAAAACAGTAAACTCACATATTCGGATTTTGCTTTGTCTTTTCCACATTTTCATCATATATATATATATATATATATATATATATATATATATATAAGCCAATCACTACAGATGGATGACTCTATGCTGTCAGGCCATTGAAAGATTTGAAATTAACTGAATTCAAACCAGGGATTTGGCTGGTAACAACATCATAATCACCTAGTGTGTGGGCCACCACCACCAGGTGCCAGCTTTCATTGTCCAACCTGTGGATGGCAATATACGTCTCAGTTTTGTCTTTGCAGCCATCAAGGTCAACATAATAACATCAACCAGTGACTTCTTCAATTCTCATTCATCTTATTTGGTATAGCAGGCATTATTGTCATCATTGGTGAACTTCATAAAGAAAAATTTATATTTGCTTGATTATAAAATTATCATTGTAGGGCAAAATCACTAAAAAATAATGAGAATAATAAAAGCAAAAAAATAGAAAAAAATCACTGATGCACACCCCAACATCTCAAGCATAAAAATGTCCAACTTTTTCAGTTTTCACAAATATTAAACCTCTAACCTTTCCTCTAAAGTATTAGGGATACATATATATATATATAATAACAATATAGTTTTAAGGTATCCTATATGTATGGGTAAAAGTTCTCAATAATCAGGGATAGAGCATATATAAATATAAAAATGTACATTGAGGTCAGTACTGAGCAGTGACATCAGTCTCATGCTTGAACGCAATCTGATGGTCTAAAGATTGTTTTGAAGCAGAAAACAGACTGTCACTTCATCGTATTGACCTCATTGTACACTTATAATAATTGAGGTATCTCAATGAAAGAAAAAAATAACTACTTTTTATTTATTCAATCATTAAAGTTTCTTTGTTCATATTTCTGTGTTCTGACTTCAATATTTCCACTTACCTTGCAGCATGGAAATTTGGCTCTTCTAACACAACTTTTCTTTCTTAATCACAGACTTAAAATATCAATAAGTAGACAGAAAATTGCTCTATTATGTGTGAAAGAAAGATTCTTTTTTTAAATTTTAATTTAAGAAATTTATTTACTTATCTAAGTAAAATTATCCCTAATGAGGTATTTTTATAGAGATATCTAGAAACACAGTGCCTTATAAAGTGCTTCATAAAGAAATGTTTTTTTTTTGTTTTTTTTTTAAGTATTTCAGAATTAATAACTGACAGACAGATTCTCTTATATCTATCTATATACTTAAAGGATGCTGAAGATGGTTCTAATTCTCTATTTATAAGAATTTATATTTACATACATAGCTATGATTATTTGTTCAAGCAGGACAGGGATTAATCTTACACAAAGCAAGGTAGATTCTGCCTGATAAAAGATTTATCATAATGATTAGAGGCAAGGTTTTACAAAGCCAAATATCCGACACACACACTCATGCTAGTCCATGTACACAGAACTTTTTATCAAGATGCCATCTCTAGGAAGTTACCATTGAAGGCTCGAGACCCCATCCTAGCCTTATATATATATGTATGTATGTTGGCTGTTGGTTTTTATAAGAAGCTCATCTGCCCTTTGACAGCTTTTTTTATCCTGTGGGGTGACATGCCACCCTTCTCACTAGCAGAAAAGCTAGTGGTGGAGCTGGTTTAAACGCCAACACTCCCGTTCATGTGGCAGGTTGTACTGGTTTACACGTTACCAGTAGGAGGCCTAAGCCTGACCTGACCCTAAGTAATTTATGTTTACAAATTAATAAAATAGGGGGAAAATAATCTAATGGAATGTTAAATAGTGTTACACTTATTGGAACAGAAAGTAGAATTGGTGTGCAAAGTTCAAATTGATATTAGTCAATTGTATTCACTTTCACACAAATGTCTTTTTGGAAAGTATGAACCTATCTCTATTCCCCAATTATGTGTTAAATAACAGGGTTGAATGAGCTCTGGGTTCTCTAGCCTTGGGTGGCAGCCAGTTTAGGAGAGGGACAATTCTGAATTCAAAACCATGGATAAGGTAATAGGAAACCACTCCACTATTATTCCTAAAATAAATCTCACCAATCTAATCTTAAATGATTCTTCAGTATACATGAAAATGTTCATGATTGAAGAGGAAAAGAAAAAAATGATATTTTTTGCTCAAAATAATATGTGAAATAATGCATGTATTTTGTAAAAAATTATTTTTATATAAAAATATATAATAAAAACAAAATCATTATTTCATTGAATAATCATTATTTTATGAAGCAATTAATAATCTTTTTATTTTATTTTCCTCTTTCAATATTGATATGATTTTCTTTTGTCACAAGCATAAAAAATTGGGACAAGTTTGAAAGGAGACACCAGGCTATTATTAAATTTGAAATTGGATAGAGAATTGTTTTAGTCTTTAATTAGATCATTTAAAGGGTCTTGTCCTAACAAAAATCATGCTACAACATGCTATTTTTTTTCTGTTACTGTAACAAATACATTTAGAAACAAAAATTAGATTATTATTGTATACATTTTTATTAGTGTTGTTGTTGTTGCTTTTATTCTCATTGAGTATTAACTGGTGGCTTTAACCAAAGATTAAGTGGCAGCAAGTCTTCTCAATACGAGCACTTTTGTCAGTAGTTTTACTGTTTTTAGTAATTATAAACTTTTCTTGAGAGAATGGATTTAGAATTAAGTCAAAAATGATTTGGGATTAGCATGGCATATTAATTAATATTATTTATATAGTTGAATGACAAAGTGGAAAAAGCTCTTATGTTATATGTTTTGTTATTCAAAAAGACTTAATCAGACTAATAATAGTTTTATTGATGAAGTCTTATATCCATTTATATAGGGTGGATGGAAGAAATATAACAAAAGTCAGTATATTGAGGAATACTGAAGATACAGGGATACATGTTCTTAGAATTTTTCAGCATCTGATGAATCAAGATGTATGAACTTCATTCAGCTTTCTATCTCTTCCTTATTTTTATTTCTATTATTTTAAAATACTAAAAATAATGTAATAGCAGTATAATGGGATAGCAAGTGTACATTTGACACTTTTGGAACAGTTACCAAGTGATGGTAAATATCCATGCTGAAAGTAAACTGTTTCAGAATTTCACAATTGGTCTTTGTCCTAACTCAAGCATTTGTCAAGTTATAGTCATTTGAAGTTAATCAAAACTCACACATGTTTAATAATTTATTTTTAGATGATTAGTTCTGGATAGTTTATTTTTATGCATCTTTTTGCTTGGTAAATCATTAGTCTTCAATATCTGTCTATATTTCTGAGAAATAATGTACATTAGAGTCTTGTTGAAATGAATGTTATAAGTGACAGGTATATTTAACTTGACACCCATTTTCAAGTGGATTTTAGGGCCCTACAACACAAAATTCAGTCAAATCAACACAGTTTTTTGGGGGTTTTTTTTACATATTTTGCCTGTTTTTCTGTTACTGACCTCCAACTTTGAATAATCCTAAAAAGATTGCCCAAGACAAAATCTTTTTTCTTTAAAATCTTTAAAATAATTTAAATCTGCAAAATGTAAGAAAATTGTTTCAGGAAGATATTTAAAAGGTACTTAATTAATTTTATTCCTAACTGCTCATGTAAAAAGGTATCAGTTTTTTCATATAACTTGTATTTATGAGAAAATCAGGATCAAGACCTCTATTTTTATGCATTTTGGGTGCTGAATCAATTTTTGGTACTGTTAGAAATGTGAAAGTTTTGTTTTATTCTTGAGTAAGCTTAATACCATTCCATAATTGAACTGACAATTGTTCATGAAACTAAAATTCCATAAATAGCTGCTTAGCTCTATTGTCCAAGCTCCCCGTGTGCAGTAGTTTTGTTAGGAAAGGAGGTATTTTATATGATCTTAGATATTTATGATAATCTTAGTCAAAAAGAAAGAATTTTAGGGAATATTCTGGTATATAAAAACAATTTTGAAGCCCCATTCCAAAACAAATCTATAAAACTGTTTATAATCGCAAAAGCAAAAAATACAAGGAAACCTCATGGTGAAGACCACAGACAATGGAATAAAGAAAAGAAGAGTTCAAGCTCTGACAAAAAAATGAATATACCTGATGTGTAAGTTGGTCTGAATTGTTTACTTAATTGTTAATGTTTCAGTTTTTTTTTTTTTTTTTTTTTTTTTGGAAAAGGTCAAAGTTGGTTTTCAAACATTATGCTATGCTCATCTTCCAAATGGGAGAGTTTGTCTTTCTTGAAAATTAGCATCTGAAATTCTAGATGTTAGACAGGAATACTCAACAGATTCAATCATCTAGCATTCCCTCTCTCTCATTTTATATATACAGGGTTGCAATAAAGTCTCTATGCAGTTACTTACAATAATATTTAAGACAAAGCAATTAATCAACAGTCCAGAAATTTATTATTAAAATGGCTCTGGTTAATTCTGGTTAATAAAATACTATGGTAAACAATAATAAATTACTGATACTGTTCAAACCACCTGTTTCAATGCTTTACTTTTTTATTATAGGTAACTGTATAGTGACTTTATTGTCACTGTGTGTGCGTATATATATATATATATATATATAAGAAAGAAAATGTTGTACTTATTAAAAAAGAAGATAACTTATTCAGACAAAAAGTTCTTGAAAGTGCAATTATTGATTCTTGCCAAAATGTTAACTTGCATGCAAGGTTTTGTCAAATTTTTCTTTTCTCAAAAGAAATAGTCCTTTCAAAAGCAAATATTCATGGCATTAAATATTTCAAAAAATTAAAACAAAGTGGTTAACTCAAATTCTTATTTAAAATAAAGTAATAAATAAATAATTAAACAAAATAAATTACATAGAGATGAATAATAATTACATTAAAAAACTAAAATAAGAACTAAAAATAAGTAAAATTAAAAAAAGAATAATTCAACAAAACATTTACTGACTTTTGTTTATAAGGAAAATAAATTACATCACTTAGCATCCTCCATACAATACTATAGCCCACAGGAATCATTTCTGTCTGTACCAGAGTGACATGTCTGGTTGCAACAAACGTCTCTTTGTCTCTGCTCATAATGAGTGCAAGGGTGTCCACAATGAAGCAAAGTAGTATTTGCTGATAGGATAAAACAATCTTGCAAGTTTGGTTCTAAAGATTATTGGTGGCTCTGCAAGAGTTTTCTGAACTACTGCAAATCCTCAATCCCTCCTTTATTCAAACTATTCAAAGTCTTAACACCCTCAGCTGATAAGGCTGAATGCTTTGCTCAGAAATTTTCATTCAACTCAACACGCACCTCATCTGGAGTATCCACACTTGATTTTCCCCCTAGAACTGAGGTTATACTAAGTGAGATGTGCATAACCCCATTGATGGTATTGGACACCATCTCTAAATAAAGCAAGTGATGGTGATGGGATACCAGCCATAGTCCTAAAGAAATGTGCTCCTGAGTTGGCTCCAGTTCTCTCTAAACTACAACTATTGTCTCACTAATACTTGCTTTCCAGCCTGTTGGAAGTCCTCTGTTGTCCCAGAACTCTGGAGACCCTTCTGATCCATCTAAGTACCATCTCATCAGTCTCCTACCACTCTTTGGCAAAGTCTTTGAGGCTTTAATCAATGCCAAAGTAGTTAAGCATCTCACCTCCCATGATCTGTTCTCTGACAAACAATATGGTTTCTGCTTTGCGCATTTTACCACTGATGTGCTTGTGGCCATAACTGAATATTTTTACCAAGCTCTTGATAATAACGGTGAAGCTCAAGCTGTTGCTCTAGATATATCAAAGGTGTTTGGCATGATGGCTTTCTACGTAAGCTGCAAGGATGTGGTATTTCAGGATAGTTATTTGATTTAATCCAATCATTTCTGTCAAACTGTGAAATGAAGCTTGTCCTGAATGGGTTCTCTTCCAGTTCCTTTTATACGAATGCTGGTGTTCCTCAAGGCTCTATCCTTGGTCCTACACTGTTTCTGGTCTTCATCAATGATCTTCTTGATATCATCAGTTCTCAAGTTGGCATCTACACAGATGACATTACTATTTACTTCTGTCTCAATAGTAAATCCAGCATTGCTGACAAAGTTAACATGGCTGTTGGTCTCGAAAAGGACCTCCGATCTGTGGTTGACTAGGGAAGGAAATGGCTTGTGAATTTTAATGCATCCAAAACGAAACTGCTGTCATTTACTCACCAACCTTCCCTGCCTCCTGTCAGCATGGTTGATGCTCAACTTCACGAGAGTGCTACACTGTGTCTTCTTGGATTCATATTTTCCACTAACCTGAGGTGAGACAACTCCATTAAAACAACTGCTGCATCTACTGCAAGAAAATTTGGTTCTCTATGTTGTGCCAATTTTAGTCCATCATTCATTCACATCTACAAATCTACTATTCATGGAATACTGTTGCCATATATGTTCTGGTGCTCCCGCTGTTCATCTCGAGGTTCTCGACAAAATCCCAAGATGGATATGGAATGTGATTAGTCCTGACTTGGGGTCTTGACTCCTGTGACTTTCCTCTGTCTTTTCTATAAATATTTTCATGGGATCTGCCTTGCCAAGCTATTTTCACTGGTGCTCCAATTGCATGAATTTAAGCGTGCTACTAGATTGGCATCTTGATCCCACCCTTTCACTGATGAAACAGTTAAATGTAACCACCTCTTCTACTCTAACAGCTTCTTCTCTCACACTTCCCACCAGTGGAACTTCCTTCCTCCTACTTGCTTCCCTGATAGGTATGCTCTACAAATATTTAAATGTAATGTCAATCAACATCTTCTGATGCCTTGATGCTGATCCACATTCTTCTCTATATCCTTTCCTGAAACACCAATTTTTACTCTTTGTTTAGTGATATGTAATACTGTCAGTGTTTTAAAATCCATTGATTAAAACAATTCCTCATACACACACACACACACACACACACACACACACACACACATATATATATATATATAAATTTACTTTAAATTAAAAAACAGACAACCTTAAGAGTCCATTGATTATATTTTATTTCCCCAGGAAAGTGTTTTTTTCCTAGTTACTCAGATTACATTTCCAAGAATAAAAAAATGGTTTAAAATTTACATATTATTTTATACAAGCTTTTGAGGGGTAGTTTTAACTTGAATAAGGGGATAGAGAGAGGGGGGACGACAGATATGGTCAAAATTAGAGAAGGAAGGAAGTGATAGGAATAATTTTAAATCTATTTTTATTAAGATACTTAAGTGTAAGGACCAGACATTGACCTATTTAATAAGTCATCTCACAGGAAAAGAGACAAACAGAAAAAATTAAAAGATAAGATATAAGAAAACAAATGGGGAAACAGGAGTTGGAGGAAAAAAGAAAAGAGTGGGGAAAGAAGAAAAGGAATAATAAATTAACATATGTAGGCATATTGCAATTAATTTCAAAAATACAGATTACAGTTAGCGCTTGACATTATTTTAAAAATACCAACAAAATAAAATAGGTGAAAAGGAAAAATAATATGAATATAAATATAAAAGAAAAAATATTAATATTATTAATAACAACTAATAGTTAAAAGTAAAAAATTAATATTTAAAATCTAAAATTTAAAAAATATTTAAACATAATAATAGTAATAAAACTACCAATGAGAGGAGTAATAATAATAATAATAATAATAGTAATAAAACTACCAATGAGAGGAGTAATAATAATAATAATAAAACTACCAATGAGAGGAGTAATAATAATAATAATAATAATAGTAATAAAACTACCAATGAGAGGAGTAATAATAATAATAATAATAATAATAAAACTACCAATGAGAGGAGTAATAATAATAATAGTAAAAATAATAAAACTACAAATGAGAGGAATAATAATATAATAATAATAATAATACCAATGAGAGGAATAATGATAAAGTAATAATGATGAAAAGAGATCAGTTATAACCCATTTAACCACATATATCACTGCACATATGTACATATAAACATGCACATATACAAATACATATACACAC
>OZ038482.1:103054293-103171793 GCA_964036315.1 Acanthosepion esculentum | reverse complement strand
ACAACATGATTTGTTGATTAACAAGCTACTTAACATGTTCAAAATAAAACTGAACCCTATCAGCAACACTTTTACAAAACCACTTGACACATTTCTACACTAATTTCAGAAAATTTATCAGAAATTGCTTGTTTTAATTCCGGAATTGTTTTCTGTTCTAGCCTGTAAGCAAGATTTTTCTGTACACCCCACAAGTAAATGGTGGTGTTAGGTCTGATGGTAGTGATGGCCAATCAATGGTTCCATGTTGTCCCATCCACCTCAGTTTGGAAAAAAGGCATTACTTTTGTCACACTGTGTGTGTATATATATATATATATATAGAGAGAGAGAGAGAGAGAAAGAGATTTAGTACAAGGCTATGTTTATTAAATGATTATAGAACTTTGCAAATAGTTTAGAACAGAGTTCTTCATAAAATTCAGTTATTGGTAACAATAAAAATCTATGTGGATATTTATTGAACTTAGCTGGATAAAGAAAAGATGGATTCATTTATTCAGTATCTTCATAGAAGATATTAAATATTTCAGATTATAATCATTGAAGAATTGTACATTTCTTGGCTGTAATATACAAGGTGTGATGGATAAATTGTTATCTGAATTATGCAAAAATGAAAATAACACCAACATCTTAATTTAAGTTATATTTACCAAAATTGCACAAAAAGATCTTGAAATAATGAAGAGTAAATTTATTCTATGAAATCAACATTGCCTTTAGGATTTCCTGTGTCTCTTTTGGATGGTCTCATCATTTAAGTTGGTGAATGCTACCATAATCCTTGCCTAAAGTTCATCGTTGGTGTTACCAGACTTTGGGTTTTTCAGCAGCCACCCTTTTAACCCAGGGCAGCACTACCTCCCCAGACACGATGTAGAACTCTGTTGAGTATGAGGCCCTGTGGGAAAATGAATGGAGGAATATCTTCACTATCACTAAAGATCATTCCAAACACCTTCTTAATCACCATTAGACTCATCCAACTCTTTCCAAATTCTCTGCACTGTCTTCAGATTGATAGCCGAACACTCTGAAATATTCATATTGGAGCTTCTGGCACAAATGCCAAGCAGTACAGCATGCCATTTCCAAATTTCTGGCTGAGTGAATTGAGTCATGGGCCTTTTTTCTCACAGATCTATTCCCATCTAACCCTACTATACTGGGCAGTTAGCAAAATTAAAAATATAAAATTGCAAAAATGTACCCATTGTACCCTGTACTAATACTTAACTGTATAAAGATACCAGAGATGAAATTTCTGTAATGGCTTCTTTTAAAAAAAATAAAGGAAATAGCATATTCAGAGGTCTCTTTCACAGCATTGTTATAATGAATCTTCTGATTGGTCAATAGACAAGCTAATGACAGCCCTGCCTCATTTCCACTTTGGTGGACAATTTAGAAACTCTTTCTCCTTTGACTACTGACCCTGGAGCAGTAAAAATGTACCAAGCTGATTTCTGACTAACAATAACAAGTCCTGGATATGATGATAAACTACATCCAGCAGTAAGGCTTCTGATCAGGTTCTAAGGAGTGTGGAACCACCTCTTAATTACTGTTGTTCCCAGTTCCTCCTTGACCCGGGGTGGTAGCACCTGTTAGTGTCCCAGCTATGGGCAAATAGTGAACCTCCAAATGGGGATCAAAACACTATGAAAGTATAAAAATAGATTTTTGTAGTAAAAATACCAGCAATACTTTTTTTTAAAAAAAGAGAAAAATTTATCAGCAATGCATTTGACTCTTAACAAAAACCACTTTGCAAAAATATGCAATTCTGCAATTTCTTTCATCACTAAACTAAATGAGTACCAAAAATACTGTATTCTTTATTTGAAATTATGAATGATGGAGATCTGAAAATACAGTATAAAGAAATTATAATTAACATTATTATACATCGTGAGATTACACATGGATATTTCTCTATCCTCTCTCGAGTCATTGATAATTTCTTTCAAAGAATCAACAATGGCTCATGGTTCAAAATTTCCTGACAACTGTTTGTGTATCCATCTTAATTGAGGCATGAATGTAATTTTTTTTATTATCAACACAAAACAAAAAATGTGGTTTTCTATTGTAAAACCTGCAACATTTGATGAAACACCTATTTTAAAATGAATAATGAACTAAGGTGATGTATTCAATAAAGTCACCCATATATAAAATAATGGACATTGTTTTCAGTTGTCCTTCCCCATTACTAAGGGTGCATAATCATGTAGCCACTTCAATACACACTAGGTCATGTTGAATATTGAGGAATTGCAGGTGTAGGTGTGGGCATTGTTGGCTGTTGCGTTGTTGGAGGAACATTGGCTGTTCCTGAGGGCTGAATCAACTGTGATTGCTGATGATGATAAATCAAATGGAGGTGATGCACTTGGAGCACTCACTGGTCATGGTATTTCATGACCATTGTTATATTCTGGGCAATTAATAGCCCCAGACAAGGACTGTACATAAGTATGTACTGGTAAGCTGTGAGTCCAGTAAGCATTTGCCAGCTTCTTTGGTTTCAGCAAACTTTAACACATCTAAAGTCATGTTCTGATTTTCAGCTCCAAGTCAAGTTGAATTTCCTGGTCATGGAGTCGGTAGACATGAACACCATGTAAGATTGTATCAGTATAAGTTACTTCGTGATTGCAGTTATTTCCACATTAGAACAAATTTATACATACATCTTGTCAAACAGGTTCCTCACAATCTTGACACATGCCATTTAGCATCACATGTGCAACCATTGTATTCTCTTCTCTTAGTTAACTGACAAAATGCTACAAGTACTTCAGCCTCTGATTTCTGTGCTTGTGTAAGATGCTTACACAAAGTGTCATCACAGTACTCCAGTAAATGAATAATTAGTTCTTTGCCAAGAATCTTTGTTGCTTCCTTATAATCTTACTGTCTGGACAGAAAGTAGGTCCAATCTTTGTCGGTACCAGCAGATGTAGTGCTCGGTTGTTTGACTTTTTCCGCTTTGGTTATAGTAGCTGCTTTATGTATCATCAAATGTGTGGTGATCAGTGCAGCTACAATTGTTGCATCCAGGCCATCTGTCTCGTATTTGCATGCAGGGATCAGGCACTTGACTTTCAGCATTGTTGTGGGTAGTTCAAAAAATCTCCATTTGTTTATTCTTTATTCGAAATTACGAATGATGGAGATCTAAAAATACAGTATAAAGAAATTGTATATTACTATACACCACGAGGTTACACATGCATATTCCTCGATTTACTGCTCCCTTTCTTTTCTCTACTAAAAACATTCAAAGAACTTCAATTAGAAAAAAGACATATCGTTTATTATTGGATCTTAGTGTAGCAATGGTTTATATCTGATTGTAATATTGTTTTGTATACTTTTTCAAATGTCTTGTTTACAATAGATTTGTTTTAACAACAAATTGGTCATAGAGTGATTTGTACCTGATACTCAAATTAGTAACTTTTGAGTATTCCAAAACAAACAATTATGGCATCTTGATTATATATATATTTTAATCATTTCACTCCAAACAAGACAATAAAGCCACTAACATACTAGGGATTACTGAGTGTTAGAGAATGTGAAAAAAAAAACTATTAAGGAGAAAGAACAACAAAAGAACAAGAATTAAGATGGTAGAAGATAATAACTGACATTGCATTTAAATTTTTGATGATCAAAGTCTACTAGGAATCAAGAAACTGGAAGAGAGTTCCACAAGTGCTTAAATTCCTAAAATTTAAGTTCCATAGAAGAAAGTTCATCAAAACAATTACCAAGTAAAGTATTTATAGAAAAGGCACAGGGAAGCTACATTACAGCACTTAGAAAGTGACTATTCTTGTATTTGGTATTTAAATGAATTCTCATAATGAAAGAAATTAAATTCTTTGGAAAATTTCAAAAAGTAACTTGTCAGTTCTTTGCTGAGAGTGATAAAATATTCTGGGAGAAAGGAATTATGAAATTGCTTGAAAG
The DNA here is from genome assembly GCA_964036315.1 of Acanthosepion esculentum. Taxonomy (NCBI): domain Eukaryota; kingdom Metazoa; phylum Mollusca; class Cephalopoda; order Sepiida; family Sepiidae; genus Acanthosepion; species Acanthosepion esculentum. The sequence continues at coordinate 103,167,806 of OZ038482.1, read as the reverse complement.
ATGAAAGAAGCAAATGGAGGAAATTGTTAAATTGTTCAATAAATTTTTTATTTTCACTTAATCTTAAGCACTCTGTGACTGTGTTTGCTGGGCAAAAAGTTTTTCCTGTCCCTGCAGCCACTCTGATTGTCAAATGATAGTATGTTTGAATTTTTAAGTTTTGGTGTCAATAACTGTGAAGAAAGCAGAGTGCTAAGGATTAATAAACTGGATAAACATTTTGACCAGCTCAATATATAGCAATCTTGTGTTTGTGCTTATATTAACAATGTGTTTTTCCTATTAGACTTTCAGTGTATACTATAGCCTTGTGTTAAACTTTGCTAATAACTGTCTGCTATACTATCTGTCTACTTTATACTTATAAAATAAAAATACATCAATGCAAGTAATTTCTTTTTTGTTTTTTGATGATATAAGAATGAAGAATATTTGCAATAACCCAGAACATGATGTCAGTTAGTGGAAAGCATTACTATGGCTTCAATTTTCAATTTAGGTGGGAAATCTTGAAATTATAGAATTTTCAGAATCCAAGACAAGGATTAAATAATAACAGAGCTTAAAAAAAGAAATCAAGCTTATAATATATGCACATTTGCGTAGTGTATTAAATGTGTACTTGTAGGTGTACATGTTACATAGAACCTAAACTGTAATTTTAAAAGATTGAAAAGAATCTTATGCATTGCAAGCACCAAAATGGCTGAAGACATGACAAATACCCCGACAACTGTTTTATTCATGTTCGGACATGTCTGTAAACAAAAAAACAATTTATGATGGATGATACTGTGTGTATTGAAAATCATTTATGTTTCTTTTCCTGCCTGGCATCAGAATTTGGCCTGGAAAACTTGTTTATGCTGGGGAAAAAATGCTAGCAAGTAAATTTTGTCCTTTGTACCACAGCCAACCCAAGAAGAATGGGGTTTCAATATTTGCATGACCTGAATATTACAGATTTTGCATGGATTCATTTGTACTTATTTGGTTTTGGTTTTATCCTGACGATGTATCAGAAGCCTAAAAAATATTTCCTTTTAATTTTTGGACTGGTGAACTTACTTTATATAATGCATCTCCCTCACTGAAAAGTGAAAAAATATTTACAACATTTGATTTAAATTTTGATAAGAATTTCTATTCACACCATAACAAGATAAAATCTGAAATAATCATAGGATTCTATTGAAGAGCCCTTAGTATTTGTAGCTTTACATGATGAGAAGACCTATATTGAAAATACATTTAAGCTCCTCTAATATCCTAATCATTTTATATTTAATGTGAAGTGGAAAGCTCATCAAATTTATAAAAATAAGAGTGAAAGATATGAATAAACTTAATAAAACTAGACAATCCTACTACCTGGCAACTTGATCACAACTAGAATTGAAAAGAATTTACTTAAACTTAATATAAAATTTGTTACAACTACATCTAAAACAATAAGTGACTTAATTAATACAGAATAAAATAGTAACAACTTAAAACTTAAATTTATGTTATAGATTATAATAAAAGCCACAAAAATACATTTCTGAAACACTGAGGAATTTCAAGAAAAGATTATATGAACACAAAAGAGATCATTTGCAAAATAATACACTGAATGTATTAATTGTTCATTAATTTTCTACATACAACATGTGAAAGTGATACCCTGCCCTTTTCAACCATCAACCAGGGGAGGTAACACAGTTTCCACAGCAAAGGTGGTGCTGCCACCCTTGGTGCTATCAGCAGCTTTTGCCACCGGACAGGGTATTGTTTTTTGTAGATGTGTCAGTCTCTGCAATTTTTATGCAACTGCAAGTCAGATTTTCAACATTTTCTTAAAAGCATTTGCTTTTGATCATTAAACAAAACACAATGTGCTCATAGCAACTATTATCAATGATTTAGAATGGAAGGTAAACAGATGTTTCATGTTGGAAGTAGCAGTGTGTTGCAAGCATGGTTTTAATTAACTTTATTTTGGATCTTGACCAGATACAACTTGATGAATGTTAAGCTGTGGTCTGGAGATGATGTAAAGTGAGGACCAGTGATGCCCACCTTCAGAAGGAAGGAAACAATTGACTGTCCAAGGGATCCAATGCACCAGACATCAATAGGTAGCACATGGCATGTCCACCCCTTTTCCATGCAGTTTCATTGCAGCAATTCATAGTGGTTTCTCTTTCATAATGAAACTAACTTTAATTTCAATTGGAAAAAATGCTGCTTTAATCAAAAGGGGAAGTAATTTACTAAGGTAAAAATGTATAGAATGTCTACTGATTTCTGAATCTTCCCTGATAAATTTTAATCCAGGTTCTTACAACATTTCACCTCTCTTAACAAATTTTCTGTTATCACAGTGTAGGATATTTAAAAACACCAATGATAAAGACAAAAAACAATATTATTGGGAAACTAAATTGCTTTAAAATTTAGCATTCCTACATCTTTAGTGTTTTGTCTTGGTTGATAACTATCACTGACATTTTTGTTTATATTTTCCTACCTCCCCCACATATATGCAATTCCATCAATAAGAACATTATTTTAATCTGATGGACTCTTTTCAAAGGACGAAACCTGCATACATAATTTTTTTCCATTTTGTCATTTACATACATTTACCCACATATATTTGGATTCTATCCTTTATTAGCATGTACTCCAAATCCCTGTGAGTACATATTTGTAAATAGTACACGTGCATTGTAGTGTAAGGGATATTGGCTTGGAATGAGAACTCTGAGAGCCGAGTTCAAATCCCAGTCGAGTTTGTTATATGCACTTATGCACAAATACCGTTGGGAAAGGTATGAATCTGTCCCTTCTCCTCCCAGCTATGGGTTGAATAGCAGGACATACTAAGTTTTATTCAAGACAAGGTACAAAGAATTTAATCTTTTTAGCTAAGTCTTTTGGTTTTTTCTATGAAAACAGATGGTCTGAAATGAAATAGATGTTGAATGGTTGAAAACATTACCTGATAAATCTTTGAGCAACACTGCACTTTTGAAACTTAGTATTTGCCATGTACATGTGTAAATGACAAAAATGCCAAGTTTAAAAATGTATTAAACAATTTGAAAATGAAAACTAATCAAATCAGAACAGTAAGCTCACTTTACTGACCATTACTATTGAAGTATACCTTGCTGGGAAGTCCACACTTTTGGCCTTGTGTCAGATTAATCTAACCTTAGCAAATATAAAGTGTTAATATCATTGTGCAATATTGCTTCACAAACTAGTTTTATCTTCTATCAACACAGGGCATATGCAGTCATGGCTTGCCACAACTTCTTATCCTTTGTAGCTCATAGCAGTGTTCATCTTTTCACTATCCCTCTCTGTCCCTCTTGCTTTTGGGCTTATTGTCATATCACATTGAAACATTGGTTCTCATCCAGTTACCAAAGTTAAGCAATGCTGAACCTGGTCAATACCTAAATGGGTGACCACTTGCGAATACCAGTTCCTGTTGGATGTGTGGGTGTTGTAATGAATAACAGCTTTGAATGAGAAAAATATGAGAGCCAAGTTTGAATTCCAGTTAGGTTCATTATATTTTATCACATGCAAATACCCTTGGGAAAAGAATAAATCCAATTCTTCTCCTCCCAGTTATGGGTTAAATATTAGGACTTATATCGGAAAATCATTATTATAAATTCTTAGACTTCAGAAATATGTTTCAGCTTTAACTAACCTTAAAAAGGTTGGCAAGCCATAAAAATTAAATCAATCACTCAAACCCTCTTGCTTTTGATATATCCTGTGTGTATCCAATTCTCTTTGCTCTCTTTCCTCATTGGGTGTCAGAGGAATTTCAGCTGTGACATTCTAAGTTTAAATGTCCCTTTTGTTTCCATTTTCCTTAAAACTTCCTCATTGTTTACATGCTCTGTCCATGTTATTTTTAACATCCAATAAAATCTCTTTTGTCTCATATTTCATCTTCATTTATGAAGAAGTTCACTGCCATATTGGTGGATTGGAGCTACATAGCAGTCAAGCACTTCTATCATTGTTTCTGAAAGATTCTATTTCATAATACAGAAGGTCCTTGGGTTACATTAGACCTGGTGTACAGCATTTCAGAGTTACAGCACCATCTCCCATAATATAATACGGAATCATGCAGCGCTATATAAGGAAGATGGTGTTGTTTCTACACCAGCTGTATGCCATGTTGGATTGTGTTATGTTCATTATCTCTTGTTTGTGCCATATTTTTAACCTTTTGCTCTTCATTGTGGCTCCCAAGCATGTGGCAGACTCATGGATGCTTATGTAGGTGAGTTGTGACATACATAAAAAATCAGGTTACATCACACCGTAGGAATGGATTTCCAACATAAGTCGAGGATACCCTTGTAGATTTTGGAATGTGCTTCTAGATTTTTATATCATATTAGTTCAGTCATCACTGAATACACCACTCTTGTGGTTTTGTGCTGTAGTAATGTCAGCAAATCTTAGTAAATTTCAATATGTACACACACACATTCTATGAAGAACTGGTGAATAGAATTGAAACAAAATTGACCACTGAACAACTGGAGAATAGAACTGACCACTGAGGGAGAGAACTAGAGAATAGAATTGACCACTGAGTCCTTGGCTAAGCTAAGTATCAGAAGTGGAATCTTTCTTGGTGATGTTCTGTCTCTTCTGCTATTGGCATAATTGTTATGATTGAATCAAATTTCGAGATGATGTCAAGAAGGATATCATTTATGAATATGGAAGTATAAAAAGCCAACATATGTGGATGATTTCAAATTCTTTACAAAGAAAATGAAAATGAACCTGCAAGATGTGGTGATTAAAACTAAGGTTTTAACAGTTTCATCAGTACGAAGTTAAGCATAGAAAAATACAAACTATTAGTGAGGCACAAAACAAAACCCACAACAAGAAATTAAATTTCAAAATAAGAGAATAATGAATGATTACAAGAAAGACCTTGGAGTTCTTGAAAGCAATTCCATAAAAACAAGAGAAAAGGAACAATTAAAAAGGAATATATTGAGTGAATAAAAAAAAGATCATTGAAACAAAATAAACAACAGAAATTGAATAAAATGGATGAAAATACAAGCAGTACTAATACTAAGGTATCTGGGATCTTTTCTAAATGAATTACAGTCGTATTAGTGTTGAAACACTGGTTCTTGTATGATTACTGAAGATAAAAAACATCGAGCCTGGTGGATAACCACTTGGGAATACCAGGAGCTGTAAGCTTGTATGTGCAGGTGGTGTAATAGATAATGGCTCATAATTGGAAATTGGAGAACAGAGTTCCAATACCAGTCAGGTTCATTATGTTCTCGTATGCACAAATACCAGCTATGGATTAAATAGGACTTGTATCAGTAAGTCATTATTATGTCTAAAAAATTCTTACAATCCCAAAATATTTTCTGACTTAAAATAACCTATAAGAGGTTCATAAGCCATAAAAAAAATCAGTCAATTAATCAAAGTTAGACAGGCACTTAATGAACCTATAGATGATTCAGAGGTCACTATAATTCAGATACAGACAGATGATAGGCAAAAAGGAGGGAAGGATTCATGAACATTGAGGAGAGTATTCTTCTTTTTCTTTGTGCCATATCTCTTCAGGATATTGGCAATCATAGCTTTTCACAATTTCCTGTTTTTTGTAGCTCTTAGTAAATTTTGTCTTTTTGCTATCTCTCCTAAACCTTGTTTTGCCATCCATTTACACAAGTTTGTTAGTTGTAGCATTGCATCTCAGACTAGACACAAGATGTCGGGATTATCTCACTGACGAGTAAGGGAGGGGGGAAAGGAAAGACGATTTCAAGGCTTGCAATGAAAAGTCTGACGTTGCTTACAAGCGAAGTCTTGTAATGGTAACAAAAGTCAAATGACTAGTAACACTCGTGTTCTCCTCTGTGCAAAGCAAGCTCTACAAAGGATCTGTACAGAAAAACAAACTAAATTTGCGACTGAAAGTAGCACCTTTTAAACTCTCAAGGTCTCGTTCAACGTGATTCTAGGTTTCATTCAATGTCATATGACGAGGCCAGAGCATCTATAAAAATTGTCAATCCTTTGGCCCTGGTTCGCCCGGGAGAAATTACTATCTTAGACAATGATGCCAGAGCACATACTTCCCCCTCCCGACCTACCCTCGGTGAGTACAATACCTTGATCTTCTTTTAGTCACCACAAAGGTTCATTCTCAATGTGCAGCTTCTTCCAGTTAAACATTTGTGGCTTAATAATAACTCTTTGGCTAGGTTGTTAACCATGAAATAAAATCATGAGCCAGTTTCAGCAGTAAGCAAATCTTATTTGGTTGTAACCTTCTGCTGTAGACAAGTGAGGCAGAGATGAAGGGGAAGTGAGGAGGGCAAACATTTTAAAAGGCATGTATTTCTTTTCATGTTGAGGTGAGAGGTCTCTCATTCATCTCTGTTCGCAGCTGCTAGTGACCAATGTCTTATGGAGAACAGTGTTCTTTGTCTAAAAAAGTAATTACCCAAGAACCTAGGATTTAGTTCCACTCTGTGACCTTTTTTGTCAGGATCATTTGACATGTTTCTTGTGAGGTCCACTTCACTTAGCTGATAATCATCAAGTCAATAACTGTTAAACCAATTTCTGTAAAATCTTTCAGATGTTTTCATTTAACAAGTTATCAGCTGGCACTAATATTGCTAAATATGTTATGCATTGTTTACTTCTATCCCTCTTGCCTTCAACATGTGCTGTGAGTGTCAAATTTTCCAAGACCTCTTTTCTCATTATGTGCCCTGAAAATTTCACTATTGTTCTGATCTTATGTAATGTATTTTGTTTCTATTTTTTAAAAACTTTTGTCATTGCCTACATATTCAGTTCATAGTATACTCAGCATCCTCCTGTAGAACCACATTTCTGTTGTATCAAGTCTCTTCTCTCATCTGATTTTCCAGCATTCACTGCTATATAGGAAGACTGATATTATATAACAATTCAGTACTTTTTCTAATATATTTTTTCTGTTTCTTAATACTTTGCTTAGCTTTTGGAAGGCATCTTTTGTTATCCCAATGTGCCTTCAGATTTTGATGTCACACTGTCTGACCTGTTTTTAAACACTTCCTAGTATATAAACTGTTGTACTTGCTTGATTTTGATATCTTCAATTTGTAATTCACATGTTGGGCTGTTCCTTCTGCTGACAACCTTGCATTTTGTCTTCCTACAAATTGATGTTTAGTACTTTCTTTTTGCTTTCCTTTTGCAAAATATGTGCAACAAATCAATGAAAGTCATGTAAAAACTGTTTGTATTATGACAGCAAGGAGTAAAAAGATGATAAATATGAAAACAGTGTGGAAGGGAATAGGGAAAGAATTTAAAAGGCAGGTAGAAATGCTTTTTTTTTCTGGTTTGAATGTTATTCTGGTTTTCTTCTCAGTGTTGATTTATTCTGACTAATGCTGTTTGTTATTTTATATTTTGTCTGCTGTACACTCGGGTCTTCTTCAATTATCTGTTGAAGGGCTGAATATTTAATATCAAATGTTGGAATAAAACCAGTGAAAGTTGTGAATTAATTTAAAAAAATTCCAATGAAGAATTAGCATTTATTGTAGATAATTATGGCTGCAAAAAGAACACCTAATAAGAGAAATGTAATTCCTCCATGTGCCTGAGAAAAATTGTATTTGGATCAATTATATCAAAGCAATAATAAACAAAATCTAGAAAGGTAACAATTATGAAATGTAATCTTTTCTTTATGTTGCTGTATTTTCTTGTTTATATTCTATACTTCTTGAATACTAAATTAAACAGATAACATTGTATTCATTACTGAATAATTTCAACTATCATGGAATTTTATTTATCACATTTAATGTAACAAAATTTTATTTCTGTTATGTTATCAGAAGAATCTGTTACAGAATGAGAGGCAAGTCACTCATGTCTTTGTTGTGTATTCATCTGGTGACATAGAAAAGTGCTACAAACTTATGTACACTATATATATATACATGAACATAATAAAATAGGCAGCATATAATTTTATATTATAGAGTTAATCATACCTTGAATCAATTAGCAATATTAATGCAATTATTGGCGAAATCCCTTTGCTAGTAGACATAATTATAAGCATTATACTACTAATAATCCACTGAATGATGAGATCCTTATGTATAAAATGGATATGGTGTATTTTTTAATTCAGCTAGTACTTTCGAATGCATCATGCATTCATCATTGGGCTGTATTTTTTCCTTTAGAATGAAAACTGGAAGATGAAATAAATGTGTTTTTCCAACCGAAAGATGTTTTTAAGAATGAGCTATTTATTAACGGCTATGTAGTGTTGGAGCGTGCAAATCACAACGCTAAAGTTCAAATATTACAAGTGAGAATTTTTTGAATTTTGTAATTTGGTAAATCCATGAATTTTTTTTATAAGTGTTTTTCGGTTAACATGACATGAACTAAGTAGATAGTTCAATTAACAGAGTGATATGTCTTAGTTGTTTTTTTCTTAGGAATTCATCATTCAGTGGATTATTAGTAGTATAATGCTTATAATTATATCTGCTAGCGAAGGGATTTCGGCAATAATTGCATTAATATTGCTAATTGATTCAAGGTATGATTAACTCTTTATAATATAAAATTATTAAAGGTATGATTTTAACATATTGCATATGAATGTAAACAAACGCCAGTAGTCAACAGTACTCAATTCATTAATGAAGAGCGGTGCATTAATAGCAGCGACGGCCACTGTTTTGGAATTACCTTCCCCTAACAGTGCTCAATCAAATAGACAAGTGCTTTATTATAAATACACACACACGTGTGTGTGTGTGTGTGTATTTATAATAAACCAGGTGATCAGTCAAGGGAAAGTACCAAAAACCAACCCTACCAATGTCAAGCCTTCCAAAGAAGAAAACCCAGAGAAAAAAAATGGAAAGACAGATACCGACCTAAGCAAACCTGAGCTCAAATCATTGTTCCAAGTTTCATGCTAAAGCGATCTTCAGACAAAAAGAATGAAAGAGGACTGATTAAGCCACTTTAAATATTCACTTGGTTGTGGTGGGAAAGATATAAACCTATGAATATATTTGTCTCCATGAATGGAAAAGAAAATGAACAAAGAAAAAACTCTGTGGATAGACCTACCAAGTTCGAGCGACTCTAATCTTACTGAAAATGCAGGGATAGAAATGAAAGATTTCAGTCTGGTGGCAGATGATATAATAGATGTTTATTAATGTGGCTAAACCTACTCATCAGTTCTGTTCTCTTATTTAAGAACTAAAAAAAAAGGTATTATAATCATAAAGTAAGTTTAAATTGTAGGAAATATGAGAATGGTACAGTGCTATTAGTTGATTATTGGAAGATCAAAGATGAATGCTGTAACCCCCCCCCCAAAAAAATATCAGCGATAAATTTCTAAAACAAAGTAAACTCTGTAAAAGTAGTGTAAGATCTGTTTGCAGGAAAAAATTGGCAATTTTGTAGCTGAGTAAAGACAAGAGTTGGTATTAATGAGCTAATGTTTCAGGATTACCTCCACTGATTAATTTTGGATAGTGAGTTGGTGTAAGTATTAAGGTAAGGCTGAAATTAACCATTTCTCTACAAGAAACATTCAACTTTTATTGACTGAACTTTTACTCTCACTTGAAAATATAAAATCTTTTTTAAGACAATTTTTCAGGAAATAAGACTTCTCAAGTCCACTGTTATTACTCTTTTTCATTGTATCCTCTAAAGAAATATTTTTCTTGTCCTGTAGATAGATTTTACCTGATGACTAATAATTTGCTTGAATACTTTGGCAAAAACAACTTTATATGAAACCAAGTGTGTTTGAGGAACAAATTTTTCTAGTGGTGAAAGAAAAAAAAACATGAAAAATAAGTAGCCTCTGTTACCATTTTCCTGTTTCAGTTTTTGATTAGTATCACCTTTGAAACAAAGAAAAGAATACTGATCTGTTAAGCAGTATCAATCCTCCTCTATGGCAGTGAATGCTGAACAATCTCCTCACAGATGAAGAAGAGGCTTGAAGCAACAGAAATGTGGTTCTACAGAAGAATGCTGCAAACACCATGGACCAAACATGAGCAATGACAGTTCTAGAGGCAATGGCAACAAAAAATGACACTTAGGCTTGACATCAAGAAGAGATAGTTGACATTTCTGTGGTGCAAAATGAGGAAGGAGGTCTTGAAGAATTTGACTCTGACAGGACAGATTGAAGGTAAGATGACCAGAGAAAAACAATGCACAACCTACCTGGCAATCTTGAGTGAATAGATGGCAGAACAGGGTTTGGGACAGATGGCAAAAAGACAAAATTTATTAAGAGCTAGAAAGGAGAGGAAATTGTGGAGAGCCGTGATTGCCAATGTCCTGAAGGGATACAGCACATAGAAAAAGAAAGAAAAAATCACCTTTGTTCATGGATTCATCACACCTAAACAAGATTACAATTTTGCCTATACACAGTTGCCAATGAAAAAGACAGAATGATACTGACAGTGGATTAATGGACAACAGTGAAGATGATGATTTATTTACTCATTAATAAATCCATTGAGACAGTCCATTAGGAGCAAAATACTTCTATTTATATAGGGAGAACATTTCCATTTTATCTGCATGGCAAATCTTCCTCATGTTAAGTCAATTGTAATCTTACGAAATCATGTGAAAATATCATTATTTGAAATGGCTTCTGGAAATTCCTTGCAAAGAACTGACTGACTTTTATTTAAAAAAAAAAATTATTTTCTTTACAAGTTCTATTCATTTTTTTTCTGCTTATTTTCCTTTTTAATTGATGCATCTGCAGAATGCCAAAATCAAAAACAGATTAAAATGTTGACCCCTGGGTGTCATTGTGAATTTAAGCAAAACTTTTATTTTATGTTTTGCTGAGTTGATCTTAATTTCATCAGAGTGTATCAAGAAATTAAAAAAAAAAAAAAATGTCTTCCATCATCTTTTTTTCATGTTTGTTTTTCTTTCTTCCCATTTCTTTTTTTGCTTTCAACTTAACACTTTAATGTAAATCAATAAACATTAATATTTATATATGTTGGCGTTTTCCAGACGCCTGCCTTGGCTGGAATTTCTTTTTTCTTTTCATATTGATTTCTTTTTCATATCCTCTCTTTGTCTCTTTTTAAAAATATTTCTTCATTTTTTATTTTTTAAAACTATTTTCATACTCACATTGTTCCTTTTTTTTTCTTTCTAATCTTTAACTCTTATTTGTGATTTAATTCCTCAACCTTTTATCTCTCATTTCCTGCCCCTATTTTTTCCTTCCCCTATTTTTTCCTTTTATTTCTTCTCATCTCTACTTTATTCCTATTCTTTCCTTTTTTTCTGATAAAAATGTTTTCTTACTCTTTCTAATAATTTTTGTTTTTGACTTTTATTTTTGTTTTTCTTTATAATTTTTTTTAATAACTCTTTTTTTGTTCTTAGTTTCTTATATCTTTCATTCAACAAGTTACTGGCCTTTTCTTTTTCTTCCTCTTCATTCTTTTTCTTTTCTCTCATCATCCTCACTTTGTTCACTTTCTCCCTTCATTCTCTTTTTCAGCATTCGCTTTCTTGATATTTTCCTTTATTTTCACTTCCATTTACTTCTCCAGTTTTCTTTTTCAGAATCACCTTCATTTCTAAACCTTTCTCCTATCTGACTTTCTTTTCTTTTGCATATTCAATTTCTTTTTTGTCCTTTTTGCTTTTCTTTGTTTTACTTTCTCTTTTAATCTTTATAAAATCATATACTTCTTTACTTTTTTCCCCCATACTCTTTTTGTTTACTATTTCACCTTCATTTCTCATTACCCATCACACTTTTAGAGAATGGAACGATACATCTGTAGCCTTACAATATCTATTAGCTGAAATTTTCACTGTATAATGTTTAATCTATTTGATTAATATTTACCATTACATTAAGTGCATTAAGAAGGAAGACGAGTATGTTGAAAAATATTTGTTGTGCAAAATGGATGCTTTTTTTCATCATTAGACTTTTTGTGATGTACCTATATAATCAGGCTTCCATCCAAATCATGTTGAAACACCAGTTCCCATATGATCATCAAAGTTAAGCAACGTTGAACCTATTCAGTAGCTAGATGGGCGACCACTTGGGAATACCATGTGCTGTAAACTGGGATGTGCAGGTGGTGTAATGGATAATGACTTGAAATTGTTAGTCGGAGAGCTGAGTTCCAATCCCAGTTGGGTTTGTTATATTCACTTATGAGAAAATAATTTGAGAAAGGTATCAATTCACCTATTTTTCCCCTCAGCTTAATGGGTTAATTAGTAAAACTTGTATCATGAAAACTAGTATTATCACAAGATAAAAAAAATTATGTACAAAATATTTAGATTTTGACATTAAATAACCAATAGAGGTTGATATGTCACTAAACAAATACAACTGATCAACCTACATAGTCTTCCAGTGTCTTTGTTGCAAAACAATGTCAAGTTGGACTATAAAATATCTTTAAGCTCATTACCATCAACCATTTTATTTATTTTTTATGTACAAAATCTCTCTCTCACTTGCACACACACACACACACACACCGATAATGAAAGTGTAAGTTTTCTGCTTGATTCTTTGTTTCACTATATATAACCTATAATGTTACAATGCAGCAAAACATGCATATATAAAAGTCACAAGTAAAGCCAGCCCTGATTTGAATGTCCAGCCTTGGAGTAAGCAGGCAAGTGACATATCCATCATGTTTGCATTCTGCTGCTTGAACAGCATAATTAAAATAACTTGTAACTATGAAGTAAAGCAGTAGGCACAGATACTACAGTGATCCTTGGCAGTATGTACAATAGTACACTAATACCAGGCAAAGGGCCTAAGAATGACTTTGATCATTTGTACATATATGACACTGATCCAAAGCAGAGGACTGGGGAATTATATTTTAAGGCATAGTGCACAGATACTATGCTGATCTGAAGCCAAGCGCCAGGCAATGACATTTTGACCCTTGGCAGAATGCAGAGATACTACATAGGTCCTAGGCAGGGTGTCAGGGAATGGCATTTTGGCCTTTGGAAAAATTCACTGGTCTTAGGCAGAGTGCCAGAGAATGACATTTTGACCCTCAGCAAAATGCATAGATACATTTTTTTTTTGTTTACAGTGATGTTCACTATGTACAATGCCCAGGAGCCTCTTGAGGTAGATGGTTACAAAGTAAGAGGTACAGTTTATGCAGATATGCAGAGAACAGTGAACTCTAGACTTGAATAGGTTAAGATTGTAGTAATCAGGAAGGCATCTTCTTGGGTGTCAGTTCCACAAAGCAATTGTTTGTGGGAAGAAGCTGCTCCAGTGAAACTTGCATCTCACCAACGGAGTGCGAAGGGAATGAGGTTTGGATTGTGTTGTTATGGAATGCCCCACACTCCCTATCACCTATGGGGACTGACTATATCGGTAGATATATATATATATAGTAAGCACAGGATATACCTGGCGGACCTGCTTCGGGAATTACTAGCCTCCTAACCAATTCCCTGTCGATTCAGTGTAATCTCTTTTACAATAAACCTCTCTTTCTTTCACCTATGCGTGTCTTGCTGTTCCTTTCACTTGACTACCACATTTGTCTGTTTGTAACATTCTTTAAGGATACAACAGATTGCTATATTGCACATAGCATGGTGAGTCTTAGTCATATAGGTTAGAACTGGTGGAACTAAGGAATGTAGTTCCATACTGATCTGATGCAGAGGGATGACATTTTGGGTGTTGGAAGACAGAGCATACACAGTTACTTTGATCTGAAATTCCCCATACACAAATAATTATTCACTTTATTTTTAACCTTCTTTGACAGTTACACTACTGGCTATTTTTAATCACTTTCACTTTTGAAACTATAATGTTGTCTAAAAAGTGTGTTTAAGAAAGGTTAGACAGATTCTTTTAAAAATTATTGAAACATTTTGAGATTGTGACAATTTTCTTTATTTCACATACATAATAGGATTAGATAGGTTTGCCTATCATCCAGTTCACACTTCTCCCTTGTTTTTTTAACTGGAGAAGATGTTTATCCCTTGTTTCCTGTTTAGGATTGGGTTACCAGTTCTCTTCAGCTTTATGTTGGCAACAAGTCTAGGAGAATAGGAGAAGTCTAAGAATTAGACTTGGCATGCTGGTCTTTTTCACAAGTTGAAAGGGTTTGGTATTTATGGACAAATTTTTGATTTGATTCAATCTTTCTTATCTAACTGCAAAATGAAAGTTGTCTTGAATGGCCACTCTTCTAGATCTTTTTATATTAATGCAGATGTCTCCCAGGGCTGTATTCTTAAACCTAATTTGTTCTTAATTTTCATTATAACTTTTCTGATGTCATCAACTCTCAACTGAGTGTCTATACTGATGACACATGCATTTACTCCAGTCTTAATGTAAATCTGATAGGTTTAATAAGGTCAAATTGCAGTTGATCTAAAAAAAATATATAATGTTATATAGGGAGGTTATTTTTATTTGGTTTAGAGGCATATCAACCTCTATGGGTTATTTAATGCCAGAATATAAATATTTTGAACATAGTTTTATTACTTTAACTACAGATAAAATGTATTGCTGGTCATTTTGCTATAGAATTTATTGTTGATAATTCTACTATGAATATGTGTCATTGATAATTTCTTTTTATATAATAATGTATTATTGGTACTTTTACTATAAAAATGTATTTTTATACTTTCATAATGATTTTAAATATGGAAGAAGAACAATGGAAAAGCAAAGCAGAGGAAAGATAAATTATTAATGAAAAGCAAAATAAATAGAAAAATTGACGGAGATGAAAGAAAGACATTTTTGATGTGTACAAGAAATAACCTTTGGATGAAAGGCTTGTAAAAATTATTTTTTACGCCCTAATAATTGACACTGAAATAAAACTTTTACAGTTCATTATTAAAACTGTATTATGAATCACATATGGTTAAATTTTATAACTCACAAAAGACATGATAATGTATCATTTTTATCATAGATATAATTATTATGACTAAGTTTTGACTATTACAGTTACTACTGTAAAATTATATTTAATAGTATTTACCAGGGGCTTGCCTTGAGGATGAATTACTGCTCCAAATTTTTTTTTATCAAATTTCATATTCCATATTTCTAAATTAATTGGTTAGAAAGTCATTGCATATTTTTGCTATTATTATGTAGGGATTAGTACATTGCAAATGAAAGAGAACAGGCTGAACATTTTTCTAGCTTTCCCTCAGCATTATGAAATTACTTTGTAATGGAATCCAGTTCTGGCTTTTAGTTACAAACAACGGCAATCTTCTTAAATTGCAATGTTAATATATACAGCCTGGTTTGTGTGTTGGCTCACCAATCACTAATTGCTCAATGACTGGATTCCAATATGCCTGGGACTCTTGTGTTGCCCATAGCAACAGTGTCACCAGCCAAAACCACATGTGAACGACATGTGACATGTTCCACTTGGGCAATCAGCTTGAAGGATCAATTCATTCCTTTTCTCTTTTTTCTCCTTTGCTTTCTCCTCTTTTTCTTTACTCATCTTTTTTTTTCTTCCATTTCTCTTTATCTTTTTCTGCTTTCTTCCCCATTCTCCTCTTTTATTCTTTTTATTTAAAATCTTTTTTCCTTCATCTTTTTTCCTCTCTTTTCATCTAATATTTTTTCAAATTCTCTCTAAATGCATGCATTCTTGTTTTATTTCATTCTTCATTTTTCATTTTATCCTCTCTCCTTTTTATTTCTCTTCCTTATCTAACATTTTTTTCATCCCTTCTCATTAATTTTATAAATTTCATTTTTTATTTTATTTTTCTCTGTTCTCTTTTTTACTTTTTTTTCTAATGCTTCTTTACCTTCTTTCTTTATGAATATTTAAAAACTTTTCTTTTCTATTTTATCCTCATTCGTTTTTACACTTTTTCTTTCTGCCTTCATTTTCTTTTCTCTTTTTGTTCTTTTCTTTTGTCTTTCGTTCTCATATGCCCTCTTTTTGTGCTTTACATTTTCCCATACTTTGCCTTCTATAATTCTTTCAAACATCCAAAAATTATTTGAACTTGTATCTACATCTTTGCATAAAAACACAATTCCAATTTCATTTCAGATCATCAACTCTTTTCTTCTTCAAAATTCTTTTTTCTTTTTTTTTTACCCACACTGCCTTAATACAGAGCAGCCATGAGAGAATTTTTCTTTTTCCATTCTCTTTTCCTCTCCACTGTCTTCTCTTTCCAATTCATTTTTTCTTGTCTGCATTTCAGCTTGACTGTCTGGCAGTGGCAAGCAATTTTATGCATTAAATTACATTAAATTTCATCAAGAATGGGCAATGGTTTATAGATTACCTGATTAAATATTTCAGGAGGGAGACAGCTAAGTCAAGGTTGAAGTCAAAGGTTATGAAAAAATGTTAGATATTTTTGGATCATAACAGAATTTATCGAGACAGTGTTTTGTGCATCAGTTCTGTTGAATCTGTTCTGCATATTCCATTTAAGCTGATTTATATTGTTTCGATTTTGTTAAAGTTTTTTTCTTCATTTTCTGTTGTATATTCATTGTGGCATTGCCATAACTAACCCCTAAATTTAAAAAAAATATGTATTTTCTGTAAAATTCAATATGGCTGAAAATCTATCCAGAATATCATAGTATACAATAGATTTAGCATGATCCAAAGAATTTGCCTAAAAAATATTCCATTATATATGGTTTCTATGGTGGAACCACTTTTTGAAAAATATTCTTTGTCTCTTTGTCATTCATTTTTATTCTTCTTTACCTTCTTCATTCTCTTGTATCCCTCCCCATTCACTTTTTTTTATTGTTGTACATTTCTTTTCTAGTCTTTTATTTCTCATTAACTTTTTTCCTTTTTTTCTGTCCAATCTTCTTTTCTGCTTCAGTATTTTCTCTTATCCTCTCTTTCTAATATCTTGTGTCTTTTTACTTTCGTTCTTTCTTTCTTCTTAGTCTGCCTTTTTGCTTCTTTACTTTTTGTACTATTCCCATTTCTTCTCTCTTTTTCTTTTCTTCTTACGATTTCTTCCTTTTTATTTCCTGGATGTCCATAACTTTTACTCACTTATTTACTCACCTTCACTTTATGAATATTTTGATCTGATGGGAGAAAAAATGAAGACTAAGAAGGTTTTGTTGCATCAGTCTCCCAAATAGGGAAAACTTGCCTGCCTAGAAAATCAGCATTTGGAATAGCTTTTACACACCTTAGTAGTAGCAGTGGAAAATATTTTATGTTAGCCATGAAACAACCCCTTCCATTACTTATTATCCATAGCAGAGGCACTGAAACATTTTGATTGTTGATGAGGGCAAAAGAAAATCAATATGTTTTGAAATATATATATATATATATATATATATATATATATATATATATAAACAATTTTTTAAAATTGAAAAATTTACTGTAAATTAATATCCATTTTTTAAATTATTTTTCTCCTGGCTATGCAGTTTTGTAGCTCACAATCACTTGTCAAGGGTTACATTTTTTCCCCCTCATATAGTGTACTAAGTTTTTGGGGGTCCTATTAAAAGCATGACAAGAATAGATGTAATTAAAATTTTCATTGATATAACGGATACTCATGTTCTTAATTTTAAGAACATGAAGATCTTTTCTATCACTGAACATTATCAATTCCATGTTTTTGCTCATATTTTGTCCCTTTTCATGTTAATAGACTGAAGCAGACACCACCTACAAAACACAAACATGCAGTTGAATCTTTATTGAATTAAATAAAAATCCCACATTTTATTTGATAACTAATTCCAAATTCAGAATTTTTCTTGCAAACATAATCCACAAAATTACGATATTGCCTTTTATGATTGTGCCATCATTATAATCTTCTACTTAATGCTAGATAATTTATCAGATTTATCCTTCTGTTCCCATACATATTTAGACAGCATTGTGCTGTTTTTGTATTATCTATTATTGAAAGAGGTTTCTTTCCAATTGCTCATAAAAAAAATTGTTGTAACCTAAAAAAGGTTACTGAATAAGAATAACCAAAACAAAGGTTGGAAATGGAACAGTAATCTTTATAACATTAACAACATACAAGATTCACCAGTGGTGTATAGTAAGTAATACACTGTTAGTGGTGAACTTGTGGTGAATCCCCGCAAACAGTATATTCCACTGTATTTATGAGGATCGAGACACACCCATTATAGTCCATAGGTATGATATAATATAAATCATGTCAGATTCATCAACTGCCTTTATCATAGCTTGGTATATTACATTTTTCTGTAGACATCTACAGTCAATGGTATTTGTGCCTAAGGTTACAAAAGAAGAGACTATTAATACTGATCTTATGGAACTGACTTAATTTTAAGTGTCTGACAGTCAGTTGTGTCTCTATAAAACTTTTAGTTATGTATATGCTTGTTATGTTTTTAATAAGATCAGAAAAATACATTTACACTATGCATGAGTTTGTCCAATGATTATTGAACACTATATTTAAAGATCAGTGATGACCTACATTTAACTCCCTTACTTATGGACTATAAATCAGTTAAGGGTTGGCAGGAAAGTTCATAGGCTGACCAAGATATAAATGGAAGTAGACAGATCAGTTGGTAGGCTAAAAGACAAAGACATGCAAGTGTACCAGAATAAAAGCGTTGGTCAGCCAGCTGTTGTATTCTGGTACACTTGCATCCAATCCAACCCTTGTACATTTCAAGTAAATAATTAATCATTTCTCTCTCTCTCTCTCATATATATATATATATATATATATATATATATATATATATATATATATATATATATGTATGTATTTGGGCAGCAATCTTTCTTTCAAGCATGTTTCATTGAAAATGGCTGACAAGGAAGATTTAATCTTTTATTGAGTTTTCCCAGTATTCTAACATTTAAAAAAAAAAAAATTTTTTAAATTATTTCACCCTAAGAAAGGTGTCAGTGCCACTAGCACACAAGGGGTTAAAGAGAGTGAGTGCAAATGCTAAAGAGTTTAGGTGATTTTTTTTTAAGGTCATGTTGAGTTATGTTGGTTAGGAAGAGGCCTATAATAAAAGTAGCATATATAATGAAACATGCAGGTAACAGAATTTGCTAGTTCTTTTGTAATGAGTTCTTGTTTAATAATGGTGGAATGAAGTTAGTCCTTGTTGATAAATTTCTTTTTAGACTCCATAATAGCATTTCTTAGTTAGGCTCTCATTTTCTCTATATTTCTTTATTCTTCACTTTGTCCCCAACCCATTTCTTTGTTTTCTATCAACACTTTTTCGCTGTTTTATTCCTACTTCCTCCCAGTAATTATGATTGTCACAATGAATATTGACTTGGTTCATTTATTCTTGTTCCTTCCATACAAACAGCTACCATGTTGTTTTTGTCCACAGCACATAACCACAATGACTAGAACACAATATATTTCACTTTCATGCAAAATAGGCAGAAAATAAGAAAGGTAATGTTTTGTCTTGTGACCTCCTGCATAAGGCAAAAAAAAATGTTTTTAAAGAATAAATTCAGTTATTTTGCCCTCATTCTATTTTTCTGCAAATACATCTTTTTTTAATATCATAAGTCAGTTTTTTCTTTTGAAACTATCATATTCTATTAATAAAAGAATAATAGAATATTAAAACCTTTTTTGATATTTTATACTTTTGTTTATTTTGTCATGTAGATATAGAGTAGCATTTCAAATACATATATGCTTATTTTGTGTACATTTTATTCATAAATATATCAGATATGCTTACACAATTATTTTTATATGTTCTTATTAATATTTATAAAGGTGTATCAAATATATATATATATATATATATATATATATATATATATATATAATATAGTAATAATAACGTGTGCAAAATATTGCACGTGTTGACAGAAATTACATATTTGTTTTGGAGGTGAAAAGGAATGAAATGAATTAGAGAATTAAAAAAAGTAGTGAGTAACGAGGAAAAAGTGTGGAGAGAAAAAGACTGAATTTTGGTACTTAATCTGCATGTCTGTCTTAATGGTATTCATTTCTGAAAATAATTCCCAAATACATGATAAATAAGATGAATGTTGTAAGGTGCTGTTAATAGGGAACCCATTGAAAGACAATAACTCAATAATTAGCTTATATCAAAAATATTTTCAAGTTCAGAGGAATCCCTTCAGCGATTCTCTATCTTTTCTGAAGTTTTACTTAATGCTTTCTTATGGTATCTTTCTTTGATCCTTACTCTTTGAATATTGTTGGTGAAGCTCTCCTTACCTTGTATATATAAAAGCATAATTATATATAGACAACTGTTCTGAGACATTTTGGTCTGAGGTTTGTTTGTTTTTTTTTTCCAAGATACCACATTTAAAATACTTCAACCACTTTTAAGCATTATGGTTAGATATTGTTTCATTTAATTTCACTTTCCAAATTCTACAAGCAGCTTCAGTGAGTTGACTGATGGGTTGAGTAGCACTGCTATTGAATTGCCATGTGAATTGATGCAATGTTTTCCTCCATTTGTGAGTCACCAACAGTGCCATTTTCTCATCACTTGTGGGTACCTATAGTTTTCACATGCTCCTGTTAGTCCAGAATTTATATATTCCCAGTTTTGCTCAAGAAAAATCAAGAGTGGTTGCCACCACCATTTTTTTTTTGTTTCAACAATCATTCCATGCTGAAATTGTGTTAAATACTGTTTATATATCCTGGTTACCACAGCTATACTGCTAGGTAATCTGGTTGAGTCAATTTCTACAAGTGGGAGGAATGAAAACCAATTATATAATATGCACACAAACACTATTTACATTATTTACATGTGTTCCTATCTTTGTTGTTATTATAACAATTTTTGCCCTCTAACCTCAATCAGCATGACAAGTAGTAACAGCATTACTCATCAGCAGGCAGGTTAGGTTTAAGGCTTCAGGTTCTCTCCTCAATTGTCCCATAACCTAGTGGATTAAAGTGTTGGTTCATGAATTTGGTGACATAATAATTGCAAGTTCAATCCATGGGCCCAGCAGTCTGTATTTGGACTCAGTGGAAATGGTATGAGCAATAACTGAGCAATACTAAAATAAGAACTGGACAAGATTTTCCTAGACATGGGCAGAAAAACAAGAACAATCTTCTACTGAAGATTAAATAAAGAGTTTAGTTTTCTTGAAGGGTACTAGGATTGACTATTGACTGATGAAGGCCCGAAAGCACAATGGTTGAAACATTGTGATAATAACAGCAAAGATATGGAAAATAGTCCATATGTATATAATGTAAATAATGATAACTCCTCAGCCCAGAAATTTATAGATAAATTAACACACACACACACACACACACTAAATATATCAGACAATTTGGGAAATGTTCTACTTTGACATGTTTGAAGCACCAGTTCCCTTATAATCACCAAGTTAAGCAACATTGAGCCTGGTTAGTACCTAGATGGGTGAGTGATGACTTGGGAATACAAGGGCATGTAAGTTTGGATGTGCAGGTGGTGTAATGGATAATGTTTTGGAATTGTTAATCAGAGAGCCAAGTTCCAATTCCTGTTGGGTTTGTTGTATTCACTTACAGGCAAACGTATGAATCCATCTCCCCCCCCCCCAGCTTACAAGCTAAAAATATTTTCTGGCTCTGAATAACCTGCAATGAATTGCTAAACTGTAGAAAATGAATCAATTACTCAATCAATCAATATTATAATGCTAGTTATCTATTGGACATTTTTTTGGCTGAAGTATTGCTAGCCTGAAGAAATATGTAAAATTCTTGTAATGTTCACATATTTTCTCAGTTGTATTATTATTATTAATAATACAGTTAAAGTAAAGCGCCAAGCATTCAACCACTTGACATGACTCCTGTTTTGTCTCACTAGTGTAGATTTTTTGTGATATAAAATTCTCTTTCTAATGAATCTGCTTCATTTTCAAATTGTCTTATGTTTTTACCATTCCATCAAATTCTTATTCAACTTTACTCAGAACAGGCTGGTCAATTTCAATTATGCACATCTGCTAGGGTAGCTAGCTAATACCTGTTCCAGATGACTGCTCATGCACATTTGTGTTTCTTCAACACCTGCACAGCCAACCTGTAACTTATATTGAAATGATGCTGAGGGGTCCTTAGTTATAGTTTCTAGAAAAGAGCATATAATCTGGTATGATCAACAATCTGAACGAGGCCAATAGGATCAAACCCTACCTCATGATGACTGAAATTTATGTAAAATAAATTACTGATGTACCTATATATATTTTAAAAATTGTATATTTATAGAGGAAGAATGCTCAATATATATATATATATATATATTTATATATGTGTGTGTGTGTGTGTGTGTGTGTATATATATATGTGTGTGTATATATATATATATGTGTGTGTGTGTGTGTGTATATATATATATGTGTGTGTATGTATATATATATATATATATATATATATATATATATAGTGGGAACAGTCATTGTTGTAAGATAAATAACTCATCAATAACTAATAAGTTTTGTCATTTTCTTATTTCTCCCAAACCCTGTTCTACCATCAAGCTCATCAAGTATATTACGCACTGATTGCCTCTGTCCCTCTTTCCCTCAATCTTTCCTGTGAGTATCAGGTTTTCTATGCCCTCCTTCCTCATCACTAGCCCCAGAAATTTCAGCTGCCTCTTCCTGATATTAAATATAAGTGTCTTTTTCGCTTCCATTTTCTTGAAAACCTTGTTGTTGCTCACATGTCGGGTCTATGGTATCCTCGGCATGTTTCTGTAGAATCACATTACTGTTGTTTCAAGTCCCTTCTTCATCTTTGAGGAAATTGTCCAGACTGTTGTGATATTAAAATATCTTGCCTCATTTACATATGGGCACACAAACTTCTATGCATAGTCCTCCTACAACTGAGGATGGGGCATTTAAGTAAAAAACCTTGAACTACACACATCTCAACAGTGGCCTCATCAATGGATGCTTATTACAAATAGACGAACCTGACTTTGTTGAAATGAAGTTACAATGTTTTGAAGCTAATACTTGATAAAAACAAACAAGTAAAAGACAAAGCAGGTGGAGGTGAAAATGAAATCACTAATTTATTTTCCGTTACAGCAGAGTGCAAAGTAATCATGAAAATCTCATTAATGACATCTCCAAAAGAACTGGAAAACTTAACATTCAATTAGTAAGGTAATCAAGAAAAATATTAGACTAAAAAAGAGATTGGCTGTCACGGAGCAAACTAAGTTCACATTTTTAAAAAAGGAAGCTGGCTAACATATAAAATTTTTACATAGGCTAAGAGATGACAGTAGAAACTGGGCAATCAAAAAACTTGGAAAGAACAAAATATCTATAAAAGATGAATTAATCCAAGATTAGTTGAAGGCATATACAGCACTTTTCAAAGATACAAAATGTTTGAGAAATTTGCAATTGAATAAGTTGTCACTGACTTTATGCAACAAGAGTTGATTAAAAATTTAACTTCGACTGAAAATCTAGACGAAATTGATGATCCATGCATAATAAAGAAAACAAAACTAAAATGCAAACACTGTAATTGCAACCATGGACCAAAAAGATGAATTTTCTCAGCATTTGAACAACTATGCAAAAGCAGAAAATCATTTTCAAACAGTGTTTAATTTTAAAAAGAAAAATATAGACTTTGTTGAAAAAATTCCTGAAAATTCAAAATTCAAAACTTTTTTTTACTACAGAAAAGAATACAACAGTCCAAATGGTTGTTATATACCATACCTATGAACACTAATTGGTATGTCCCAATCCTCATAAATATGTTGGACATTATTGTAAATGAGGGTAATATGCTGTCTAACTAGTCCAACACTAGCAGTGGTTTACCTATTTTACACTGCTGGTGAGTATTGTATTTTGTTAATGTTATAAAGATTACCATTTCATTTTCAACCTCCACTTCAGTTATTCCTCATTCAATAACTCTTTTTAGGTTACAACAATGGTGTAACCTTATGTATACAAATTGAGACTGGTAAATTAAGTCACTTTAATTCCAAATACATTTTTGGGAGAAAACTGATTGGCCCAAAGGAAAAGCCCAACGTGCAAACTACAAATTTGGGATACCAAAATTAAACAAATACAAAAATTTAAATACCAGGTAATGGTTTTAACAGAAGGCAGAACATTCAATATTGAAATTTTGATACCTTCCAAAATCTAGACAAAGGATTAAGAAACAGAAAATATTTGTTAGAAACAAAGAAAAGAGTACTGAACTGTTATGTAATATCAGTCCTTCTATATGACAGTGAATGCTGGACAATCTCCTCAGAGATAAAGAAACTTGAAGCAAGAGTAATGTGGTTCTATAGAAGGATACTGAGAATACCATGGACCAAACATGTGAGCAATGATGAAGTTTTAGAGAAAATGGAAACAAAAAGGACATTTACAGTTAACATTATGAAGAGGCAGTTGAAATTTCTGGGGCATATAATGAGGAAAGAGAGCTTGGAAAATTTGATACTTACAGGACAGATTGAAAGCAAGAGGAAAACAATTCATAACTTAGCTAGCAAGTTTGATTTAATGGATGGCAGAGCAAGGTTTTAGGAGAGGTAACAAGAAGACACAATTTATTAAGAGCTAGAAAAGATAGGAAATTGTGCAGAGACATGATAGCCTATGTCCCGAAGGAAAATGGCATGTAGAAGAATAATGATAATAATCCCAGATGACAACAGTTTGATGGTCAAGCATAAAGACCTTGATTTACTTTGAAAGAATGTTTGAAACTGACACTCCATTTGAAGTAGTACTCATTGTAGTTGTTGATTGTAAGAAAGTCACGGCATCATGGGCTTTGATGTGCTTAATGTTAATAGTACACATTTAATTAATGCAATGAATTCAGATTTGACAGAAACTGAACTTAAAAGACTACAGAACAAATAATAAAAGAGAATGTATTTTGAATCTTGCTATTGATTTACATTCTGTCTCTTGTACTTGTAAAATTATGAAAAATGGTGGAACTAAGCATTTTACATGTTCTGCCTGGTGGATGCAAATGGCATTATGAATAGCTATATTGAAAAAACTGGATAGTGATTTATGTTTTTGCTGAGATTATGAATTAAATGCAAACCATAAACTCTGTTCACATTCATATCCCATTCCAGACATTGAATCGACACTATATTCCAAAGCCAGAATGAATTGTTTTGCAAAAATTGATATAAAAAACTGCTTATTACCAAATCCAAATTGAGGATAATTTGAAAGAAACTATAACTACTTAAACCTATATTGGTTTATTTAGATGGACTTGAATACCATACAGGCTAAAAATAGCAAGTGATATATTTTAGAAAGCAATAGAAAATGTTCTAAGAGGAGACATAAAAAACATGATAATATTTCAAGATGATTGGCATGTATGACTGGCAGCAACCAACAAAGAGTTGGTGTTAAAAACCAACTAAATAGATTATCATATCAGTCAAAAATGGCTGATATGATAATAAAATTCAATTTGTATTCAGTTATGATAAATATGTCTTGGGTACTAAATTTTAAAAGATGGTATTTTGCCAGACACAAATTTAAAACAGAAAATATTAAATGTATCTGCTCCTATTCATAAAAAAGAATTAGAATAATTTTTCAGTTTCTACAGCAGATACTGACTAAAATATACAGAAATAATTGGACTTTTTTCCATTTTACATGAAAAAACCCACTGAATTTAGATGGACTAATATATAACAAACAGCATTTGATAATTTAAAAATGCCCTTTATAAAAATAACAACTATTATGAAGTTGTTTTTTTAATCCCCAAAATAATGTCATATTAACCCTGGATGCAAGTAAACATTCTGTAGCAATTTTAACTTAGGAGGGACATCCAGTAATGTACCTCTCTAGAAGATTAATGCACATAGAATCTAATTATTCAAAGATAGAAAAAGAAGCCTTTAGCAAATTGTATGGAGCAGTAGTAAAGCTCACCAATTCTTAATGGACAGAAATTTCTTGCTGAAGTCCTATTACAAGACTTTATAATTTATTTTTAATCCAAGAAAGGGATTACAAATAGTTATATATTCTAGAATTTTAAGATGAGCCATAAAATTCATGGTCTTTGATTTTGATATTGAATATCTAAAAAGAAATACTATTCCTCATGATGCATTATCATGATTACAGTCTAAAGTTGAACAAAGAGAAAGCATATCAGATGAAGACAAATTTTTGCATTGAATTGAAACTGACATTCTGCCTCTAAATCAACTTACCTTAGAAATCCATTATTAAATAAAAGTACCTCAAGAATAAAAAGGAACACATGGTGTAACTGTTCTAAAGCTGAAAGGTCTTATAAAGAGATAAGACATAACTATGGAAAAAGGTGTTGTATGTAAGGTTAGCTTAGTAGTACCACCAGAAAAGTTGAGAAAATATGTATTAAAAAGTGTGTACAATGATGTTCATTGTGGAATCACAGCCACACACAAATGATTAAAATTAGAAGCTTGGTGGCTGGGGGATACATGAGAGTTTTGAAATGTCCAAAATGTATGGGAATTAAGAATTTTCAACAAAAGAAATTGTACATCTGGTCTAAAGAAACAGAGCTAGATAGAACTGATACTGTAGGTCCAATATTATGAGTAATATTCTCCTGATGTGGGATCTAAAAAAAAAAAAAAAACATTATCAGATAATGCCCCGGAATTTTGTGATGATGATCTGTGTTCATGGTTAAGAAAAATTGGTTGCATTTCATATAAAACTTGGCCATATCACCCATAATCAAATGGAATTGCAGAGAGAATAGTACTGACTATGAAAATTGAAGGCATTTTCTCATCACTAGGATAATATTAAGTTTTCTCTCATGTTCAGTTATCAAACTATACTTCACACTGGTAGATTACAAAGTACTTTAATGGTTTTGGGCCCCATTAACCATGTCATTAATGAGAAAATGTAGTACAAGAAAAATGATGAATCATATCTTGAAATGGTCAAATTTATAATGCAGATGGGACAAAATACAGCATTAGTATAAAAAAAAATCAGAAGTGTTATTACCCATGCTGACCAAATATAGCCCAGGTAAGAATTTGAAGAGAAGATGGAAGAAGTTGTGTCAGTAAGTAATCCCAGTCAAGAATCTTTAAACCAAGAAAATGAAACTAATAAAAGCATGGGGGATATGGACAGACTATGAAGAACTATGCCGAAACACAATAAAAAAAAAATGAGACAAATCAAGATCTTCTATAGAGAGGACAAGGTCAAAGAATCAATGAAAATGTAACGGCTTGAGATCCACAGGGGGCATAAAACCCCTTCATTTTTTGGGAAGTATAGTGACATTGAAAAAAAGTCTTGTCTCAATAACTTATGAGTACCTAGACTTGTATGTATTGTCCTACTACTACTACTGTGGAAAGGGACATGAAAGTACAAAACCTTCATTTACACATAATACATAGTTTCTGCTTTGATTCTGTGTCTGCAATTTGAAAACAGTGATAAAAATCACATGAAAAATTTATATATACCTTTTCATTCAGACTAGTATGCTCAAGTCTTTGGCCAGTATACCCTCAGGCTTCATTAAATATCCATTGTACTTGGTAGATTTGTCAGAATTTTGATCTGAATATATATTTCATCCATAGGGGTAGATTGTTCTTATTCTGTTTTTCATGTTTCGGGTATGCTGTGTATCTGTTAATTCACTATAGCTTATTCCCCTTTGTGTCATGTGCATTTCTTCCATTCAACCAAAGTATATGACTTTTCTGTATGATCTGGCCCAACAATTAGACTCACACCTCTCAAGAAATTCCAACCAGTGCTTTAATCCACTGCATTATATGTCCTTATGACAATCTACTGGTGTCATTTTGGAGCCTTTGACCTAATGACATATACAGAATTTTATAGTACCCTTTCTTTCTAATCAAAAGCTAATGGTGCTAATCTATGTGCTAGGTCTACTGATTAGGTTGTTAAAAAGCCCAACATGTGCCCTGATTTTTCTCTCCATCTATTATCTGCTGTTGTGGCTCTGCCTGTTGCCTGATGAGCAGATTCAACCAACTTACAATTAAGTCTCCCTCCTATGAAAGAACTGTGCCTACTTTGTGCAGACCGTTAGAGATATTCCTATTCATACCAGCCTAATGGTTCACTTGGATGATGAGGGTCGATACACCAAGATTCCCATAGATGAGGCTCTTTTGATGGTTTGAGGCAAATTAGAATTTGAGCCATCTCTAGGAGAGCATACAAGTGTCCTAATAAATTATCTGATGGAGATTTTAACATTTTCTGTGCAAATAACATATTTCCAGTTGGATTCTGACATATACTGGCATGAAGAAGGTTTATCTATGAGATCACCATTATCTCCAGTAAATGGAAATATGTACATAAAAATTTATCAAGAAATTGTAATTCAAGTAGCATTGGCAGCTTGGTCAATGAATACCAAATGTTCCTTTATAAGGAAATGACTATTATTACCATTAGACGAGAACAGATACTACACTTTGATCCAAGCCTGATGGCTCGTTCCCACACTTGCAACTTAGGTCAAACTGGTCCAGTCAGTTTACTCTGCACTTGGTGGCAGGGAAGCCATCTCAGGTCAACCCTGCACCTGGCTCTCTTGATATTGGAGTGATATTGTCTATTCTGATATGATTTGTTGTGAGACATATATTACAAAAGCAGCCAAAATTAAAATAGAAGAAATAAAGTAACAAGATTAATAATGGTTACAATGATTTGTTTAATAAAAATAGAAAAATGAAGATATTTTCTTTCTCCTCTCTCTGACATGAGTGATCATGGCTCCCCACAGCTTCCTGTTTGTTGTTTTCAGCAGTACTTGCTTCTATATGACTTCTCTTTGTATTTGTGCTATTTGCTTTTCTATCCATTTTCTGAAATTTGTCAAGTTACAGTTTTCCTCTGCCTGTTTCGATGTATCATCTGTATGTTAAATACTCCAAGCCTTTTTTCCTCATATTTTCCTCTTTTTCTGATTGTTATGGCCCAAGTTCCTTGTACCACGGTGATGGTCCAAGGTAAAACCAATGAAGAATAACTCGAACACAGGTATGGAATAACACAGATATATTACAAACAGAAATATGTACAAAGAAGTCGAAGTATTAGTAATGAATATCAGATTTGGTTAGAGTGAACTATGTTGTCTCGACAAGTATCACTATTCCAATGTCTTACACTAATCGTCTGACTCGACACTCTGACTCTGAACTCTGATGATGTTCAACAACACGCCCACGTGTGTCGAATGTGGCACAAGGCCGGTTTAATGTGGGCTTACCGAGCCCGTAGGCTCGGCCAAAAAATGCCCGTAGAACCCGTATAAACGGGATCAAGTTGGTCAACCTCCCCGAACGAGGCTCTGCCCTTCGGCGGAGCCTCGTCCGGGTTCCTCTTTGCTCACAGGCAGAGTGTTTGACCATCCAGCCAAGTCGTCCAAAAAGGACTGACTCTGAACTCTGACTGACTGTCTCCTCTTGAGGCGCAGTATTTATGATGTCCGGAATAGTCCATTATTATTATGGGTAAGTTCCCATAACACTGATTATCAGCAGTTTCTTTGTAGTTTCTATTCTTAGAACTTCATTATTTATCAGTTGTTTGCATTTTGAAATTGAAGAGAATATTATGACTAATAATATTTGTATTAATAATTAAAACAGTTAAATATTTTATTCAACAATTCGGCATTATGTAATTAGGCTTAATTGTCAGGTTGAGTTGTAAATAATTTCTCTTTTCATTTATCACCTTTATTCTTCAAAATCCCACATACAGTTACATTTTATTCAATTATATTTCCATCATTATTTCCAATGACTTGTTGCTAATTATCAAGTAGCTTTTCAATACTTTTTAGGTAAAATTCTGTCGGTTTTTGATTAACTCTTAAAAAGATCAGATAAATATGGTGAGGGGGTATAATAGACCAACTGAGCCACAGAATTCTTTTCTGTGTTATTCTTGCTGCATGTGACCTTGTATTGTCATGAAGGAAAACAATATTTTTTCTTTGATCCACTGTGTATACTGCCACTTTTGTGCAAAACCTAAGGTATATTCATGTACTTCAAACTTATTCTTAACTACCACTGATGATTAGTAGTTTGGGTGATATATTACAATTGGTTACATGTGCTATCCATTGTACTTGATTCTGTTAAAAGCACTTATAACAACCTAATTTATTAATTTTAGTAAATCAGTTCTACTATAAGGCAGAGAATGCTGGACAATCTTTTCACAGATGAAGATAAGACTTGAAGCTACAGAAATATGGTTCTGCAGAAGAATGATAAGAATATCAGGGACCGAACATGTGAACAATGATAAGTTTCTAGAGACAATAGCAACAAGAAGGACACTTATAGTTAACATCAGGAAGAAGTAGTTGAAATTTCTAGGCCACATAATGTGGAAAGAGGGTTTGGAAAATTTGATACTTACAAGACATATTGAAGGCAAGAGGGACAGAGGAAAACAGTGCACAACTTAACTAGCAAGCTTGGGTAAATGGTAAGTAGATGACAAAAAGACAAAATTTATTAAGAGATGAAAAGGACAGGGAATTGGAGAGAGAGCCATGATTGCCAACATTCTGAAGTGATACGGTATATAGAAGAACTTCTTTTTACCATTAATATTAATAGTTGAATATCATATTTAGCACTTTATATTAAATTGCATAATTTATTGAATAGTACTGCTTCTACTCAGAAATTTCGAAAATAGTTGTCAACAAAGTTTAAAAAATTTACCATTTTTCTTAATTTAGCTAGTGTGCCATATTGATTATGTACAGAGCAAATTTTAATAACAATAACTGGCCAATAATATTAAGCAAAGGATATAAAAATAGGAACAATATACATTCTGCTATATACACCTGGAGAAGACTGGAGAATGAAAAGTCTGAAACACTGTCAAAGCGATGAAGATACCAGTCTGCATAACCCATTGAATCATAAGACTTCTATTCAACATTTCAGAAAACAGTTGCAAATGGAGTTAGCAAAAGAAAATGTCTGTTTTCTTATTCCATGTGGAACATTAACCAAATTATGCACTGCCAAAATTTTATAAATGGAAATATCCAGTTAGTCCATTTTATTGTTTGTTTCTTGTTTCTGTTATTTATTTTGACTTTCTATCTTTATAGATGTTTTATTATTCACTCTTTATGGCCAATGGCAATCTGCTAATGTTTCTGAAATCTTAACAATTTTTCTCAACATGAGATAATAATAAACTCATTTTTTTTTCCTTCATTTTCCAGATGCCTTCTCTGATTGTTCTCGTCTTATTGCCCAAAATGTCAAATTTTCTGGACATAAAACTGCACTTTTGAATGTTGGCCCACATACCTACCTCATTCCACCTGACAGCTCCTTCTTAATGTCCAACTTGAAGCACCTGCAAACATTCCCTCATCTTACGGGTGAGCTGACTTTTTTTTAATATTACTTCATATCACAGTCACATAGTTGTTAGCCAATTTGAGACATTTAAAAGTATATCTGAATAAGCAATGCCTATGATAATATATTGTTTTCATAGAGAGGAGATAGACTGATATAGTTTGGGGCATATGGATATGAAAGAGTTTTTCAGATAACAAATTTTTAATTTGTTTTCCTTAAAAAGCATTCCAAACACTAAGAAATACTATTAAAAAAATTGCAATCGGAAAGTTAAAATTAAAAAGAGTAGAAAACTGATTTTTTTGGAAGATGGTACATTCATCATTAGTACTTCTAATATTTGTATGATTAGTGTTTACAAAAAAGATGAAAGTATTTCTATCCATGACAAGTTGTGATTAACTGAATCAGTCGTGATAATAATATTCAATACTCAGCTAGACAAGTCACTGCAATAGTATTATCTTCTTTCCTTTCTAGACCGTTACCCAGGACTACTTATCATGAATGGACTGATCCATTCATGATAGGAGGGTAACTGGCTTTGACCACAACATTGTGCAATGCACATGACTCAAGAATTTCAGTCATTGTGCATTTTTATAGATCGACACATTATCATAAGTGTTTGGGCTGATGGAAGATGATTATTTTTATCAGGTAACTATCTCTAGATAAATTGCCAATAAGGGCTTAAGAGCTTATATCTACCCATTACCACAGCCATTGACAATTTTCAAACAGTTTTGTCAACTCAATTTAACTCAGGTTTAGGGCAGCCTGTGGTGTGTATTTTCAGAGAATTCCCAATTGTGCTACTTGCTGAAATTGTCTCTTATTAAGAAGTGACTACCTTGACTAATTGATTATGGTGAGATTCAAAACCCAGGCCTCATAACCAGAACACTAATGTTCTAACTGTTCAGCCATGCACACACACTACAAAAAGATATACGTTTACTTATTCATATTTACCCATGTAAATAAATACCTACAATGTGTATCATATTTTCTATAATTATTCTTATACACTGGTTATAGTCTCAAAAGTGGCTTTAATATTTAGATATGGAAAAATAATTATCCTACTGTGATAGAAAAATTCTATGCATGCCATGTAAATGTAATAAACAAGATGCCAGAGTAAAAAATGTTAACAAGGTCGTTAGATTATTATTAATAATCAACTTTTTTGACCATGAAAAAAAGATGAGGCAACAGAAATTTGGTTCAGGATGCCAAGAATACCATGGACTGATCATGTAAGCAGCAACAAAGTTTTAGAGAAAATGGAAACAAAAAAGACACTTATACTTAGCATTAGAAAAAGATAGTTGAAATTTCTAAGGTACATAATGAGGAAAGAGGGCTTGGAAAATTTGTTTATCACAGGACCTATTGAAGGTAAGAGGTGTGGAGGAAAATAGTGCATAACCTACCAAACAAGCTTGTGGAAATTGAAAAATTGGCAGTATATTGATCAGAAGAGATAGCAAAAAGATAAACTTTACTAAGAGCTACACTAGATAGGAAGTTGTGGAGAGCCATGATCGCCCACGTTTTGAATTGACATATCATGTAGCAGAAAAAGAAATGGTTCTTTCACATTTGCATATGATTGTTTTTATCATAATGTTTTCGTTTGTGTACTTTCAGACTTTCCTCAGGTATCTATTATATCAGGGAGTGTTGAACAGAATATTTTATTTCACCTTGTGATGTGGTTTCATTTTTTTTAACTGTTCATCAAATACAAGGCTCAAAGGCCACTCAAGGTAACGTGTTTTTGAATGAGTTTGTTATATGGGCATAAAAGGTGGAAGTAAGTTCAGATTATGAGGATATGTTGGATAAATAACAGTTGACTCTCGACTTGAAGAGGTTAGGATTCTAGTGATCAGAGAAGGATCCTCTTGGAAGTCAGTTCAACAAAGTAGTGGTTCTAGTTGTCTGAGTGAACTCATTAAAACATTTACTTCCAGCACCCTTAAAGAATAGACTGACAATCCAAGATGGAGAAGATAAATACAAGGATACCACTTAATATGATTCAGTGTCATCTACCCAGAAAATCAGGCAGCAGAAATTCTTGAGTCCGAATCATCAGATCTAAACTGGGAGCTCAGGCATCAAAAAACAGGCTCACTAACAAGTGAGGTCTAAAAGACTTGCTGGGAGATCTTCAGAGATGAACTGGCATTTGCTTATCTTTGTTATTTGTCATGATTTTGAGGAAATTTAATTTCAGCACTGTCATCTTTTTCTTTGTGTGACACACTGTCTTCTCTACCCAGTTGATAAATTGCCATGTCAGAAGAGCTTAGAATATTTTGACTGCATCCCCTCCAGAAGCAGCCACCTATTAGTTATGGGTGACAACCCATAATGCCTGAGCATGGGATACTGGTGGCTGGAGATTAAGTGGATATGGGAATTGCAACACTTCACCTTGCCTCTTATTTGGACGAAACCAATCATCAGAGAGGCCTGATCTGATAGTTTGGTTACTCATGCTAAGTCCTAACACACACAAATACACATTTTAAAATACTCGGCCATTCACAATCCAAATACCCCCAGCATCAAAACCACAGTCAGAACACAGTGGCTAAAGGTCAGTTGGTTCAATAAGACACAACTTCAACATGGCTGTAAAGAATTTGACATTACACTAAAACTTATCAGTTCTAACTCTCACAGCTAAAGCCCACCATCCCACATGCATTATAGTGAGACCCCCCCCGCCTTCATTTCCTTCATATTCTATCAGTGAGATATAAATATGACTTGAACAGTTTATTTTTTTTACAAACTGCTTAATTTGTGAAATTGATTATCAAGAGGATGCTTCCTCGATCACTACAATCTCAACCTGTTCAAGTCTAGGGTTAACTGTAGGCATTCCCACATATTCTCATAAACTCTGCCTCTGACCACTTACTCTGTTACCTTCTACCTTGACTGGCTCTTGAGCCTTGTATAGAGTGAACATTTTTTGCAAAAAAAAAAAGAAAAAGAATAGCTAACAGCATGCAGGCGCTTATAGTTTTCCTTCAAAATGAGTATATTGTCTGTGAATCCTTGTCAAGGTAAATAGGTTTCCTACTTGACATTTCCTAATGTCAGTCTCTGAATTGGGTAAGGAGCATGGGCAATGAAGTTTATTGAAGAAAAATATCAGGAAAATTTCAGCATCATTGATCAAGCAGCCAGTGCTACTGGTTGTAATTTATAAAATCTTTCTCTTAAAACAATTTTTCAGAAAAATAGGTTTCTAAAGTTCAGTGACTGTCATTGTTCTTTGCAGTTTTGATGCGAGTTTCCTTCCTAACCTTTTGTTTGAAACATCAACATCTTGGTTATGTCTTTATTTTCTCTTTGAATTTCATGTGCTATCATTGTACTTAATGCTGTTAAAAATCTTTAAGTGATGAGGATTCTGTTATTTGGTGCAGATTTTGTTTGTGATTCTGTAGTGCAAGTCCACAGGGTTGAAAGAAGAATGGTCCTTGTTAGGACCTACAGGCTTCATTTTCTCAAAGTCATTTCAACCATTGATCTGAGAAAGCAGTTGTATACAGCTGACAGCTTAGATATTTCTGAACATGTTTGGCACCATGCATGACATCCATATGAAAGCCTCAATCTGGTGAGGCTATTTTAGAACTTGACTCTAGTTTTCAGGTTAATGTTTTGTTTTTGTAGCAATTTACAGTGTTTGGTAAAACTATCCCTAGCACAGAGTTCTGTGTTTAATTTCCTTATCTCCTATACTAAATTTCTTATAACTGATCTATACTCCCTACATATTCATTGAAGTATTTAGTATTTACTAAGTCCATATCCTCTATTACTATTTATTAATACAGTATCCTGAATTTTTTAGTTTTATTTTCAGTTTAGGTACCATCACTACTTTCCTTCTCATTTCAAATATGTATATAAAAAAAGAAAACAAATTTAAACAAAAATAAAATAAATAATAAGATACACTATTGAGAAAAGAGATGAATACAAATGCCAGAAATACAGCCATCCAATAGTCAAATGTATTTAGTGACTAACAGGTAAGAGATGTGAACAGAAAGACTTCAACCATCCTGATGGAGAATGTGATAAAGCAATTAAATGTGTGGTTTTGGAGATTACCCATCATTTGCATGAATGTGTGAAATATGTCGAACAGAAAAGTGAAATCATGGAAGTGAAATACCATTCCCAGAAGTGTGGAAGACAGTACAAAGCTAGAACAGAAATATAAGATGCTCAAATACTGTGTAAAAGTCATCAACTACAACAAATGCTAATTAACTAGGCTTACTCTCTCTTGCTTTTGACAGCTGATATTGTTCAAGGAACATTTATCATAAAATTATTTTGAATGCAAGAATTATTTTCTCCTTGTCTGCAAAGAAATGTTTTTTAGATGCCATTTCCACCTGTTGAAGCTAATTCTTAAATGTTATAGTACTTATATTTTTACATTTAAATTCTACATTTTAAATTGAAAAAAAAAAAAATTTAAATTATATAAAGCATTAAAAATAATCATGGCAGTTTTCTTGATGGTAATCAATATAGAAAGATTAACATTAAAACAATTAATTCATTATGATTTGTATCCTATAAGACATATATTTAATTCTGTATAAGAGTCTGATTCAGCATTAAAAAATAGTAAAGTATTGATGTCATAAAATCTACCAACCTAACCAGTCAGTATACTTTTTCATTGCTTGACTGTGGGACACAGACTTGTGGACAATAGCTTAGTCTCATTTTCCAGAAGTCATGAGTTCAATCCTTGGGCCAACCAGTTAAGTAGAAAACAACAAAAATGAAAACAGAAAGGTGACAATTATGAAGTTTGAAGTCTCTGAAAAGAAAACCAGGTTTGGCAAATGAAAGAGGACAACAGCATACATTGCCAAACAATTCTATTTAATATTTCTCGAAGATTACAAAATAAAAACAAACTCCTGGTAAAGATTAGGTATTTTTTATAAATTTAAAATGTCAGCAGAAGTTTTAGTAACAGATTTATTATTTGAATTAGTATCCAATTTATTATTTGATAGTACTGCTGTGGTTTCCATAACAAGCAATGTTTTATAGTGTGGCGATGCTAACTCTATGCCTGATTTTTTTTCATTCAGAGATGTTCTCCTAGAGTATTAGCCAAAAGATTAGCTCAATCTTCTCTGCTGTTAACTCCTAACTGAGAGATGAGATGAATTTGTGCCTCTGTGAGAATGTTTATGTGTAAGTAAATGCAATGGCCTCTGCTCGAATTTGAACTTGATGTATCAAACCCACTTTCTATGCCACTGACCATTATGCTACACACACATCTCATAGTAATAAATGACAATAGATATTTTCTACACTATTTACATTGTTTGGACTGGTGTCATCATCTTTACTGTCACATTCACAATGTTTCCACCATTGTATGCTCCAACCTTCTGCAGGTGATATTTGTTTGAATTTCCCATGCTGGAATTAGAACAATCTACCCCCATGGAGAAATAGATTCATACCTTTCTCAAGGTTGCTTGCATGTGAGTGAATGTAACAAACAAAACTGGAATTAGAACTCTGCTTTTTTCATTCCGAGGCATTATCCATTACATCACACGGCATATATGTTCCATTTTACAGATGCACTTTGGAATTTCTACTGGCTTTCTCCACAATGACTATAAGCATTTGCTTATTTTAGCCTACTTAACCTCTCTCAGGCTTTTTAGAAACATACACCAAAACTGCCACCCTCATCTTGAAATGGATCCTTTCTGGAATACAGTTTCATGCCACAGAAAAATTTCCAGCAAAAATCAAACTTGGCTCACCCCTGAATGTGCTTCAGCCATAACTCACCATAACCACTACTATGATATCTATCACAGGGAATGGTGTTGTAAGACCCTTCCTTCATTCAGAACTGCCTGTAATCATTGCAAGAGAGTTCTAGAAAAAGCAAAGTGTAGCTATACACAAGCAGTCCAGGCTGATAGCAACCAACATGATTTTCGGGAGTTCTGGAAATTTTCCAACCTAATTCTTGATAGGGTCAAATCATTAGTTCCTACTATCATGTATAGCCCTGAGGTCATCTCATCCTTATCAGATAGGTCAAAGCTCTTTGACATGATCTTTGCCTATAACTTGATGTTAGATGACAAAGGCAACCTGTTCCTGATTACCCCTGTCTCAGAGACCACAGACAATATACTCATTTTGAAGGAAAACTATATATCTATTTTTATCATAGCCTGAAAAGCCGCATGACTTATGAAAAGTCTTGATCCTAAGAGTGTTACTGATCCAGATAAAATTCAAGTGGTTGTCCTTAAATATATTAACCCTAGGTTATCCCTGCTCTTAGCAAAACTATTTAACCACTTCTTG
Organism: Acanthosepion esculentum; assembly: GCA_964036315.1. Lineage (NCBI taxonomy): Eukaryota > Metazoa > Mollusca > Cephalopoda > Sepiida > Sepiidae > Acanthosepion > Acanthosepion esculentum. The sequence goes on along the minus strand of OZ038482.1, from coordinate 103,129,747 downwards.
AAGGAAAAATCCTTCATAAGTCTGTGAAAGGTGTCAAGTGTATGCCCTGTTTTTAAAAATGCTTGTGAGCCCTTATCTGTATCTCAGTATAGATACATCAGCCTCCACAATGTCATTAGTAAACCTTTTGAAGATATAATCAAGAAGAAGATTGTTGATCACCTCAATAGAAACAACCTCTTGAATGACAAGTAATACAGAGTTCAGTTGGCTCGGTCCACTGCTGATTACTCATAGAATCAATGAGACACATCTAAAGGATGATCGCAACAGATATTTCAAAGGCTTTTGACAAGGTATGGCTTAGAGTGTTTCTGCACAAGCTCTCCAGCTATTAAATTACTGGAAGAGTCTTCTCAATTATGAAGTCCTTCCTAATGAGTAGGTCCCTGAAGGTAGTTCTCAATGGCCAGTCAAGAGAATGGTGAATAAAATTTAAAAAGAGAGAACATTAGAGTGGAAAATGGAATCAGGAGTTCACAACAGTAAGAGGGACTATCATTTCAACTTAGGGCTAAATACATTTTTATTGTTCAAAGTAGAGTCCAATAGTGTTATAAAAACCTCAGAGAATTCCAGTAAGATATCTTTAATCATTTCTAAGATACAAAGCTTAATTTAACAATTAGACAATTTTGCTGTCACAAGATTTGGACAATTTTGCTGTTACGCCCGGGTTATGGGTAGGAGCTGTAGAGTCTTCACTTTGCAGTCTTGATAGAATTCAGAAGTGTCTCTGGGTACTTGTGGGTGATAAATTATTTTTCAGCTTACATCCCCTTTTTTTACAGATGAAGTGTTGAAAGCCTCTTACTAATCTACTGTTATTTCCATGGAAAGTGATTAGATGAACTATATTCCTAAGTTCCACCAGTTTCAACCTTCCGGGCTAAGACCTGTCATGCCATGCCCATTGGAGAGAATCACCCTCATTCCCTTTGTATTTCATTCATGAGATGTAAGTTCCACTTGAGCAGCTTCTTCTCCTGAACCACTTCTTTGTGAAACTGACTCTCAAGTGGATGCTTCCCTGATCACTACAGTTTTAATCTGTTCTCAAGTTTAAGGTTCGCTATTATCTTCCCTATATATCCCCATAAACTGTGCCTCTGACTCTCTAACCCTCTTCCTCAAGTGGCATTTGGGCCTTGTACAGGGTGAATATTATTGTAAAAAAAAATAACTGAAACTTGAAGAGACAAAAAGGTTTATAACTACAAATAAAACTCTGATATATGTTCTGAATATATTTTACATAATTTTTAGAAAATTAAATTTTTTCTCATCCTTTTTTATTCTCATGCTAAGTCAATTGTACGTAATACACTTTTATTTCGCCTTGTATGGAATATATAATTATGTTGCCATCTTTATGGAACCATGTTTAGAAAATGTCATTATAAATATTTCTACAGAAACCTTACTGAATGACATTGCCATTACTCTTAAAAAATTAGCAGTAGAATTTTCATAATCAAATTATTTGAATTTTAAAAACATAAAAGCCAAATGTTAAACAGTGAGAAGAAAAGTATTCCAGCTTTTTTTAAAACAAAAATATTTTAGATGAATCTCTGAACTTTAAGTTCCTTTTTTTAACTCGGCTTGATCAATCCTATATTTCATCAGAATACTTCTGCTGCATCTTTTGAGGTACTAAGTTGACTTTAAATATTTAAGTCAAGATGGATGAAAGCAGATAAAATATTCATACCTAAAATTAATGTTATTAAAAAGCAATAAATTATAGCTAATTTAAATATTTATTTGCACTATCCACAAACCACCACAGATACAGGCAGGACATATACAGTGGAATAAAATGAAAGTAAATCTAAACTAGCTTCCTTTTCTCCATGCTGTGTCCCATCAGGATGTGAGCAATCATGGCCATCTACAACTTCCTGTCCTTTGTAGCTCATAGCAATGTGTTTTTTTTGTTATCTCTCCTTAACCCTGTTCTGCCAACCATTTACACAAGTGTATTAGATTAGTTACATGCTGCTTTCTGCTATCTCTCTTGCCTTCAATATATCCTGTGAGTGTCAGATTTTCTTAACCCTTTTTCCTCATTATGTATCCCAGAAAATTCAACAGTCTTTTTCTAAAACTAAGTATAAGTGTTCTTTTTGTTTCTATTTTCCCTAAAAGCCAAAACAATAATAAAGGAAATATCAATGAAAAGAGAGATGCATTTTGTTAAGGCCAATATATAAACCTATAGTTTTTGGGATTTTTTTTTAGAAAGGAGTGACTGAAAGGGTAATATAAATTAAAAACTGAAATTATACCAATCCCACACTGATTAAATGACCAACTTAGTATTTCCCATTGACAGGAAAGGTTGGGCAATTTTGTTAAAAGTTATTTATCGCAATTTAAATTTTTTGGCAAGTTTAAGTTGTGAGGGGTATTTTAATGTAAAGAAAATCAAATTATTAAGAAAGACTCAATAAGTAAAATAGTATTACAAAAAGGCAATTGATTATTCTGGAGATGATGATGATGATGATGATGATTCTATTACTATTACTAATAATAATAATACCAGAATTCATAGTTATCATTATTGTAATATAGGAAATTTTATTGTCCAGCTTTTTTTTATATTAAACATTTGAATTCCTAAACAATATTAAAATAAAAACAAAGAGAACATGGATATGCCTGTTAAATAAATCATTTGTATTTACAAACGTGTACATGAATTCAAAAGAATCAAAATGGAGTAAAAATAGTCTTAAGTTGAGTTAAAGTCTTTGGGTAGTTAGTTCACAGAAAAATCTGCAGTTTAGAAAAGATTTTTAAATAGTTGATTCACAGAAAAAATCTGTGGCTAAGGGAAGACTTTTAAATAATTGATTCACAGTAAAATCTGTAGTTTAGAAAAAACGTTTAAAAGGTTGATTTACAGTAAAAATCTATGCTTTAGAAGAGAGTTTTAGTAGTTGATTCACAGTAAAAAGCTGAAGTTGAGAAAAGACTTTGATCATCAGCAAAGATTCACTGACTATCCCTGCTATTGTTGTTGTTGGAGATGATTTATTTGAAGTCACTGACATGTTTCTTTCAGCATGTGGTGAGGAGGAAGGAAAAAGCTATTTAGCCACATCATCTCTTATGTTTGAATGGCTTGGAGGCAGTCACATCTCTGCTTCTGAAAGTTAAAATTTGTGGGGTTTTTGTATGAAATCTTTCCTGAAAGTAGGCTCAAGAAAAATAGGGTTTTAGTTTTCACTGACTGGTCAAGTATTTCACATAGTGATGCTAATTACTAGCCAATAGACACTTTGATTTTAACAGTGTGTGTTGTGGAATCTTTTTGGTATATTTGTAATTATGGTGTGTTATTGGGTGGAAAAAACTGGGGTGTGTTTTAATATGGTATGGATGTGGGCATGTGCATATGTAAATGTATTGGAAATAGTTTATTTCCTATAAGTTAATATAATGAGAATAGGAGTTTTTTTGCTTGAAATTCTGAAAAAGAATTTTAATTCCATTAAAATACCCAAACAAAATATTAATCATATTGTTTTACTACAAAAATTTTGGTTGATATATTTTTTCATCTAGTAATCATCTAGAAAGGAGGAGGCATGGTGGAGTAATGGATAGTGGCTCGGATTGAAGAATTGGAGAGCCGAGTTCGAATTCCAGTCGAATCCATTACATTCACTTATGTGCTAATACTCTTGGGAAAGGTATGAATCCTCTTCTTCCCCCCCACCAGCTATGCGTAAATAGCAGGACAGACGAGGTTCTGGATGGCAACTGGTCTACTACAGAATGAAATGGCAACCTACTGCAGGAAAAAATCTGCCTCGTCTGTCATGTATTGAGAGATACATGATCGCCTAAGCACGTATCATGCATGGCACATAACTGACTGAATCATCCAGAATGTTTTGATTCCTTACTTTTGTCTGTTCATCCTTATCCTGATTGATCCAGTAATCCTTCCAATTTCTCAGTTATGTTTTTATGCTCATGCTTTGTCCATACTTTCTGATGTCTGTGTTTAATCCAGCAATCTTTGTGGTTCATCCAATATGTTTTTCAGTTTGCTTTTTCTCTATTTCCTCATGTCTGTGTCTGCTACAGTAATCTTTGTGGTTCCTCTTATATGTTTTTATCACCATGTTTTGTCCATACTTCCTGCTGCCTGTTTTTAGCCCCATGCTTTGCCTTGACTTGCTCATCTGTTTTATTTATCCAATAATCCCTATTGGTCTTCTTGTAATCCTATTTTTTTATTATCTCATCACCTCCTCAGTCAGAAAAAGAATAAAATCTGACTATCCAAGATTCAGCCTGACACTCTAAATAATCAAAAATTATTGCCTGACACTTGAGGATTATTCTGTACTACAATGGATATCTTTAGCAGAACATATTTGACTTGGAAGGATGGAATCTCAAATTTACAGAGAGAAATTTTGCAAGTATTTGAATTAGAGACAAATTTCAGTCATATTTATAAGTCATTAATAAAAAGGTGAAAAAAATGACTGACTTGTTCTTATTTATTTGTTAGATTACACCCATCCAGTGTTACAAACGGAACATTGCTTGGGGTGTTACGGTTTCAAGGTCATTAAGTGTGCATAAATCTTCAAGATTGGGGTAAACTAAAAGGTGCTCCACGGTTTGTAATTGCACACACTGGCAATTGGGATCATTATCAGTGGTATATCCCCATGGGTGGAATTGTGGAAAACTGAAATTGAAAAGAGAAGATTCTATGTACCACTCATAATATCGAGGGAGGGAGGCTGAAAAATATTGTCAGGTCAGGCATTGTAGTAAAAACAACAAAAATAAGGATACCCTTCAGAATATCTTGTGGAATATGACCATAAGTTATTAAAGAGTCTAACATAATAATTTGAGAAAATAGGAAGTGTTTTAACAGAGGATGGAAAATGTGGTACTGAAATCCAAAGGTGTATTGGGATAGCCAAGGAATCATTCCAAAAGCTAAGCTGAGTACTAAGAAATAGAAAAATTTTGCTGGAAACAAAGAAAAGAATACTAAACTGCTAAATGATATCTGTCCTCCCATATGTCAGAAAAAAATGGATGGTCTCAAAGATGAAGAGGAGACTTGAAGCAACAAGTAGAAACATATTTCTATAAATATGGTTCTACAGAAGGCTGCTGAGGATTCCATGGACTTGAACATGTGAGCAACAAAGTTTTGGAGAAAATGGAAACAAAAAGAAAATTAATACTTAGCATCAGGAAGAGACAGTTGATGTTTCTGGGGGCACATAATGAGGAAGGAGGGTTTGGAAAATCTGATACTCATGGGCAAGAGGGACAGAGGAAAACAACGCATAGCATACTTAATGAGCTTGAGTAAATGGTGGAATAGGGCTTGGGAGAAATAACAGAAAGATAGTTTATTAAGAGCTGTAAGGGACAGGAAGTTGTAGAGAGCCATGATCACCTAAGTCCCGAGGGGACATAGCACTGAAAGGAGGAGTTAGAAATATGACATTTAGGTATGGCCAGTTTACATCCTATGAACCAATTTTTGCTGAAGTAATAAAATAATATAAAAATATTAAAATAATAAAAAATAATTGAAATAAAATTTTTTGTTTTCCATTTTAGATGGCCCTTTTGATTTAATTGTAATGGATCCACCATGGCAGAATAAATCTGTGAAAAGGCAGAAATCGTAAGTAGTTTTTAGCTTGCCTATAATCATATTAATATCTGTCTATATTTCTGAAATGAAGTATTATGTACACTATTTACATTATACTGACTATTGTCCTCATCTTTGTTGCCATATTTATCCGATCCTTCAGTATCTGTTTATATTTCTGAGATGAGGTATTATGTACACTATTTACATTATTTGGACTATTGTCCTCATATTTGTCATCATATTTATTACAAGATTTTGGACGTTGTATGCTCCAACCTTCTTCAGGTGGTTGGAATGTCGAACTGAACCCTTTATTTCACTCACTGGCGTAGACTGTTCTAGTTCCACGTGCCATGTTTAATTGATGTCAATTATCAGTTATCTCCTGTTAATTCCCCTCTGCAAGTTCTCCACTGCCTTAACCGGGTATTGAACTCACACTCTTTGGGTTCTGTCACTGGATCTAAACAATGCCTTTATCCACTTTGCCATGTATCCTTGAGGAAATAAAGAGTTCAGTTCGACATTCCAACCACCTGAAGAAGGCCGGAGCGTACAATGGCCGAATTTGTTGTAATAAATATGGTGACAATCATATTAATATCAAATTAAAAGCAGAAACTTACAACACACACACACACATATATAAAACTAATTCTTACATCCCAGTGAATATGAATTAGATTACCCCTGAAACCATTGTTACCTACAGGAGATCTTTCGCTAAGATCTAGCACTTGTTTGCCCTCTCACCAGGTTTACTGTTTTTTTTCTTTGCTGTTGATCGAATGAATACCATGAATGAAGACAGGATAAAAGGAATTAGCATTAGGTAGAATCGTTTTTTTTTTATTTGCATGTGTATATCTGAGTGTGTGAAAGGAAAGATCATTACTTACACTTCAAATTGAGAATGTCGCCATATTTCCTGCGAGAATGAAGTAGTTATTTCATTCACTTCTTTTTTTTTATAGAAGAACACAGAAACTACTGAACTGGAAGTTGTTTGTGATAGGACTATAAAATGCCACAGGAGTCACAGTGTATTTTGTGCATTATGAAAATGAGTTGTAGCTGATAGATGGCACACAAGATGCTCGGCTAAAAACATCACTGGTGATACGTGCCTAAACACCAAACTTATGTATTTCATGAATTCAAAGCTTTAACAGCTATAAAAAGGAGGGTAAATATAGCACAAATAGAGCTGTCTTCTTTTATGTACCCCATTCCTTCAGGACATGAGCAATCATGGCTCTCCATAACTTCCTATCCTTTTTAGCTCTTAGCAATATTTGTCTCCTAATTTCTGTTTTTCTATCCATTTGCAAGCTTATTAGGAAGCTTATTTGCTGTTTCTCTCTTCCCCTCAGTATGCCCTGTGAGTTTCAAATTCTCCAAGACCTCTTTCCTCATTAGGTGTCCCAGAAACTTCAAGTCTCTTTTTTGATCTTAAATATAAGTGTCCTTTTGTTTCCATTTTCCTTAAAACTTCCTCATTGCTCACATGCTCAGTTCATAGTATTCTCAGCATCCTTCTGTAGAACCACATCTCTGTTGCATCAGGTTTCCTCTTCATCTGTGAGGAAATTGTCCAACATTCACTGCCATATCAGTGGATTAAAATTACATAGCAGTTCAGTTCTTTCCTTGCTTTGTTTCTAATTAAGTTTTCTTGTTTCTTGATACTTTATTTATCTTTTGGAAAGCATCTTTCGTTATTCCACTGCACCACTCACATTTTCTGTCATCTGCTAAAACACTGCCTCGATATTTAAATTTCTGTACTAGCTCAATTTTGATATCTCCAATTCATAGCTTGTATTTTGGGATGTCCCTTTTGTTGCTGTCTGCAGTGGTTAAGAGCTGTGTTCAAATTTTTTTTATGTTATTTCCAATTAGAATTAATTAACTTTACTTGATTTAGGAATTTTACCAAACCAAAATATTATTAAATCTCTCAGACTTAGTGAAAATTAATTCTAATTAGATTATGGTGGAATAGTTTTGCAGATTATTACTTCTCTCAAGATTAGTGACATTTAGTAAAATATGTAAAAATTTAACTCTATTTCTAGTTGGGGAGGAGCTTTTTTGCCCCCACACAATTTTCTATTGTTAACACTCCTTTTGTGTTTGGGGTGTTAAGTTGAAACTCTAGATATGTTAATGAAAATAGACATTCATGAAAAAATTTAATCGAGTAAGGTAATTGTGAATATACTGAATACTCCTTTTATTTCATAATTGCTAATGTCAGAATAATTTTTGTAGTTGTTTAATTTCTTTAGTTGTAGTTATTGGATTCAGAACAATATAATTTTTATTCATCAAGTGTGAATTTAATATTTTTCTTGGTTTTATATTAAGGGGCTTCATTCAGATAGTATCATGTAATATCAGTCATACTATATAGGCAGTGAATGTTGGCCAATCTCCTCACAGATGAAGAAGAGACTTGATGAAACAAAAACTTTCTACAGAAGGATACTGAGAACAAAAAATATTAGAGAAAATAGAAAAAAAAAGGTTACTTAACATCAGATAGAAATAGTTGGAATTTCTAGGGTACATAATGAGGAAAGCAGGCTTGTAAAATTTGATACTTGCAGGACAGGTTGATGGCAAGAGGAATACACAAAAACAATGCATAACCTACCTGGAGAGCTTGAGTAAATGATGGCAGAGCAAGAGTTAGGAGAGATAACAAAAAGTCAAAATTTATTAAGCATTAAAAAGTATGGAGAATTGTGGAGAGCCACAATTGCTAACATCCTGAAGGAACATGGCATATAGGAAAAGAACCTTGTTACATTACTCAAAAGTATCACCAATCAGTGGTTAACTGGGGCAGGAAATGGCTTGTAAATTGTAATGCCTCCAAAATTAAACTGCCCTCATTTAACCACCATAGAGAAATTTTCCTGCCTGCCATCAGCATGGATAATGCTTGATTCTTGGAGAGTGTCTCATTGTGCCTTCTTGGCCTCACATTTTCAACTAATGAAGTGGAACAACTACATTGAATTAATAGCTGCATCTACTGCAAGGAAAGTTGGTTCATTGTGATGTGCCAAAATGTTTTTCTTGTTAGAATTCATCTTGCACATTTACAAATCTACCATTCATCCATGCTTTGAATATTGTTGCCATATCTTGTCTGATGCTACTGCTCTTGAGGTTCTTGACAAAACCCATAGAAGGATCTGTAATGTAATCAATCCTGACTTTACATCTTGACTTCAGTCACTTTCTCACAGACATAGTGTGGCTTCTCTCTGTCTTTTCTACAAATATTTTCATGGCAACTGTTCTGACAAGCTTTTTTCCCTGGTGCCCCTAATACATACTACTAGATTGGCATCTATGTACTTCCCTTTTACTGTTAAAATAGTTAAATGTAACTGCCACTTCAACTCCAACAGTCATTTTTCTCGCACTTCCCGACAGTGGAACTCCTTTCCTCTTATCTTGCCTCCCTGAAAACTACAATCATCAAAAATTTAAATGCAACGTCAATGACTATATTCTGTCATCTTGAATCCTGTTCATCTTTTATCCTCTCCTCAATTTCCCTATACCCAGTCTTTTCTCTCACTTTCACTCACTGTAACCCCCTGTGTACTAGTGGCATTTTCACCTTGCTTGGAGTAAAATGATTAAAATTTCAAAAGGAACTGCAGGTAGCTAAGACAGAAGTGAGCAAAGATACAATTAATCAAACACTCCTGTTATATTCCATGCTATTAGGAATATATACTTGAAAACATGGTGGATAAAATAAGTAAAGTTTTATTGTAATAACCAGTACAATAAGAAATAAGGTAACAGTTATGCACACAATCATCACAATCCAGTAGTGAGTGCTACTATTATAAGGTCGATAGTTCTTGTGTAAGTTTGAATCGTACTCAACAGATCTCAGCTAGACTCCGTAGTTCATTGACTTACCGATACTTATAGGTAGTTACTACCTATAGTGTATTTCATCAACTCCACTGTGTAGGATTGTAGCCTTAGACTCTTAAAATAAAATACCACCTTCTGAAGACCAGACATGGGAAGTGTTGTTTAATTTTTGCCCCTAATCATCTCAAGGTGCTTTCTTCATTCTGGAACAAAATATTATTGTTACATTCTTCCTAAAATCAGATCTTCTGATTCACACTACACAGTACATTTCCACCACTAGCTGGGTGCAAACACTCCGGATGACCAAAATTCAACTAAAAATCCATCGGCTCCTTTCATATAAAAAGACATCAGACTCTACCTTCGCCCAAGTCAGTCAGAACTCATCCTCCTCTCCTCTCTGTACGCCTGGCCAGACGAATTTACAACTCTACTGATCTCTTTTTTTCATGTGAGAGACATCTATCCTGATTTTTCATTTGTTGTATTTTATGTTAATACAATTGTTTATTTCTTTAAATTTTCATTGTTTCTTTTTCGTTCTGCCACCATATGCTTATTAACACAAAACACACATTCATATCATAATATTATGAGCTGTTGAAACAAAAATTGAATTCTTTGGTGGAAACTGTTCAAGAGATCTCTGGAGAAAAAAAAGTGCACATTGTATAAACCTCTAAATACCATCCCAACAGTTAAACATGATGGTGGTGGTAGTGTAATGATTTGGGGTGGTTTTCCTTGTAGGTGTCGAGGTGCACTATATATCATTAATGGAACAATGAACAGTACTATGTATTAGGAAATAGTGGAGAAAATCTTAGTGCAGTCTACAAAATATTTTAAAGTTAGAGGCAAAATAAGGGTTTTAAAGTAGCCAAGTCACCAGACCTAAATACCATAGAAAATCTATGAAAGGGGCTTAAAGTTAGAGTACATCAGAAGAATTATGGGCATGGGATTAAGTGGTTAGAACATTTGCATTCTGTCCATGAGACTCAGATTTGAATCTCACCATGGTCGATTTGTCAGAAAGGAGACTTCCTGGTGCTATCAGACTGGAGGGATTGATCTCAGCATGTGGCACTTTTGGAAAGTACCTGAAAACCATATCACAGGTTAACCCAGGTCTTGTGAGGGAAATTGGGTAGATGTAACCCTTGGGGGCTGTCGATAGCTGTGCTAGGACAAAGTCACTATCATCATGGCTGAGGGCTTGAGCATGTTGGCCTTGTTCAAATTGCTGATCATGTTAGATAACACGCTCTTTCCCAGAAACAGTAACTAAGGTCTACTCAGTGTAGTTGCAGTATAAACCACAGGTGGGTTCTGTGGGTGCTAAATAAACACAAATGCGCCTGAGCAAGCATCTGCAATAGGTATTGGCTAGCTGCTGTAGTAGACAGGTATCCTCAAATATGAGTCGCCAGCTATATATACATCAGAAAAATGCTCATAACTGGAGAAGGATTAAGATAATTTGTCAAGATGAATGGAATAAAAGTGGAGATTATTTCAGATTATTCTAAATGTCTGACAGCTGCTATAGTAAATAAAGGGTGCAATATTAAGTATTAAATGCAGTTTACTGATGTGTGACAAAAACTTTTTGTATTTTTTGTTAAGTATTCCAATAGATTTGTGAATAGGCAAAAAAATCCCTTATTCCTACTAAGAAGTATTTTAAGTATTTAGGTTTGTTGTCATATTTGAAATTATGTTTCTTAAAAAATAAAATCTTTAAATTTTCATGTGTCTTATACTTTTGCATGTAACTTGATAAACATGAATTTCACATTGTGATGTATTTCAAGTATTTACTTTCAATATCATTGATATATGGTTGTGTGCATAGTGGTTACTGGTGTGGAAAGTGGGATTGATGTGTTGAGTTCAAATTCCAGGAAGTTTGTTGTATTCACTTTCACACAAATACTCTTGGAAACATATGAAACCATCTCTTTTCCCACCATCAGCCAGGGAGTAATAGCAGGGCAAACTGACCTCTCTAGCTTTGGTTGGCAACCAGTCTATGAGAAGGACAACTTGGAATTAAAAGCTTCCTGGGAATAGAGCTAGCAACTCTCTAACATGAAAACCTCCTTGCTATGGAAAGCATAGCAACAACACTTGTACTCCACAGTGGGTTTTAGAGCAACACACATTGTTGGTATGTGCATGAAAAAAAGGATTTGATTTTATTAACACACAAGCAAAGTTTGAATTTCTACATATTTTCCTGATGACTGCATAAAAAACAACAGGTAAAAACATTTATTAATTTAAGGTGGCAGTAAAAACCAACCCTCTAAAACAACTCCCTAAAAAAATTATCCATACTATTGCCAATTAACTATAGCTTTATAAAATTTGAAGCTGAGACTGAGTACTTAAATGATAAGAGAAAAATGACCAGCCCACTTTATACACATAAAATAGATAAACAGTTAAAATACCATAATTATATCTCATATGTAATACAAATTATTCTTATCAGTGAGATTTTAGGGAATGAATACAAATTATTCTTATTGCTATTTTTATACATTATAAAGATTAACTATAGCTTTATAAAATTTGAAGCTGAGACTGAGTACTTAAATGATAAGAGAAAAATGACCAGCCCACTTTATACACATAAAATAGATAAACAGTTAAAATACCATAATTATATCTCATATGTAATACAAATTATTCTTATCAGTGAGATTTTAGGGAATGAATACAAATTATTCTTATCGCTATTTTTATACATTATAAAGAGAGCACAACAGAGTAATGGATAGCAGCTTGGATTGAACATTTGGAGAGCCAAGTTCAAATTCAATCAAGTTCATTACATTCATGAAGACAATTCAATGCTAGACTCATCTGGTGTACCCATACCGGACTTTCCCCCTAGAACTGAGGCTTTACTGAGTGAGAATCGCATAACGCCAATGATGGTATTAGACATCATCTCTAAATTAGACTCCCATAAGGCTGGTGGTGGCAACGGGATACCGGCCACTGTCCTGAAGAAATATGCTCCTGAATTGGCTCCTGTCCTCTCTAAAATTTACTGCCTTACCGTCTCTTGCTTTCCAGCCTGTTGGAAGTCCTCATTAGTTGTGCCTGTCTTTAAGAACTCTGGTGACCCTTCTGACCCATCTAACTACTGTCTTATAAGTCTTCTATCACTCTTCAGTAAAGTCTTTGAGGCTTTAATTGATGCCAAAGTGGTTAAGTACCTTACCTCACATAATCTGCTCTCTGACAAGCAATATTGTTTCCGCTTTGCCCAATCAACCTCTGACGTGTTCCTGACCATAACTGAATTTGTATACCAAGCACTCAACAATAATGGAGAAACTTGAGCTGTGGCTCTAGACATCTCTAAAGCATTTGATAAGGTTTGGCATGCTGGCCTTCTTTATAAGCTTCAAGGATACAGTATTACAAGATGATTATTTGACTTACTACAATCATTCCTGTCAAACCATGAACTGAAGGTTGTCCTAAACGAGTTCTCCTCTTGCTGCTTTATCATGACTGCTGGTTGTTCCCTAAGGCTCTATCTTGGGCCCTACATTGTTCCTGATCTTTATCAATGACCTTCCCAATGTCGTCAGTTCCCAAGTTGGCATCTACATGAATGGTACCACTATTTACTCCTGCCTCTATAGTAGATCTGGTATCATTGACAAAACTAACATGGCTGCTGATCTCAAAAAGGACTTCTAATCGGTTGTTGACTGGGGCAAGAAATGGCTTGTAAACTTTAATGCCTTCAAAACGAAACTGCTCTCATTTACCAACCACGGAAAACCCTTTCTGCCTCCCACCAGAATGGCTGGTTCCCAAGTCCTTGAGAGCACCTCGTTACGCCTGCTTGGTCTCACGCTGTCCATTGACATGAGGTGGAATAAATACATTGAATCAATAGCATTATCAATCACAAGGAAAGTTGGTTCTCTGTGTTGTGCCAGAAAGTTTTTCTCATCTGAGTCCATCCTTCAGATCTATAAAGCAACCATCCATCCTTGCTTGGAATATTGCTATCATATATGGTCTGGTGCCCCCATTGTATGTCTTGAGGTCCTTGACAAAATCCAGACAAATATACAAGGTGATAGATCCTGATCTGGCATCTAGTCTACAATCACTATCCCACAGATGTGCCATGGCCTCCCTCTGTCTCTTCTACAAGTATTTTCACAGCAACTGTTCCAACGAGCTACTTTCATTGATTCCTGGACGACATGAATTTAAATAAGCTACCAGGATGACATCTCAGTCCCACCCTTTCACTGTCAAAACAGTTAAATGTAACCATCACTTCTTCTCAAATGGCTTTTTCTCCTGCACTTCCCATCTGTGGAATTCCCTTCCCCTTTCTTGATTCCCCAATGACTATAATCTTCAAATATTCAAGTGTAATGTCAATCGACATCTGGCACCTTGTCCTTCTATGTATCCTTTCCTCAAACATGCCTCCTTACTCTTGTTCTCAATCCTCTGTAACCCCTTGCATGCTAGTGACACTCCTGCCTTGCTTGTGAATTACCTTAAAAAATATTTACCTTAAAAGATCAATCAAGGAGCATTTCCACCAAGAGGAGTGAGAAGTCCCTGGATTTGGATTTGCTAAGATAAAATAACACATTAAGAAAAATAGGATTTTTTCTCCACTTTCTAAACAAAATTTCTATTAATAATCCCAAAATGTTGGTAAATTCGATCTTGATTTATAGTAGCTCATTAGATTTTTTAAATTTAATATACAGTGAGGTATCAGGAAATTATGACAATAATATACAAGGAGATATCAGGGAATTATGATAATGATATACAGGAAGATATCAGGGAATTATGATAATGATATACAGGAAGATATCAGGGAATTATGTTAATGATATACAATAAGCTGTCAGGAACTTATGATCATGATATGGGCATGGGATTAGAACATTAGCTTTCTAATCATGCCACCTGATTTCAAATTTTAACATGGTCAATTTTTCAAGGAGGTGTCTGCTTGATAATATTGTCTTAGGAAAACAATCCCTGCTTGTGGCATCATTGGGATGTACCTGAAAACAATACCATGAATTGACTTCAGACTTGTGAGTCAAATTGATTTGACAAAGTTGTTTGGAAGCTGTCATTGTGTTAGCACAAAGTCACAAGTTATTGTGACAAAATGTTTGAGCCTACTGGCCTTGTTCAAAATGTTGATCATGCCAGATTATATGCTCTCTCCCAGAAACTGTAACTAAGGTCTGCTCAGTATAGTTGCAGTATAGAACACAGGTTGGTTCTGTGAGTGTTAAAGAAATACATATGTGCCTGAGCAGGCATCTGCCATAGGGATTAGTTATCTACCCTAGCAGATGAGCATACTTTGAAATGTGCAACCTGCCATTATTATTATTATTATTATTATTATTATTATTACTTCACTTATGATCATATGTATCCTATTTTACATTATTTCTGTGGTAATATAAAAGATAATTAACAGCCAAACACATAAAAGAAAACATTCCTATTACTTGCTCATGCCTGCAATGTCCCACTTAAGTTCAAACCACTTTATAAGAAGCCATCTTTAAACTTTATTGGCAGACACAAAAGAAGAAAAAACATTCTTATTGCTTGCTCATGCCTGCAATGACCCACTTAAATTTGAACCCATTTATAAAGGACCCTCTTTTAGCTTTATTGGCAGACACAAAAGAAAGTCATCAGTCAGATACTCACACTTAATTTTCTTTTGCCTTTGACAGTTGGCTCATGCTATATTGTACCAAATTAGTGTTTTGTGTTTTTAACTTCTTGCATAAAGGAGTGATATCTTTTTGATTGAATTGCACATGAATTTTCTGTAAAGGATTTTTTCTGTAAAGGATTTTTCCTATATTGTATGTAAAATATCTATTCTTTAAATTAAGTATAAATTTCTTTTAATAATTAAGATAATTTATCTGCATAAAAACCGTTTTACTTTCCTTTGATAACAAAATAAAAAAGTGGAACATTACTTTCACTAATCAAGAATTCCCATTGTCTTTACCACAAGAATTGTGGTTAAGACGATGGGAAACCACTTCACTATATTTCCTATGAATACATGGCAATTCAAAGAAAATAAAGAAAAGCAATCACTGGAGAGGCATGAACTCATATGTCCCAAAGAGACATAGTAATTAAAAAAAATAAAGTTTATCAATAAAAATGCAGAATAATGGCCACTTGTGCACACATATTTGGGATGCTAATTCATTTATGATTGAAATTATTTATGAAAAGGGAATTTCGTAAAAAACATGAATGGAAATTTAAAGCCTTAACCTGCCTTTTCCCTTTTTGAAATTTAAAAATATGATTTTAACAGTTAATTTGTACATTTTTAAAGATAAGTCCCCAGAAAAATCAAATTTAATTTTAAGCTGTGTAAATTTATACCTGGAATCAGAATATAAAACCAGAAAATTTTTTTGAATGTTTTTAAAGTTGCTTTGTCTTCTCTGTGTCATGTGCCCTTAGGTCATTGGCAATCATGGCTCTCCACAACTTCCTGTCCTTTGTAGCTCTTAATACTCCTAAAATTTGTTCCATCATCTATTTACTCAAGCTTGTAGGTAGGTTGTGTTGTTTTATTTTGTCCCTATTGCCTTCAACCTGTCCTGTGAGTATCAAATTTTCCAAGCTCTCTTTCCTCATTATTTGCTTTAGAAATTTCAACTACCCCTCTTGATGTCAAGTATAGGTATCCTTTTAGTTTCTATTTTTTCTAAAACTTTGTTATTGCTCACATGATTGGTACATGGTATTCTCGGCATCCTTTGGTAGAACCCCATTTCTGTTGCTTCAAGTTACTTTGAAACAAAATATTTAGTTAATTGCTGAATGTTTTAAATATTTTAAATTATCTATTCTTTTGGACAATTTTGAAATTTTGTTTTTAATTATATTTTAATAATAGAGAAATATAACATTTAACAATGAAATTTTAAGATCTGTTTGCAATTAAAATAATCAATAAAATGTGCCCAGTTTGATCTTTTATTTTGTTAGTCCTGGGTATGATGATAAACTACATCCTGCAGCAAAGCCTCTGATTGGATGTTTCGAGGAGCATGGAACCACCTCTTAATTAATGTTGTTCTCAGGTCCACCTGGAGTGGTAGCACCTGTTAGGGTCCCAGCTATAGGAAAATAGGGAATCCCCCAAACAAAAGCCAAACATTATGAAAGTAGAAAAATACATTTTTTATAGTAAAAATACCAGCAATACATCTTTCTTTTAAAAAAATTACGAACAACACCTATTTATAGTAAAATGAGCAACAATACAAAATGGACTGTTGCTCATTTTACTATAAATAAGTATTGTTGGAAATCTGTAGTTGAAGGCATACAACTGCATTCAAAGGCCTCTGATCAGGAGGTTTTGAGGAAGTGTGGAACTACCTCTTAATTGCTGGTGTTCCCAGGTCCACCCTGACCCGGGGTGGTAGCACCTGTTGGGTTCCCAGCTATGGGCAAATAGTGAACTTCCAGGGCTTTTCCAGCACATTGAAACAATGATGTTGCCAACTACACTTTTTTGAAACAATGATGTTGCCAGCTATACGTTTTTGAAACAATGATGTTGCCAGTTTTTGAAACAAGGATTTGCCAGTTTTTGAAACAAGGATGTTGCCAGCTATACGTTTTTGATATATTTAGTAAATACTGGATCTGGCATTAAATAACCCATAGTGGTTGATATGCCATAAAACCCCAAACAACCAACCAACAACTGCATTCAAAATATTTAAATTTTGGCATTAAATAACCCATAGAGGTGTTGATATGTCACTAAACAAAATCACCCAACCAATCAAACAACTAACATGAAAGAACATTTTCATGACATTAATATTATAATATCCTGCAATTTCTTAAATCAAACTGTATTCCAAAATATAACTTCAACAAAACTTAAACAAAATACACATTACCCCCTCTAGTAATTATGTCTGCACAAACGTGTATATGTACAAATTCTGAGTATCATCTACCATGTTTTCAATTGTGAAAGCAGAATAACATACATCATATTTTATTATTTCAAAGCTTCCCAAAAAATTAAATTTTGGTATTAACCCTTTCCCCAGTGTAGACGTGTATATACATTTTTTTACTGAAAGTGTCTTCTTTAGATACAGATGAATAAGCACGTCCAAAACATAACATTCAAAAACCAGCTACAAACGTGTTTGTACATGGGTTCTTGATTCTTTTTATACCATTCTGAGCTTGAAACGAGTCCAATGGTCAACTCATAGATCTGGTAGAGGTGTTAGGCACCACTTGGGTACTTCAAGGTGCCTCACAGTTTCTTAGTATATTAAAAACAAATAAAAAATTTCCCAAAATAATTGGTGGGGAAGGGGTTAAATGACCCATAAGGAATTGATATGCCATTAAACAAACTTTTATTTTGTAAAAAGAGGTGAAAAATGAAATCAAGAAATTAAGTTCAAATTCAGGCTGGTGCTTTTTATGCAAATTCACGTGTTTCATACACTTGAGAAAGGCCTGAGTCAATGTATCCCTCTACTCTGTTATCAAATATCCAAACAAAATGTCTCATCAGTTGGACACCATAATAGTTGACAGAGAAGGTGGGGGCTGAGTAAGCAATAACTCTTTCATATCTACCTTACCTGCTCAGGTGTTAATAGCAAAAAAGCTGTCATCTTCAAAGTCTCTGACAAGGTTTGCAACAGCAATGTCTTCAAATATTTTCTTGTTGGTCAGTCCTTTTATTTATTAATATTTAAATTTTTCTCAAATATTTATTTATTTTAAAACATTAAAGAGGGGTTTCCCCTGCCCAGGGGTATGCAACTTTGAATCCTATTTTTTTTTTTTAAATATGATTTCTCAAATGTGGCTGGTAGATAAAAATAAATAAATATATTAATTAAATAAACAAAGTGTCTACACAAATATGGATATCCACAAAAAATAATGTTTAAGTAATAAAATCTGTAAGATTAATAAATTTAAAAAAATCCACCACTCAAAATTTCTTTGTTTATGTTAGTATATGTAACTGAGCAGGTATGTATATTTTGAGAGTCCAGGAAAGATTTGTGTTTAAAAGCACTATTCAACTTTGCTTGATCATTGACAGGCTGAAAGGGCTAAAGCAAACGGGATCTGATGATGATGATTTCCCCTGCCCATGGGGATTCAAGTTCAAATTCTGTCAGAGAATGCATATTTTTTTCTAATAAGATTTCTTGAATATTCAGATGAAAAATAAATAAATATCCTGTTTAATAAATAAACAGAGTGTCTACTCATATATGGGTATCCACTAAAAATAACATTTAAGTAATTATATATATATTTATATATATCTTAACTATTAACATGCCAGAAAGACAAAAAAATAGCAACACGTACCCTCAAATGAACTTCTGTCAAGGACAATGACTGAAGTTTATATGATGACAACTAAGATGTATCTCCCACATACAGCAGTGATGCATCATTGAAAGAATGCCCCTGGGTCCATCCACAGGTTTCACATTGTCAACAATGATAAAATAGCCCTAAATACATCAATGGATAATGTTTATTGTTCAGCCAAAATAACAATCACTTAAATACATGTCATAGTTTAAGTTACTTGAAATCGAAAAGGTCCTTCAACTGAAAGCAGTCATGACATTAAAACCACTTTTATTTTAATGCAGATTATACAACAAACCCAAAAGTGCCCCCACCCATGAAACTGTTGCCCAAGTAATATTCACAAGTCACTAACTAATGAAATCTGTCTCCCTCATGACTACTTGAGTTTATATAGTATGCCTCTCATAAATATATATATATATATATATATATATATATATATATATATATGATTAAATCTCCCTGAAATGGAGGGGTTTTGTGCCCTTTGGTGAAACAAAAAAGCTCTAAGTCCAAGAACTGTGTGGCAACTCTCTCTGCACAATCCGATGGTCCTCATGCACACAGACTGTCCTCGGTGTGTGGCAGTCATCTATGAGGCCATCTGTTGCATAGCAGTGGTAAGCGGTGAAACTGAAAATCTTGAATTCCAAGAATTGTGTAGCAACTCTCTGTGCACAGTCTGATGGTCCTTGTGTGCGCAGACCGTCCTCGGTGTGTGGCAGTCGACTATGCAGTTGTAAGCAGTCAAACTGAAAAGCCTGAAGTCCAAAAACTGCATGGCAACTCTCTGCATGCAGTCCGACGGATCTCTTGTCTGCAGGCCGTCCTCTTCTTGTGTCAGTCATCTATGTGGCCATCTGTCACATAGCAGTGGCAAGCAGTGAAACTGAAATGCTCTGGTTGATCTTTTGATTCTTCTACACTCTGTTACATTTTTAAGGTTTCCTTGCTCTACTTCTGCCTGTCCTTCCATAGATCTTATTGCATTTCTGAGAGACCAGGATCTTTCTCACACATTTTTATCTTCATTGCTATCTTCCTTTAATTGATCTTCATCAGAACTTTCATCACTGTTTTGGACATCTAGATTTTTCATTTTCATCTGCTCCTCTTTGTATATCCTGATTAATTTCATCATGATCATCATTTGTTACGTCCTTTCACATTTGCTCATTCATTTCTACATCTTTGCCTTGAGACCTTATTTGATCTGAGCAGGCTATTATACAGCTTCCTTGTTTTTCTATTATTTCTGTATTTGAGTTTTTGCACAAGAAAGTTTGCCTTTTCTGAACTTGACTCTTTCTTGTTTTTGCATCATTATAAAGATTTTTCTGTTCTTACCAATATTTCAAATGTCTTAACAGTTTCATGATCCTTGTTCAAGTTTTTTGCTATTTTTAACATTGTGTTCCAATCATTCAATAACTTTACAATATCTTGTTTTTATTTTCCTGTTATATCTTTCTTATGACCCCAAAAATTAAAAAAATAGATATTAATAACTATACTTTTATATATTTATTTAGAATATGTTGAACAACCTTTGAGTTGTCTAATCAAATCTCACCACACCAAATAATTTATAGTGAATATTTCTAATAAAATCAGATATTATAATGGCTATCTGAATATGCCTATCTTATAGGGTGGTTAGCCAATCCCCATTGCAGACACCTGTTCAGTCACATTTGTGTTTGTTCAACACCTAAAGACCCCACCTGTGGTTTATACTGAAAATATGCTGAGCAGTCCTTTGTTATAGTTTCTGGTAGAGAGCACATTATCTGATGTGATCAACAATCTGAACAAGGACAGTACAGTATTTACATTAGTCGGACTATTGTCCTCATCTTTGTCGCCATATTTGTCACAATGTTTCGGCCGTTGTACGCTCCGGCCTTCTTCAGGTGGTTGGAATTTCGAACTGAACCCTTTATTTTGATCACTGCGGTAGACTGTTCTAGTTCCACGAGCCATGTTTGATGGATGTCAGTTATCAGTTATCTCCTGCTAATTTTCCCTCTGAAAGTTCTCCACTGCCTTAACCAGGTATTGAACTCACAACGTACAACGGCTGAAACGTTGTGACAAATATGCCGACAAAGATGAGGACAATAGTCCGACTAATGTAAATACTGTATATAATACCTCATCTCAGAAATATAGACAGACTCTGAAGGACAGTACACTTAAACCTTCAGTCAGAATGATTTATGACCTCATTCTCACACAACCAATGATAACTCCCAAATAGTACTATCTACCCAATTTAATTCACAAAGTTTGGGTCAACCTGTGGTATGGTTTTCAGGCATTTTTTAAAGGTGCTGCACACTGGGGTTGTCACCCCAGATTGATAACCTCAAGAAGTCACTTTCCTAATAAACTGACCATGGTGAAATTTGAACCTGGGTTTTATGGTCGGAAAGCAAATACTGTTACTGCTCGGGCATGTGCTCATAAAATCAGAGGTTATAATTTAAAATTCATATCATCTATTTATCATATAAATATATTCTGAAAATTTTACTCATTTTTTTATTATTGTAAAAACAGTTATTGCATAATAAAATCTGACGTAGTATGCTATATTTTTTATGAGACATATTAAAGCAGATGGTACATAAGAAATGATAATAATTCAAGGAAAATACTTTTTGACATATTGCGAAATCTTTTCAGGAAATTTTTGTGATTCTTTTTAGTAGTGTTAGTGTAGCACTGAATATATTATCCAAAAGTTTTATTTTTATAATCATCTGTCTCTCCTCAGATACTCTGCAATATAAACCTAAGAATCTAAATATGTATATTATCTTTCATTTTATATTCTTTTATTCTTTCATTTCATTTTTCTTTCTCAAACACTTATATTCTTTTTGTGTCTCTCTTTCTCTGTAATTTTTCAGTTTTTTCTTCTTTTTCTCTTCATATCTTCTCTTTTCATTTGTTTTTGTTTTTATCTTTCTTCATTCAATATTGTAATTATTTTATTCTTATATCTTCATTGTCCGTTCGGTTATTTATTCTTTCATTGCTCTTCTGTTTCTTTTTATGCAGTTTTTATCTTATTCGTTATTTATTTTCTCTCTCGATCTTTGCTAATTCACCATTCCTTGATCCATTTTTTATTTCTTTCTTTTTCCTTTTATTTCTTTTTTTTCTTTATTTCCTCTCTTTCATTTTTTTTTCTTTCCCTTCATGTGGAAATTCAAAGAAACTATTAAGAAATATGACTTTTTCCTCCAGTGGAAAAGTAAAAATAAAATTAGGCAGTTATATTTTTTGCCGAGGTGAACTGACCAACATAGGCAATATCAAAAAAGAAAGAAATGCAGAAACGGAGATCATGTGGTTAATGCATAAAGTTGAATAATTTATTTTTTATTCATACAAATTACATATCAAAGGAAAAAAATAGAGTGAGTGTCTCTCTCTTAATGCTTGAAAGAATCCTGTCTGCTGTTTTTAGGAGTTGACGAAATATATTTTAAATTATATCTAAAGTTAGCATAAATCTTTCTTTGTGTGTGGGTTTTGTGTAACAAAGGTTTGATGACCTGTTCATATCTGAGAAATCTTCCAGAAATATCTTCCAGGGAAAGAGAAGAAATTTTGTTTTGATTTTATTAAAAATGTGCTCCTTGTGAATATATTTAAGGGAGTTGTTCTTGGAAATATTAAACAGTGGAAATAAGCAGGAAAATTGTAGTTTTTGTGGCATTTTTGTGAAGTGACATTCAAGAAATGAACATCAGTCTTAGTTTTAGTGACCTGTCAATTAACAAAATTAATCCTCAAGATAGTTGACCTCTTATTGCACCAAAGTATTCTGTTCGGTCATAATCCTGTTTCACATTATTACTAATAACAAATAACTACTAATAACTTTCATTTACTGAATTGAATCGAAGAGAAATGGATAGATGGCAGCAAGCAAATTTCTTCAGAAGTTAATTTTTGGATATGCAAAGGATTTATCAACCAATCAGCTTGATTTTTACAATATTTAAATTGAGTTTATCGAGACTGTTTGATTTTATCTTCATTTTGATTCTCTCTTAGTCTTGTTCTTTATGTGTCGTGTCCCCTCAGGATGTAGGTGATCATGGCTCTCCACAACTTTCTGTCCCATGTAGTTTTTAATAAACTTTGTCTTTTTGTTATTTATCCTAAGCCCTGTTCTACCATTCATTTACTCCAGCTTATTAAGTATGTAATGCATTGTTTTCTTTTGTCACACTTGCCCTCTGTCTGTCCTGTGAGTATCAGATTTTCCAAGCCCTTCTTCCTCATTATATGTCCAAGAAATCTCAACTGTCTCTTCATGATGCTAAGTATTAGTTTCCTTTTTTTATTTACACTATTTACATTGTTCAGACTGTTTTCCCTGGATTACTTCAACTAATGCTGTTATCCACTGGGTCATCTGTCAGGATACATGGCCCAGTGGATAACAGTGTTGGTTGAAGAGATGTTAGTTTAATACCTGGCTACAACAGAGGTAAACAAAACCTTGGAGAGTTGAATTAAAGGGAAATAACTGAAACTATCTGGAAGAGGCATGACATGTGGAACTAGAAAAATCTACCTCAGTGGACAAAATAAAAGGTTCGGTTTGAAATTACAATCACCTAAAGAATGCCGGGGTGTACAATGGCAGAAAGGTTGTAAATAGGACAACAGTCTGAACAATGTAAATAGTGTAAATAATTATAATATCTCATCTCAGAAATATAGACAGTTTCGTTTGTGTTTCCATTTTCTCCAAAACTTTGTCATTACTCACATGTTTGGTCCATGTCATCCTTAGCATACTTCTGTTACTTCAAGTCTCCTCTTCATCTTTGAGATCACCATCCAACACTTGCTGTGATACAGGAGGACATATATAACATCGCAGTTTTATACTCTTTTTCTTGTTTCTAGTGAAACTTTTCTATTTCTCATTACTCTGCTTAGCTTTTGGAATGTTTTCTTGGCTATTCCAATACACCTTCGGATTTCAATGTCACCCTTTCCATCCTCTGTTAAAACACTTCCCAGATATTTAAATTTCCACACTTGTTTGTTTTTGGTATCTCTGATTTGCAATTTACACTTTGGGCTCATCCTTTTGCTAAAAGCCATGCATTTTGTCTTCTAGCAGTTGATGTTTAATCCTTTATTCTTTCTTTCCTTCTGCAGGAGTTTTTGTAGCTTTCTTTTTGTATTTGCTATCAACTCAGCTTCAGTCACTTTTCCACTGCGTTAAGGCTGCCTCCCTTTGCCTTTTCTATAAATACTTTCATGGTAATTGTTTGGACAAACTCTTTGCTATAGTGCCTGGACTCTTTGAATTTAAGCACAGTACTTAGACTGGTGATGAGGTCTTATCAATGTACAGTTAAGCTGGCTAGATGTAACCGTAAATTCTATGCTAACAGTTTTTTGTTTTCTTTTCTCGCACTTCTCCCTTCCAGCTCCATGCTTTCTAGCCAACTTTAATCTGCAAAAATTTAAATGCAATGTCAATTGCTATCTGCTGTCCTCTTGATTACTCGTCCTCTGTTCTTGCTCCTTAGAAATGTTCCTGTTTCTAACTCTTCCACACCCAGCAACAACTTATGTCTCTATGGCTTTACTGCCTTGCTTGGGGTGAAGTTGATTTTTTTTTAAAAAAAGTGAATACAAAATGTTTTAGTTGTTGAATTTTGGTGCAAATATTTGACACTCACTTCATTACAAATTACTGATGATCCACTTTTAGTAGAATATAGAACAAGAAGAGCTTATATATATTCTGTTGAATAAATATTTTATTTTTCAAATTATTTTTTATTAATAAATTCTTAGATTATTTCCTCTTTCACTCTCACTTTTTTCTTTTGCTTGTACTCCTGTTGAAGGAAACAAAATTCATTTATATGCTGAAAGCAACAAAAATACAGAAAGCTATGGAGAACCATGAATGCCCAACCCATATCTATCTATCTATCTATCTATACATACACACACACACACACACACATATATATATATATATATAAAACAGAGTTTAAAGAAGCTATTGTTTATCTCTCAGATCAATTGAGGTTGATAATGATCAGACCAAGAAATTATTTGAAAATAACCGACATCTGTTTTATATGGAAAGAAAAAATAGCAATCATTTTAAGATTTGCATTCAGATAAAAGATTTTGCCTGAGCTAAACTTCCAGAATCAATATTGGTATTTAATTTTTTCTTTCACTTTTTGATTGCAGAGGATATATATCTACAGCTTTGCTTTAGAATGGTGTTAAGATTGAGATTTTTTAAAGAAATTGAATACAATATTTTCAAAAGGAATAAAATTCAGCACAAGGAAGAATTTTACATATTTTTTGTATACAGATAACTGAAAAAGGAAGAAAAGTATTTAAGGCTTTGCTATTAAGAATTATGTGCATGTTACTTACAATCTAGTAGGTAGTCACCTTTGAATAAATGTTCCTAGTTGGGACAAGACTCATGTTGATGTTTTCAGGTTTTCAAAGCAAAAGAGAGAAAGGGCTTTAATGTCCTGTCTTTTTATAGTTCTCAAACATTGCCACCTAACAGGTATCTTAACAAACAATGACAAAGAAAAGTTTCTACAAATCTTTTTAAAATATCAGTCCTCTTATATGGCAGTGAATGCTGGAAAATATCCTTACAGATGAAGAAAAGACGTGAACCAACAAAAATAGGGTTCTACAGAAGGATGCTGAGAATACCATGGACTGAAGGTGTGAACAATGACAAAGTTTTAGAGAAAATGGAAACAAAAAGTACACTTATACTTAACATCAGGAAAAGATAGTTGGAATTTCTAGGTCACATAATGAGGAAAGAGGGCTAAGAAAATTTGACACTCATAGGACAGATTGAAGGCAAGAGGGACAAAGAAAAACAATGCTCCTGCTTGTGAGCTTGAGTAAATTTATACTGGTTTAGAAGAGATAATAAAAGACAAAATTTATTAAGAGCTAGAAAGGGCAGGGCATTGTGGAGAGCCATGATTGCCAATGTCCTGAAGGGACATGTCTCATAGAGGAAGATATATTAGAATAAGGCTTGATTTTTCTTTTTATCTTCTTCTATTATCTATAATTCCCACAATATAATGATGAGATTTTTTTATCCTAAAATTGTATTCCTCTGGATCGTAGGTTTCTATTGAAGTATCCTGTCTACACTTTGTGATCAGTTCTCCTGCATCATTGTTGACTCCTGGCCAAAGGTAACAAAATTGGCCTACCCTGTAACCTTTTGCATCAGTCTTTATGAACCTGTTATAAACATCATAAAAATAAAGATAAGGTTGATACTGTGCGAGTCAAAATTTATTTTCTCAAAAATAGTTCCTGTGCTCATCATCATCATTATAATTAGCTCAATATATTCAAGTAAACCTTTGATTTTTGGCCAAGATATGCTTTTATTATAAGCCTTGGGTAGAAATCATAATTTTTAAACAGATTGGTTTTTGGTCATACATAAATCTGGTACCATTTTTCTACCAATATTTACTCCCCATTTTGCTTTTTGTTGAACTAAACTAAGCTTATTTACATTATTTTCACATGGACTATTATCCTCAACTTTGTTGTCGTTATCACAATATTTTGGTCATTGTACTGTCTGGCATTCATCCGGTGATTGTTGATCTGGGTAACCTTCAGGGAATATCCTAAATGAAAACTTTATTTAATCTAAAAGGTTAGATTGTTCTCATTCTTCTGCCTATGTCAAGGGGTATTTTGTCTCGTTCTTATTAAGTACTGTTCCATTTTTGTTCACCTAATTTCCACTGAGTCTAAGTATACACTACTCAGACCAGTGATTGAACTCACAATGTTACCAAATAATATTTCCTCATTTCAGGAATTCAGACATAAATTCAGCTTAGTAAATACCATGTTTTGTATTTAGATTAATTTCAGTTTTTGAGTATAATGAAACAATAAATCAGGATAACAAAGCACAATATTTTATGGCATATAAACTAAATTTCTAGAAACTCATGCTTAATATTCCTTTTCTGGAAAATTATTCAACATCAAAGCTAAATGTTGGTCACTTATTTGCATGGCACTTTCAGAAAAATAATATTGTTGTACCCTGTTAGGACTCCAGTAGCGTGCAGACGGGGGAGGAGCAGATGATGCGATGGTCCTGGGCATCCATGTTGGGAGGGCATCCAATCAAAGAGTGAAATAAAAATTTAATTTATATTGATTTTGAATGAAGTGTTCATTTCATGTTTCTTCTGTTTTTATATATTTAAAATGTATTCCTTTCTCACATTTCTCAGTACTTGGCCCTATAGGAAAGATATATTCCACCCATTTATAGACTAACTGCCAATTATTTGGGCATGAAGATTTGGTTTGAAAAAACACGACTTGCACATGAATGTAGGCCATATTTCCAAAAATGTGCTTTTTACTCTCTTGACAAAATCAAGAAAGCATTAAATAATAATAATAATAAAAGCAAGATATTAGAGAAAGTTATTTAAGATTGATGGGTTATGGGGAAGGAGCATGAAAAATGAAAGTCTAGACATAATCTTCAGTTTTCGTATGGCTTCTCCGAAGTAATGCCTTTAACATTCATCTGTGTGATCTGTTCAGTAAAACAGATTATCACCTTATATTAAGACTATAAACAGTAACTATGAAGATATTTGTTTCACAAGATACATTAGGTTCTGAAAGCTTTTTGGGTGTAGCATAGTTTAATAGTCTGGCACAAGTTCAGACTAGAGGAACACTGTTGTAACTAAAGTATAAAATATATGTTCAACATGGCTAACTTTGATACAATCTGTATTTCTAGGGCACAAGGCCACAGTCATGGCCAACTAAGTAGAATACTGTGTAGAGTATATGTAGAACTTGGCACAAGGCTATGTTACTAGAGCACTTGGCAAAGATTGAACACATTCTTAATGGCTTATGAGACTACATGCTGACTATGACGAGTGACAAGCTTGGTCGGCACCTAGATGGGTGACCACTTGGGAATATTGGTGTGGTGGGGGTTTTGTAAGCATGAATGTGGGAGTAGTGTAATGGATAATGGCTTGGAATTGTTCATTGAAGAACAAGTTTCAATTCCAGTTGGGTTCATTATGCACAAATACCTTTGGGAAAGGTATGAATCCACCTCTTCTCCCCTCAGCTATTAATTAGTAACCAATTAGTAAGACTTGTATCACTAAATCATTATTATCTCCAAAAAAATCCTTACACTCTAAAAATATTTTCTGGCTTTAAATAACCTACAAAAGGTTGATAAGCCATAAAAAACAATCAATGTATGATGAGTGATTAACGTAGGATTATAGTTCATTTTCAGTGAAAACTCGATGATATATATTCATCAATGTAAGAAAAGCTCATTTAAATGTCTTCTCTATAATAGTCCAGAGTATATAAAACTCATGTTAACTTCTTTTTTCTATATATTCGGAAGATTTTGCTTAAAGTACTTATTTTCTTGATTTTCAGATGAAAACTTGGAAAATATTTCAGTGAAATTTTGACTTTCCAAAATTATAGTATATATATATATATATATATATATATATATATATATATATATGGGAAAAAAGATGGTGCCATTTTAAACTGTTTCCAGCAGGATATGGGTTAATTTAAACTTTATAATTTTTAACAATCTTGAATGCTGTAAATAGATAAAATAATACTTTAATCAGCTTTAACCTCTGACACCTTACCAGTGAGTTTGTTAGCTAAGTAAAAATTTGTCATACCACTGTAAGGAATGACAGTTTGAATTTTGCAGTTGTTGTCATGTCCTGCTGACCTTCAATGAAATTGACAATGGGGTTAATGTAGTTGAGAGGTTATATGGTGTGGAATGGGAAGTAATATTTAGGGATAATGAAGAGTGTTAAAGGTTAATATAGTTTATGTTAAAGGTTTTCCCATGATCCTCTGGACATGAGGTGAATAGAATGGTATAAAGTAGGTCTTTACATATTGGTATATCAAGATAAAGTCTATAATAAACATTACCTTCTCTGGGATGAGGTCCAAAGAATAGATAAGGAACATTGCTGGGAAGGAAGGTCAGCAACATACATTAACCTATTGGACAGGTGTGTAGGTCATGCTACCATGGATCTCAGCATATTTGATTTCTTTACTAATTAGGGAAGGAATTGAACAGACATCCCTGTATATAAACATGGCATCACCTGGTTATCATGTAGTGCATATATTGTTAGGAATGAGCCCAGCCAGTTGCTATATTAGCCACCATTTCTTTTATAATCTTCTTTGCCTATTTCTGGAGAAAATAGACCTTATTTTTTCTTATGTATTGTACACATGAAGATGGCTGGAGAATGGATTGGTCAAAATGTTGTAGAAACAACACAAAGGATGAGTTTAATAGTTTGAACTAAATTGAAATTGAAAATAACAAAAATGAATAAGTCAAAAGGATTTTGGTTGGAATATAATTTTTATGTTTAAATTGACCTGACTTATTTAGGAAAAAAAAAGATCTTATTATGGTTTATGGCTTTATTTGAACTAGTTTTCACATCTTCATTGGCTTTATTGCAAAAAATATGCTTGAAGCACTTTTTGACTTTCAAGTTATAATCTCCAGGATACCTCTCGAAAAGGTCGTATTTTATTCATGAGGTTCTGATCCTTTGTTTTGTTAAAGTTAATACTTTTCATTTGATTTTGGTGTAAAATATCTCTTATTGATTGTAATGAGTGTTTGAGTGTAATATCTTGAAAATATCTTGTATTGAGGATAATGATTGTAATGATCACTTATTAATATAAATGTAAATATCTCTTTAAAATATCTCTTATTGATGATAATTATTGTAATGATCCCTCATTAAAATATCAATATCTCTTATAATGATTGTAAGGATCTCTTTAAAATATCTCTTATTGATGATAATTATTGTAATGATCCCTCATTAAAATATCAATATCTCTTATAATGATTGTAAGGATCTCTTTAAAATATCTCTTATTGATTGTAATGATTGTAATGAGCTCTTATTAATATAATTGTAAATATATCTTGTTAATGATTGTGATGATCTCTTTAAAATATATCTTACTGATGATAATGATTGTAATGAGCTCTTATTAATATAATTGTAAATATATCTTGTTAATGATTGTGATGATCTCTTTAAAATATCTCTTACTGATGATAATGATTGTAATGAGCTCTTATTAATATAATTGTAAATATATCTTGTTAATGATTGTGATGATCTCTTTAAAATATCTCTTACTGATGATAATGATTGTAATGAGCTCTTATTAATATAATTGTAAATATATCTTGTTAATGATTGTAATGATCTCTTTAAAATATCTATTATTGATTGCAAGGATCTCTTTAAAGTTGATTATGAAGATTCTTCAAGTATAGACCAACACATAAATAAAATAACAGATTGACTGAAATAAAAAAGGCATCAAAATGATCAAATATATTATGTATTGAATGTTTGGTAAGCCAACAGTTCAAAGAAGTCATTCAATATTGCTGAGACATTTAAGAATTTTGAACATTATTATCTCTAGTTTGTTCTGTACATAGTTCATGGGACTTGAATATATGAAATGACTGGATTTGATATTTCTTAAAATGACTATATTACAGATAGTTTATGTCAGAACTGTTGAAATGATGAATTATTATTATATGCCCCAGGAAAATATCATTAGGAAAAAAAGGAAAAATCTAAGTAATAGCAGTTCTACTATATGGTAGTGAACACTAGACAATTTCCTCATAAATAAAGTGGAGATTTGAGGCACCAGAGATGTTGTTCTATAGAAAAATGCTGAGAATATCATGGACAGATCATGTAAGTAATGAGAAAGTTTTAAGGAAAATGGGAAAAAGTGGACATACTTATAGCCAGAAAGAGTTGAAATTTCTAGGACACATAATAAGGAAAGTAGGCTTGGAAAATTTGACACTCACAGGTCATCTGAAGGCAAGAAGGACAAAGAGAAGCCATGAATAACCTACCTAACAAGCTTGTGTAAATGGGCGCTAGAACAGGAAATGGGACTGTCCTGAGTATGACAATAAACTACATCCGCATCCTGAGTAAGATGATAAACCACGTCCAACAGCAAGGCCTCTGATCAGGAGGTTTTGAGGAGTGTGGAACCACCTCTTAATTGCTGATGTTCCCAGGTCCACCATGACCCAGAGTGGTTGCACCTGTTAGGGTTCCAGCTATGAGTAAATAGTTAACCACCAATCTGAGGTCAAAACACTATGAAAGTGTAAAAATAGGTTTAATACCAGAAATATTTTGTAAAAAATTATACAGCAATACACTTTTGAAAAAAAAATATTACCAGCAATAAAAATCTTGTCAGCATTAAATAGCCCACTGAGGTTGATATGCCGTAAAACAAACCAAACCAAACCAAGGAAGTGGGAGGGTTAATAAAAAGACAAACATTGCTAAGAGCTACAGGAATTTGTGAGGAGCCATGATTGCCTATGTTCTGGAGTGACACAGCATATAAAAGAAGATACAAACCATTGTGCTTGTCTTGTAATTATAATCACCAAGATAAGCATACTGGCCTAAATAGCAGGGCATATAATATTGATTCTTTATATCATTACCTCAGAGTTGAAAAGGTGGAGAAACATATTTATAACATGATATTATATGTAATTATATGGTTTCTATCTGAATTTCTGAGATGACGAGTTATCATTATTTACATCTGGACTAATGTTTTCATCTTTGTTGTTATTATCACAGTGTTTCAAACATTGTGCCCTCTAGCAGTCTTCAAGTGTCTATTAATGTGGTTAACCTCAGTTTTTAAAATTCTTTCCAACAGAATCCCAGATTTGTCAACAAGCAAGCAAGAAGAAAGGACTAAACATTAGTTGCAAAAAGACAGAGTGCATGGTTGGGGAGAGCCCAATATGTAAATTGCAAATTGGGGATACCAAAATCAAACAAGTACAACAATTTAAATATCTGGGAAGTGTTTTAACAGAGGATGCAAAGTGTGATACTGAAATCTAAAGGGGCATTAAGATTATTCCCTGTGACTATTGACTATGGCACATCAAAGGCAAGACCACAAGAACTAGATCACTTTTGTTTCTGAATTACTACATGTACATGTACAATTTTTTGGCATCCCTTTCTTTTTCATTTTGTTTTTAGAACAGAAGTTATGCGTGGAGCTTCTCTTATTTTGATAGATTTCTAGTCACATTAGCTAGGACCTGGACCAGTAAACCTTCACCATTTTGCCACCATTTTCAGTCTTTTCTTCTT
The DNA here is from genome assembly GCA_964036315.1 of Acanthosepion esculentum. Classification (NCBI taxonomy): domain Eukaryota; kingdom Metazoa; phylum Mollusca; class Cephalopoda; order Sepiida; family Sepiidae; genus Acanthosepion; species Acanthosepion esculentum. The sequence continues at coordinate 103,097,368 of OZ038482.1, read as the reverse complement.
CTTCCTCTTTTTATTTGAGGGTTGCTTTCTCATTAGTTGAGAAAGAAGTATATAGATAGAAGGGTAAAGAGAAAGAGAAAAAGAGATACAAGTTTTAAAGGAAAGCAAATGCCTTATTTAATTTTTTTATTTTATTTTATTTACATTTAGGTTCACCACAGTCTAACATTGATTTTTTTCAGTAGAAATTTGATGACTTTTTTTGTAATAATTTTTATGATGTCAATATGTCTTTTTTTATATAAGAAATAATAGGTATATAAAGTAAAGAATAAAATAGAGTGTATCAGTGCATGAATGGTAGACATATAAATGTGTATGATAGATTTTGGTGAGAAAAATTGTCTAGTATATTAAATTGTTAAATATTATTACATATTAAATGCAAATTAAATAATAGGAGTTAAATCTTGAGTAATCTCTTCTATATAAAAAGGCTGGCACTCTACTGTCTATATTGTTCCCTCTATTACACTCAAAAGAATACTAATGCTGATAATGCTTGTGGATAGTACTAATATTTTGTTTATTTCACTGTCATATCCAGGGCTGGATTAACCATTAAGCAAAATAAGCACATACTTAGAGCATCAAGGAAAGGAGGCGTGACAGAAATTGTTATGATATGACGTTGTTGTACACATATGAAGAAATAAGTCAAACATGATTAACATTTGAATTTGCATTGCTCCATTATGAAGTGGGAGATGACTGACCCACGGCAGATCTTTATTGGGATTCAGATTGATTTGGAGGGAATGGGTTAAGGGACATAATGAGGTCAGTATTTACTCAATACATCCCATCTCCACTCTTGAATAAGTTACTAAATGAGATTTAATTTTTGTGAACAATTACAGGGGTAGTCTACCTTTATGTTCATTTGACATTATTCGTATCAGGTGAGATACTTTCACTATTTGTTCTAGTGTCATTCGCACCATTATTTTCAATATTTTGATTGGACATTTCACTCATAATATAAAGGTTAGTGAATTTAAAGTTGCACGACCTCCAATGCTTTTATTGAGACACTATCTCTTGGAGAGCTGCCAGTCAAGGCTAAAGAACACCTTGTACTCATAAGACACAGTTATACCCTGCCAGCTGTCAACCAAATACTTTGAGACTACAGAGTTAAAGAATATGAAAAACTGAAAAATACAAGGATCTGGTTAGTGTGTTGAAAAATCTATGGAATATGACTATTAAAGTAATTCCTGTAGTAATGGGTGCACTTGGAACACCACCTAGAAATTAAGAGTGTTTCAGGAAAATTGGAATTGCGATCAAGATTGCAGACTTTTAGAAAAATGTTATCATTTATTTTTTGATGATTCTCTGAAAAGTTGCGAGCAGTCTTTTTGACACCTTGACTCAAGACCAGAATTTTCATTTACTGTGTCAATGTGTGACACAAAAATAATAATGATGTTTGTTGGGGTAGAATAATGGTTATCAGTATAGAAAGTGGAATTAGTGAGGCAAGTTCAAATTCTTACCTTGTCTGTTGTGTTCGCTATGGGTGGTAGCCAGTCTAGGAAAAGGACAATTCTGAATTAAAAACTGTGGAGAATGTAATAGGAAAATAATCCACCCTCATTCCCAAGAAACCATGGCAATTCAAACATAATAAAGAGACGGTTTAACTTTTTATTGTTTTAACTGTTTCATGTTAACATGTTTAGTTCTTTACTTTTCTTTAAATTTCTATGTTATTTTTTTTTAAATTTCTGTCTTAAGCCTTGCTTTGAGGCAAGTATGTATGTGCATGTGTGTGTATATATATATATATATATATATAATATGGGCACGTGGCCAAGTGGTTAGAACATTTGCTTTCTGACCATCAGACCCAGGTTTGAATCTCAAGATGGTTAATTTGTCAGGACGAAAACTCCCTGATGTTAAAGGTTTGGAGCATGTGGCACCGATGGAAAGTGCCTAAAAACCAAGCCATGAGTTGACCCGAGCCTTGTGAATGAAATTGGATAGATGGAATCATACCAGCACAAAGTCACAAGTCACTGTGACCAAGAGTTTGAGCGTGTCAGGCGTGTTCAGATTGTTGATCACCCTAGATAACATGCTATCTCCCAGAAACTGTAACTAAGGTCTGCTCAGCATAGTTGCAGTATATACCATAGGTGGGCTCTGTGGGTGTTGAACAAACATAATTGTGCCTGAGTGGGCATCTGCAGTAGGTATTGGCTAGACACCCTAGTATCTTCAAATAAGAGTGGCCAGTTATTACTATATATATGTATGCATGTGTGTGTACATGTGTTTATCGGTATCTGTACTCTTTACCTACACTGTTAATTTAATGTTAATTGTTGATCGCATTCTGGCATGGTAAACTGACACATGAGCAAATATGAACACTTTTCAAGGAGGGGATGTTGGGACTTATACTAAGTTAAAACTTTATAGCTATCATGCCCATCCTTAATCTTTCCTCTGCCCCTTTGGTCAGCTGATTCTAATGAATTCTCAGTACAACTGTCAATTACCACCTTGTGTCTGTGACAGGAGTAATTACATTTTAATTCTAAATATTTTTTTCTTTTCTCGCTCTTTTAAATGAAATATTTAACTTCCTTCTGTATGCTTCAGCCAAACAACTATGCTCCTGATACTAACTCAAATGGGGGTAGGGGAATCACCCCTCCCAGCAACCTTCATCACTCCCCCCACCTTCTCCCAATGGGTCTTTTAGTCCTCATATGAGAGCGCTTACCTTGGTACCCTAGGTTTCTGGCCCAAGGAGGAGTTCTGTTGCCCTGGCCTCTAAGCGGATGAGAGACATACACTCAGAGTATCGTGCCTGAATATTTCCTGTGTTATTTGCCTCATTAAGTGTGCTGGATGTAAAGATTTTTGGATTTTGGCGTTATCTGCTTGACAGAGATCTAAACTCTCAAGTAATTTTGAAGGAGGCTATCCTATCAGCAGGTGTATAATATTGGGTCTATTGTACTGCCATTTTGTGAATTGTTTCTGGACTGTGCAGTGTAGTCTTCGGTGGGTCCTCACAATACCATGATGATGGATATTGTTGCGGCAGTATCTCCAGGTGAGTAAACTCAGGTTATTTATGCATGCATCTCCACTGGGTGTCTGTCTTACTACCTAATAGTCATCCACCAAAACAAACATGAAAGTAATTAATATTGAAATTGAACAAAACTAGCAAACCCAATCTCAAAAAAAAGCAGACCCCCATGTATACCATCTCCTACACTAATGTAAGAGGTCTACGTTCCAACTTTCCAGAAGTGGAACTTCATCTTCTTCAGTCTAAATCTGACCTCCTGTTCCTGTCTGAAATGGGTATCAATGCCCCAATCCCTTTGCAGGAGCTTACAATCCTGGGTTACTCACCCATTATAACAAAATGCAACCACCTAAATTGCCATGGTCCTGGGTTTGGTGCCTACATCAAGGACGGGTTTCCCCTGTGGCAGGGACATAAGAAACAAGGGCACTTGATCTCCTATATATTTGTTTCCGCATGAGACTTATCCATAGTACCTCATTCATCTTTGCCCTGTGTCATCCTCAGGATGAAGGGTTGGTAATCTTTGATGGACAATATCCTGACTGAATTTTCCTTCGCCAACTTTCACATATGCAGTGACTTCAATGTTTACCACAAAGCATGGTTAGTTCACTCTAACAAAACCAATGAAGAAAGCAGATATTGCAGAGACTTTTCCATCTGTGAATTAACCCAGATCATTGAAGAACCCACCTGAGTCCTGGATGCAACAGGACTGCAGGAAAACCACCTTGACATTTTTCTGACATTCTGCTCTGACAATTGCTCAACAAAAGATTTAGCCCACATTGGCATATTGGATCATTCTCTAGTCAGTGTCCAGACTCCAAACCTATGACATCCCCTAATTTACCATTCCATAGAACAGTTTTTCACTATACGAAGGCAGACTGGGATAGCTTTTGGTCCTATATGACCCAAAACTGCTGTCCTAATCTCTGAATGGATCCTTTCTAGAATGGAGTGTTTTATTCCCACAAAATAATTCTAGCAAAAAAACAAAAAGTCAGCCCTGGTTCACCTCTGAATGTGCTGCAGCCATAGCTCACCGGAATCACTACTTCAAAATCCATTGCAACAAGCAGGGTAGCCTGGCCCTTACTTCTTTCAGAACCACCCATGATCACTGTAAGAAAGTTCTGGAAATCCCAAAGTGAAGCTACACGTGATCTGTTCAGACCAAAGTTGAAAATAAACAAATTGGATCTCACAAATTCTAGAAGATTACTAACCAAATTATGAACATATGCAAAGCGGATGTGCCCAATATTATAAATGGCCCCGAGGTCATATCATCCTTGACAGACAAGGCGAAACTCTTTGCTTCAATCTTTGACTCAAAATCAACATTAGACAACAAAGGCCATCCCCTCTCCAACTTCTCACGTGTCACTGAGCACAATCTCAGTAATATACTCATTTCAGCAAGAGAAATCTCTAAATTTATCAAAAACCTCAACCCTCAAAAAGTCACTGGTCCAGAAAAAATTCCAGTGGTTGTTGTTAAGAATATCAACCCAGAATTATCCCCAATTCTAGCAAAGTTTTTTAACTGCTGCTTGAAGGAGAAATCTTTCTCAATCATGTAGAAGGTGATAAGCATATATCTGGTCTTCAAGAATGTAAGCAATTGATCCTCCCCACTTTTAGTATAAACCCATTAGTCTCCTCATCAGTAAGTTTTTTGAGGCCTTAATCAACAAGAAGGGGGTTGAGCACATAGATAGGAAGATCCTCTTGTGCAACAAACAATATGGGTTTCAATCAGCCTTGATCCACTGCTGATGTCCCAACTACCATTGCACACAGAAATAGTGAGGCTCTTGATGATACACACCACAAGGACCATAGCATTAGATATCTCAAAGGCCTTCAACAAGGTGTAACACAAAGGTTTGCTACACAAGCTCTCCAGCTTCCTAACAAGTAGATCCCTGAAGGTATTTATAAACAGCCAGTCCTCCAAGGCCCTAACAGTCAACACAGGCATCCCCCAGGGGTCACTTCTTGGGCCAACCCTCTTTCTGATTTACATAAATGATCTACCTGAGAATATACTCTGATGATTTGTAAACATCTATGCCGATGATACGATGATTTGTGCTGATAATACGCGCACCTCTAAAAGTCTTGACAATCAGAGATTTGCAGGTGACCACTCTTCCATTTTACCACTAATTTCTCAGTGGAGAAAAAAACTGGCTGGTTACATTCAAAGTCTCTAAAACCAAACTGGTTGCATTCCATCATCACCCCGAACTACCACCAGTCATGATGAACAGATGTCTCCTCAAGGAGACTCCGTCCCTTGAGAGGATATTGTGCCTCAAACTCACACCCGACCTCAAGTGGAATTCCTATATATGATCCATCACTAAAGATGTACATAAAATGATCAGCTCCCTGTACCACACCAGTAAGTACCTGACTCCTCATGCTATCCTCTACCTTTATAAGAGCCAGAAAAGGCTGAAAAAGGAGTACTGTTGATATATTTGGATTGGAGCTGCCAAGGCCTCATCTTCTTGTCTTGAAAGAGTTCAAAAATCCCTGTGGGAGAAAACTTTGACATTTGAACTCTTTCTCTCTCACAGGCAAGATGTGATGATTTTCTCACTTCTCTATCACTACTACAAAGGAAAGTGCTTAGACAAACTGCATCTCCTGGTTCCACCTGGTCTGACCTTCACGTCTAGGACCTGCCATGCCACTTACATAGTAGCAAACCACCCACATTCCCTCCATTTTCCATCGGTGAGAAGTGAGTTCCACTAAAACAGCTTCTTCCCACAAGTGAAATCCCCTATGGAACAGAAAACCTAGTGGGTGTTTCCATGATCACAACAATCTTAACCTGTTCAAGTCTACTGTCAACCATTATCTTCCCCTCCTAACCATATAAACTACCCCTTATCATAACCCTGTACCTCAAGGGGTCCCCGGGACTTGTACAGGGTGAACCTTACTGTAAAAAAAAAACAAACTGGAAGCTGTGGAGAGTCATGATTGTCTATGCCCTGAAGAGACATGACATCAAAAAATAATAATAATGAACTTGATTCTTCTTCTATGTGCTGTGTCTCTTCATGACATTGGCAATCATGGCTCTCCACAATTTACTATCTTTTATAGCTCTTAATAAATTTTGTTATGAACATGATTATGTCCTTAAAAAAATGAACTAGCTAAATTTGAATGAGGTTTTATTGCTTCCAAAAATGCTCTGTTATTTTCCAAACAATGTCATGTTTTACTAGCAGATGTTTTTGTTTTTCCTTCTTACAAGTGAGAATTCTGTAATCCTTTACATCAAAACAACTGTAATTTATTTCATGTTTGGTTGTTGGTATTGTGTTATGTTGAAGCAAGCAGCATACGACTTCAATGTTTTACATGCCAATTTTGCAGCAAGTCATACTCAACTAACAAATGCCAGTTGTTTGGGAAATATTTTTTTGTTTTTTTGCCAATGCTTACATGATAAAGGTGAAAAATAAGAAAAGTGCAATGCACAAAATAATTTTCATATATATATATATATATATATATATATATATATATATATATATAATTAGGAGATTAGCCACTTTCACTACCTTGGTTTCAACCTTCGGTATCTTCAGGAGATTTTGGTCAAATTTCCTGGTCTAATTCAACTCTGACCATTAACATTTTTATTATATATATATATATATATATATATATATATATATATATATTAAAATATATATTAGAGTTCTTAGCATCTGGGTATCAGTAGCAATATATTTGGCTTTCTTATTTATAATTTTTTTATTTAATTTTTATTTTTATAAATATCAATTACGATTTTTTCAAAAGGGGCATTCAAACATTATTTAGTCATAGATGATGTGTTGGAACATAGACATTGCCACAAATTTCTACTTGGAAAAAGGAAGTTTGTATCAATAGACAAATACCCCAGCCCCCACCATGACTTGACTGACTTGTTAGCTACAATACATTAGATACATGAGTTTTCTAAATAAGTTAAATCTTAACACCCCTAAAATAAAATAAAAATGGAATTTTCCTTAACCCCTACATCTCAAAATATCAAATTTATCTGGATTTATAAATTAAGTGAATCAATTTCAAAAAGTTATTCTTAGCATTGCTTGAAAATGAAATGGAACTTTGTATTTTAAATTTAATTTATATAATTGAATTTAAATTGAGGTTTCAGTTTTGAAACATGGGAATTTCAGTGTTATGATGATTATATATTTAAAAAAAAAAACAATTATATATATATATAGAGAGAGAGAGAGAGACAGAGATATTTAAGATGTTGAAATAATTATTCTTAGAATACTCTCTCAAAGAACTAAAGTCATTCATGAGACTTTTTAAACTTTTACTGAAACAATTTTATATAAATATTTTAAAACATTTTTGCTATTATTATCAGTATCCTTTCTAGCATATTTTCTTTTCGCTTTTTCTTTTATGTGCTTTCAAGATGTGAATAATCATGACTCTCCACAACTTTCTCTCCCTTGTAACTCTAAGCAATCTTACTATCTTTCTCTGACCTTACTCTGCTATCCATTCACATAAAGTAATTATGTAGGTTATTTCAAGACATTGATAAACATGGTTCTCCACAACTTCCTCTCCCTTGTAGCTCTTAGCAATGTTTGACCTCCTTACTATCCCTCTGTTTTTGTTCTATCCATTTACACAAACTCATTAAGTAGGTTACTCATTGCTCCCCCTTCTTCAATTGCTATGACCTGTGAGTGTTAAATTCTTGACCTGATCATGGCTCTCCACAACTTACATTTTTTTAACTCTTGCTCTTTTATCACCCCTCTTCATCCTTGTTATGCTATTCATTCATGCAAACTCATTAGGTAAGTTACTTCTGTCCCTCCTATGTCCAGTAAATGATAAATTTTCTAAATCCTCTTACTAAAAAGAAACTACAACAATCTTTAATTTTTGTAGCGGCTCCTTATTGGTTTTTCTGGTCGTAAATTAAAACACGAGTCTCGACTGATGTTTGAGCTTGAATTTTATTTATAGCTTCAAATCATCGTGAAATACTGAAATACAAAAAGGGTTTTAAAACATGACATAAATTATTTATACAAAAAGGGGTCTTAATAAGTCCAGTAATTTCACGGGAAAGTTAAAGAGAACATATTTACCTGTGCGCCGTAACCAGTAATAAGGGCTACTAAGTTCTAATTCTTGACAAAACAAAACTCCCTCCAATTCTTTCCACTGGTCCTTGCTTGGGCGGAAGTTGCAGTGAATTGTGGGAGTTTCTAATGGAAATGGGCCCTTACCTAATTGTTTCCCTTACACTGTCCATATTAAAGGTCTAATTATAAAAATTAAAAAATGGATAAAGAATCCATAACTAAACTATTGGCGCATCTAAAAAGGGGGTCGACAGCTACAATTTTAAATGTAAGTGTCCTTCTAGTTTTCATTTTCTTAAGAATTTCCACATTGTTCACATATTTTGTCCATGGTATTCTCAGCATCCATCAGTATAACCACATTTCTGCCACTTCCAGTTTCTTTAAACAAAATGTTAAGAAGGAAGCCTCCATCAATATTGAAAAGAGCTACTGGACATGAGAAACCAATTTTCCTGAAAAATTGTTTTAAGAGAAAGATTTTAAAAATTTCAACGGACAAGTTGCCCAGTCAATGAATGCTGAATGTTTCCTTATAAAAAAACCCAGCTAATATGACCAAGACCTTTACCATTATATTTGTAAGGAGGATAGAAATGACATGACAGTTTGGCACTCTTTGCTTTGTTTCTTATGAAATATTCTTATGTCTTAATACTTTGCTTAGTTTCTGGAATGCTTCTTTTATCATTCTAGTGCATATTCATGGTAGTATTTTCTATCATCTGTTATTATACTATGCAGAGAGATTTCTGTACCTTTTTTTTTCTTAAGCATTTCACCCCGAGCAAGGTGGGAGTGCCACTAGCACACAGGGGGTTACAGAGAGTGAAAGTGAGGGAAAAGACTGGGTATGGGGGGGATTGAGGAAAAGATGAAAGGTGAATGGGGATCAAGGCAACAGAAGATGGAGACTGACATTGCATTTAAATTTTTGAAGATTGTAGTTATCAGGGAAGCAAGTAAGAGGAAGGGAGTTCCACTATCAGGAAGTGCAAGAAAAGAAACAGTTGGAGTAAAAGTGGCAGTTACATTTAACTCTTTCAACAGTAAAAGGGTAGGAGCCAATCTGGTAGCATGCTTAAAGTTATGTAGTTGGGGCACCAGGGGAAAAAAGCTTGTCAGAGCAGTTGCCATGAAAATAATTGTAGAAAAGACAGAGGGAAGACACATCACATCTGTGAGAAAGTGACTGAAGCTGAGATGCCAATCGACATTGCAGATTTTTCTTTAGGTTTTGTTGAGAACCCGGAGATGGACAGCAGGATCACCAGACCAGATATGGCAACAGTACACAGCCAAATGGTAGATTTGTAAATGTGCAAGATGAACTCTGGCGAGAAAAACATTCTGGCACAACACGGTGACCCAACTTTCCTTGTGGTAGATGCAGCAATTGATTCAAGATTTAATTTAGTTGTTCCACCTCAAGTCAGTTGAAAATGTGAGGCCAAGAAAGCACAGTGAAATATTCTCCACGAGTCAAGCATCAACCATGCTGATGGTGGACAGGGAAGTTTCTATCTGGTGGTTAAATGAGAGCAGTTTAATTTTGGAGGCATTAAAATTTACAAGCCATTTTCTGCCCCAGTTAACCACTGATTTGGAGGTCCTTTTTGAAAGCAGTGGCCAGGTTAACTTTGTCAGCACTACCCGATTTGCTATTGAGACAGGGGTAAATGGTAGTGTCATCTGCATAAGAACTGCCAACATCAGGAAGATCATTTATGAAAATCAGAAACAGTGTAGGATTCAGGATAGAGCCTTAGGGAACATCCACGTTCATAGGAAAAGCTCCGGAAGAGAGCCCGTTCAGAATTACCTTCATTTCATGATTTGATAGGAATAATTGGATTAAATTAAATAATTATTCTATAATACCATAGCCCTGAAGCTTGTGTAGAAGACCAGCATGCCAAACCCTGTCAAATGCCTTTGAGATATCTAGAGTCATAGCTCAAGCCTTGCTGTTATTATCAAGAGCTTGATATACATATTCATTTATGGCTGCAAGCACATCAGTGGTAGATCAAGCAAAACAGAATCCACATTGTTTGTCAGAGAGTAGATTGTGAGAAGTAAGATGCTTAACCACATTGATTAAAGCCTTGAAGACTTTGCTGAAAAATGGTAGGAGACTGATAGGATGGTAGTTAGAGAGATGAGAAGGTTCTCCAGTTCTTAAAAACAGGGACTACAGAGGAAGATTTCCAACAAGTTGGAAAGCAGGAAGCTGTGAGGTAATAGTTATAGAGTTTAGAGAAAACTGGAGCCAGCTCAGGAGCACATTTCTTTAGGATTATGGCTTGTATCCCATCACTTCCTCTTGCATTATGGGATTATAATTTAGAAATTATGTCTGACACATGATATCACTCAATAGGGACTAAGTTCTAGGGGAAAAATCAGGTCTGGGCACTCCAGATGAATTGAGTGTTGAATTGGATGAGAATTTTTGAGCAATGCATTCAACCTTGTCTGCTGTAGATGTTAGGACTTCGAGTTGATTGAAAAGAGGAGGGATGGAGGACTATCTGTTGTTCAGTACACTCTTGCAGAGCTGCCAATAATTTCTAGAACCAAACTTGTGAGATGCTATGCGTTGTTGCATTGCAATCAGACGTGTTGCTCTGGTACAGTCAGAAGAAGTGATTTCTGTGGGCTATAGCAGCTGAGGAAGCAGAGGAGAACCAAGGATATGAATGCAGTTTAACTTGGTAATTCCTTGCTGGAATGAAAGCATCAATGCTGGTTTTCACCCAGGTGGAGACCTCAGATGTGCATTTTTGAACAGGATGATTAAAAATTACATGCCAAGGGACGTCACAAAAGTCTGCTAATTGATAACAGAAAGATATTCTGTTGGTAAGAGGTTCATGGTTGGTGGGGGAGTGGAAGGAGATGTTTACAAATACTACTGTATGATCAGAGTTGCCAAGAGGGCAGAGCTGTGTAGCATGACAAGAGGTCAGGGATAGAGGTAAAAAAGAGATCGAGGAGAGAAGTGTTTCCATCAGGGTTACTGGAGAAATGCCTAGGAAAGTCCACCATTTGCATGAGAGATTGAGTGATTGAAAAGTTAAAGGTTTGGATGCCAGCAAGGTCAGTGACAGTGTTTAAGCCACCTGGTATGGTGGGCGTTAAAGTCATTGAACACTAATATGTTTGCAAACGGGTGTAGGGAGATGGCCTTGACTCTGGATTTTGACATCCCCAAAATGCAGCTCGTATTTTTGGTTGCTTTTCTTGTTGACCATACATTCTGTCATCTTATAATTAATAGTCCCTTCCTATATTTTTTTTCATTTCACCCCAAGCAAAGAAATAAAGCCACTAAGACTCAAGGGGTTACTGAATGTGAAAGAATATGAGAAAAAGTAAACATTATAAAGAAAACAGAACAATAAAAGAACATGAATTAAAAAGGCAGAAGATAATAATTGACATTGCATTTAAATTTTTGGAGATCAAATTTGAGTGGAAAGCAAAAAACTGGAAGAGAGATCCACAAGCAAGAATTGTGAGAGAAGAAACTGTTAGCATAGAACTTACGTTTATATCTAGCCATTTTAACTATAAAATGATGAGACCTAGCTACAAATCTAGTACTGTGCTTAAATTCATAAATTCCAGGTATCAAAGAGGAAAGCTCATTAGAACAATTACCTGAAAATATTAATAGAAAAGAGAAAATCTGTTTTATGGCAGTCAGAAAGTAACTGAGTTGAGGTGCCAGATTCTTTGGAATTTATCAATAATCTTTAGATATATAGCAGAAGCAACAGACCAGATGTGGCAGCAATATTCAATACATTGAAGAATGATAGACTTATAAATGTGTAATTAGATTCAGGTGAGAAAAATTGTTTAGCACAATACAGTGAACCAATTTTCCTAACAGCAGACCTAGCAATTAATTCAATATAATCTTTCCACATCATTTCAGTGGATAACCTTAGCTCAAGAAGGTGTAAGGAGTCATTCTTCTAGAGATTAACATCTGTCATGCTGACGGAAAGCAAAAAAGAGCAATTTAATTTTGGAAGCATTAAAATTAACAAGCCATTTCTTACACCAGTTGACAAATTGTCAGTCATTTTTTTAGATCAGTTGCCTATTTTACCTTATTGAGCTACTCAGTCTTATGATTAAGACAAGAGTAAATAGTTATCATCAGCACAGATACTGAGTTGATACATCAGTTCTCAACTCATTATTATTGAATGCCATCAGTCTAGGAGTTTATGACCACTGATATTATTATCAACAATCATAATTTTATTGTCATCCTGGTAGGTCTTGTAATTGTCTTAGGATTGTCTCTGTGTATAGGTTAAATAAATCCACTGAGAAAATGCATCTTTGCCTTCATCTTCCTTCTGTTTTTTGTGTGTTTACTAAACTTGTTTCCTATCCACATGCAGGTGGTTTGTTCCCAGGAAATGTTGCAGATCAGTTTACTCCCATTTTTTTATAATTTACAATTATTTTTTATTGTTTCTTTAATATCTCTTTGTATTGTAAATGAAATGAAATTGTTATTTGCAGTTAATCATAGCTGTATTCCTAATTTATAAGGGAAATTAATTTTTTAAGATCATAGGTAGCAAGGAAGCAAGAAACCAGAAGAATGTTCCACAGGTGAGAAGTGTGAAAAAAGATACTATTAGAATAAAATTTATGGTAACATTTAGTTTTTCAACAGTAAAATGATAAGACCTAGTAGACAATCTAGTAGTACACTTAAATTCATGTGGTCAAGGTATCAAGAAGGAAAGCTTATTAGAACAATTGCTATGAAAATGTTTATAAAAAAAGTACATGTAAGGTACATCATGGTAGTGGCAAAGTGAATGAAGTCAAAATGCCAGATCAGGACTGATAACATTACAGACCATTCTTTGTGTTTTGTGATACATTCTTTCATGACTGTCAACAACCTCTTATCCCTTGTAGCTAAAATCATTATTTTATATTTAAATGATAATACACTGTAATAATTTAGTTTTTCCTTTGAAGTGAAAACTATAGTGAAACTCTTTTGAACCTTGTTAGCTGACACAACAGAATCACAAGAACTGTATCAGATGACAGAAACCACATCACTTGAGGTCTTTCAACAGCAGCAACAGCTAAAATGGATAGCACATGTAACTCGAAGAGAAAATAGTGACATAATCAAGATGTTGGTGTTCCACACTACTTCAAACAAAAGGTTAGGAAAGAAACCCCCATCAATACTGAAAAGAGTGTTAACAGCTACTTGACTTGAGAAACATATCATTGTTTTAAGAGAAAGATTTTATAAATTACAACCATTTTTTAATTTTTGTACCCACAATAAAACATGTCAAAAGGATGGTTTTTCTCTTGACATCGTTATTATTTTAACCACCTTCACTCTCTCAGCAACGTTTGTTGTTTTAAAAAGCGATTATTAGAATTTTAATAAAACCCAAATATATGAAAATGACTTCATACAATTTCTTTGTTCTTTGAGAATTTACAACAAAAATATTAAGACATTAGCAGCAATTCATTTATATTTTTATAAAATTCTGAATAAAAAACTTGATTTCATAGTTATTTATAAAATGGTAAATAAAAAATATTGCATTATAGATGGTTTACATATTTTGATAATTTAAGAAAAACATTTTGAATAAAAAAGATTTCTTTTCACATTTATTTCTTTATAAAATGGTAAATAATAAATATCACATTATACTTGGTTCATATAATTATATAATCTTGTTAGTAAACATTACCAAAGCAATGAAAGCAGTACAAAATGATAGTGGTGTCAAATGAAAAACTACTTTGACACACTGTTTTTTTGTGAGTATCAAAGTTAAAGTTTGCCAAATCAATCTCCTTCATTGTCAATGCACTAAATTCAGTGATAAATATTCATCACATAGATTGAGTGTTATAGAGTGAAAATTTGAGATCAAAATTCACTTAATAACTAGATGTCTGGCTATGGAATTTTTCTCTTTTCTCATATATTATTCTTCCATTGCATGTTTTAATCTACCAAAAGATAAACATTAGCAAAACTGTTTCATGTTTAATGATAGCAATCTGTTATATTAGTATTTGAACTTTTTTTATTCATTCTTTCCTTCTTACATATTCTATGCTTTTATTATATTTTCCAAGGTTGAATTTATAAAACAGTAGACAGATGGCAATATTCAGATCTTCATTTCAGATTTCTCTGAGCGATCTTTGATCAGTGATGGGAGCCTTTCCTGCTACATATGGAAGTTTGGGATCCTACTGAATGTCCTTATAAAATTCAGAATATTAAAAAAATCTTAAGATGTAATGTGATCAGAGGTTCTTTTTTTAATTATTTACAGAGAAATAAACTGATATTGTTTGCAAGGTGGAATTAAAATATGACTGAAGTTGGTCAGTGCTCTTATGGGAAATCCACTTTCAGACTTGAATTTTTATATATCTTAAATGTGGATGTTAAATTATAAACCTATAAATGTTTTTTTCAGTTCTTGTGATATTTGTATATGCATATGTGTTGTGGAGTTATTTCCACAATAGAACTTGTAGTCGGACTAAATGCGTCCTAAATGGGGTAAACATACAGAGACGTTAGGAACTTGTAAATAAGTGTTACGCAGAGTAATCAAGTTGTGGTCGCTGATAACTCCTCTCGACTACCTACTGACTCCTACTTATAATAGGTGGGAGAGTCTATTCTCTAGACCAGGTGTCTTTCACTATAACAATATGTTACGACATATGCAAATTAAATATAAAGTACTGCCCTCCCTATGTATAAACGACCTGAAACTGCATCATTTTCATTTTTCAATATATTGCTCCCAATGTTAATAGTACTACTAGCAAAAATTATTTTCTGTCTACAACTCATAATCTGTTTGTTCCTTTATTATTTCCTATAGTTTATCACAGTTTAATGTAGGTAACATGGTCTGAAATTGGCAATTAAATATACATAGTCTTGTTATACTCCACCAAAAAGTAATGAGTACAATAGAACAACAATGCAGTACTACAAAGCACATATACTTGATTCAGTTCATTCACTTTCACTGACACTGTCACACATCGAGAAGGTCTGTATGAACACCATCATTTTCATGGCACAAATTGATGTGGTGCCATGTCTTGCGTGATATTTTATGATGCTGTGCTTCGTTGATTGTTGCAAAGGCTCTCCAAACAGTATCCTCCAACTTGTATGTATTATGGTATTGTTCATGTGGATCTCTCTCCTTGCTAAAACCCCACAGAGTATTGAAATAAAAAAATTATATTATATAGGGTTGAAAAGACTTTTGGGTTACCCTGTAGGTAAAAATAGAAAGCGATGTAAGACAAGGAAGTGCCTTCTCACCAGAGTTATTCAGCCATACAGTGAGGCGATTCTGAAAGAATTAGAAGTCCTACCAGGATTCATTATTGACAGCTATAATCATAAGATATGCAGACGACATAGTGTTGATAGCAGACATAGAAAGAGAACTACAAAAAATCCTCCAGAATGTAGTAAAGGAAAGTGAGAAGAAAGGACTAAACATCAATTGCAAGAAAACAGAATGCATGATTATTAGCAAAAGGAACAGCCCAACATGAAAATTACAAATTAGAGATACTAAAATCAAACAAGTACTACAATTTAAATATCTGGGAAGTGTTTTAACAGAAACTGTTGAGAGTATGTGAGATCATGGCTCTCCACAACTTCCTGTCTTTTATATTTGAGGCTTCTTTGTTATTGTTATCATCACTAATATATTGAACAAAATTTGTGTGTGGTTTATATAAATCTTTTATATGTTTATGATATGAAAGATCATGGTCCTCCATGACTTCCTGTCTCTTATAATAGTCAGTAACCATGGCTGTTAATGAGTATTACCAGTTACTGCTATTATCAACATTGAATTAACTATATTGACATATTTTTTACAATATTATTTTTATATTTCTGTTATTGTTTGTATCATCATTATTATTATTGTTATTGACAATATCGTTTTGCTAATATTGCATTGGAATTTAAAATATTAAAGGAAAAAGCATTAGAAGTTTTATTATTAATGGGTTTCCTTATACTAAAGCCGTGGGTAAAATCTGCCTGAGGTTGGATGGTACAGATTTTTCTCAGTGCCAAACCAAGTTTTTCATAAACTAAGAATTTTTAGTTGGAAATTTATGTATTTAAAAAAATATTTATATATTCATATTATTTTCTGTTTGTTTGCATGAAGAACTGTTATATGTTAGAAAAAAGGAAAAGAAAACCAGGTGAAAGGGAATATATATATATATATATATATATATATATATATATATATATATAGAGAGAGAGAGAAAGTTAGAAGGGATAGAGATGAAAGAAGGATATGGGAGATAACTGGCTATAAAAGAAGAAAAGGTATGTAGATGAAAGGGTGTCAAATTGTGATTTATTAAAATTCTTTATGAAAAGAGAGCGCAAAAGAAAGGTTAAAGAGAGGATGCACTCAAAAATAATTGTAGGTAGGAGGCTCTTTACAACATGATCAGAGTTGCCAAGAGGGCAGAGCTGTGTGGTGCTACAGGACTCTGGGATGGAGGTAAAACATAGATCGATAAGAGAAGCCTTAACATCCCGCTTGTAGGGAAAACGTGTGGGGGAAGTCAATTATCTGCGTGAGGGATTGAGAAATTGAAAAATTAAGGGTTTGAATGCCTTCAAGGTCAGTAGTAGCATTTTTAAGCCACTTGGTATGATGAGCATTAAAATCGCCAAACACAAATATGTGAGCAAACAGATGGAGAGATAGAGAGCCTTGTCAATTCTGTCAGAATTGCATTCAATTATACCACAGTCTTGGGAGAATGGTGAGCGATAAAGGAAGAAGAGGTAACTTACAGCATTGAGAAGAGATAGCCAGAGACACCTGTATGAATTCTCTGGAGATTCAAGAGACAACTCTCTAGCCAGCGGGTGATGGTCCTTGACGTAAACTCCAAGGCCATGCATGTGGTCTTGGGAGTATTATACAACTGTTGATCAGAGTGGCTGCTCAAGAAGCTACACAAGAGTTAGGGCTCCTAACTACCAGTTGGAAACAGCAACCAGAAAACTGTCAACCATGTACCCTCAGAATGAAGAGGTAATGCCACAGACTGCAAACATCACGGGAGAAACACGGCAACACTGGTACAGAGGCCAGATAGAAAGAGAGGGAGAGTTCCGGGAACCCCTTTCTAAACAAGAAACAAGGTGTAAGCCTCTACTCTTGTCCAAGAGAAGGGGGAGGAGTATTGACCAGATGATAGGAAAGTCTACGTACTCCTATTACATATAACACAAACTGCAACAACAACAAAAAAAAGAAAAAGGCTGCAGCTGACAAGGAGTCCAAGCTGACACCAGAAGACGTATTTACCGAGGGATAGGTCTGGGATTTTATTTGTATTTTTCCCTTCCATTACATTAAGTTTTAACTTTATAAGTCCCATTCTCCTATCCTAAAAACAAATTTGGTTATCCAGCATTTTGGATATGGCATATAAATCTAATTACATATGGCAGCTAGTGTTCATATTCACCATCTTCCATTCTCATGGTCAGTTATTGAATAGTTGATGCTGACTTTTATCATCAAGCTCTTTGTTTCAAAGAATGCAGAGCTGGGGGGTGGCAGACGGGCATTCCCCCTACCACCAACAATGGGCTTGGGGTATTTGCTTTTAATAAAATGAAAAACAACGGGAAGAAAGATATGGTCAAACAATTTCCACGCTAGTCTATTTTATCTAGCAAAATAATTGTCCCACTAGAACATAAGAATATCGACGACATAGGCTCACATGCTGTCTAAGATGATTTTTTTTCTCTTTTTGGAAGGGAGACTTCCAACTAAACAAGAGCAAGAGAGCACCCTTTGGGCAAATTTCGGTAAAGCGAATTTATGCAGATGACACTACAATTTACTCCTGCCTCAAAAACAAATCTAGTGTTGATGACAAAACTAACCTGGCCATTCATCTCAAAAAGGACCTCCAATCGGTTGTAAACTGAGGCAGGAATTGGCTGGTTAACTTTAATGCCTCAAAAACAAAACTGCTCTCTATTATTCACCACAGAGAACCATCCCTGCCTCCCATTAGAATGTCTGACGCACAACTTCTCAAGAGCACCTCTTTGCGACTACTCAGTCTCACATTGACTGCTGACCTGAGATGGAACAAATACATTGAGTTAATACCTTCATCCACCACAAGGAAAGTTGGCTCCCTGTGCTGCGCCAGGAAATTTTTCTCGCCAGAGGCAATCCTTCAAATCTACAAATCAACCATTCGCCCTTGCATGGAGTATTGCTACCATATATGGACTGGAGCCTCTTCTGTTTGTCTCAAGGTTCTTGATAACATCCAGAAATGGATATGCAATGTAATTGGCTCATATCTGGCATCTAGTCTGCAGTCACTCTCTCATAGATGTGCCATCACCTCCCTTTGTCTTTTTTACAAATACTTTCCTGGTAACTGCTCCGATGAGCTGCTTTCGCTGGTTCCCAGACTTCATGAATTTAAGCGTTCTACTAAGCTGGCATCTCGCTCTCACCCTTTCACTGTTGAAACTGTTAAATGTAGCTATCTCTTCTACTCCAATAGCTTCTTGTCTCACACATCTTGCCTGTGGATATCCCTCCCCTTTTCCTGTTTCCTTGATAGCTATAATCTCCAACTATTCAAATGTAATGTCAATCAACATCTTCAGATGCCTTGATCTATCCCCTATCCTTCTCCTCATCCTTTTCTCTATCACTCCAACTCTCTGTAATCCCTTGAGTGCTAGTAGCTTCCCGCCTTGCTTGGGGTGAAATGCTTAAAAAAAAAAAAATCCTTTTTTCTTCACTTTTGTTAATCTAGTGTTGGGCTTAACAAATGTGTATAGGCAGCCTTGGTTGGGGCACTTCTCCCAGATTTTTCTGGAAGGATTAGCATAGGAGGAGAAGGGTTTTTTTTCTGTCAGAATAGATGTTGTAGTTGTAGTATCTGTTCTGTGCTGGAGGTCTTCTATCCTCCCTTGCATCCCCCCATTACATAACATCTGTTCTGTAGTGGTGGTATGACTGGACCAGCTATGACCAGCTTAGACCAGCGGCTAGAGTGGAAACACTTGGATCCCACGTTAAAAATAGACCTTGTGTCACAACCTGATTCAGGTGGGGTGGAGGGGGCAAGGTAAATCCCAGGCAGCCTTGGTAGTATTTGCTGTCAGTACAGATATTTCACCAAGTATTTCAAACAAAAAATAAAGACAGAGAAATCAGAACATAAATGAACATTTTATTTTCTAGAAAAAGAACATGCTAACAAAGTGTAGAAATATGTTACATGCCGTCTCTCTGATATTGAAAAGGAAAGCTAGTGAATGTACAAAAGTAGTCTTTACTCACAAGTCTAGCATGTCCTGTTGTAAGATGCTGTGTTTTACTCACATGTCAGTAAAACATTTTCTGTTTTTATGGCATCTACCTATAGCTAGGGAGAAATCAGAATAACATAAATGAAGGTTTTATTTCTAGAAAATGAACATAATAACAAAGTATAGAAATATGTTACATGCCTTCTCTCTGACACTGAAAAGGAAAGCAAGTAAATGTACAACAGTATTCTTTACTTACTAGTCTAGCATGTCATATTGTAAGGTGCCATGTTTTACTGATATGTGAGTAAAGCATTTTCTGTTTGTGGCATCAACCTGTAAATAGTTCTATGTATGAACTTGGCTTCACTGACTGGCCATTAAGAATTGCATCACTGGTCAAGTGCAGTTCATAGTAATTGGACGGAAGGAATGTTAACAATATCTTAAGCTTTCATTTATTTCTTTACAATTTGTAATGTTTTCTGAAGCCTCAAAAAAGTGTGCATTATAATTATATATATAAATACCTTACTCTGTCAGTATAAAAAGTGACTTCAGACAAATAAATCATTTAATCTTAAAGAAGATCATCTTTTATCAAAATGGCAATACAAAATCACTGACAAAGAGCTTGAATGAATAACAAAAACCAAATCACTTGAGCGCTTCAAACAGCAACAACAAAAATGGATAGTGCAGAAAGATTTTAATTTTACAAACTACCAAAAACAAACATTTTTGCAGGAAACTCACATCATTATTAGAACTATAACAATAAACTTGAGAAGTGGACATAAAACTGTTTTAAGGAAAAGATTTTATAAATTTCAACTGGCAGCAACATTTATCAATGAATGATGAATGCTTGCATTAATTCTTGACTAACAGCGTCCATCTTGACTTTCAATACACAATTTACAGAATGAATGTGGAAACTGTTAAAAACATATTTTATGTTCAGGGCTGATCACATTCAATACCTCAAAAACCAAACTTTTAATATTCTATAATCAATGAGCATCCCCTGAATTTCTGTCTATTGCAATGGATTGGTATTCGTTTACTTGAAGTACTGATGGTGCACTACCTTTTACAAGAACCAGAAATGAATTACTGGTGAAATATCTGGATTGGTGTTGCCCAGTCTTCATTTTCCAGTCTTGATAGTCCAGAAAAATGTACAAGGCTTTGTATAGTGTGAACATTCGTAAGAAAAAAAAAAAATTAGATTTTACAGTTCTTCATAAATTTTACCTCTGACAATAGCCATACATTTTAAAGATGAAATATTGTGATTATTGTATAAAATTCCTTACATTCTCATCTTTACCTCTTTTTTTTTTGATTGCATTGTCTTTGATAAGTTCTTTTACTTGGGTCTGTTCTCTCTCTATGTAGCATCTAGTAAAATCCTAGAACTTTCTTTTTTTATCTCTTAAATAGGGTCACATTTTTTCTCATAGTTGTTTCAATTGGAAAATGTACTGAGTGATATTTCATGACTACTTTTAACAACTGAAGAGAGGTCAAACAAAATAATAGCCAAAACCTTGTGATTAAAACAGGGAGTGGCAAACCCTTCATTCCCCCATCCCATGGGCCATATCCGGCCTGTGAAGAATTTTTGTCCAGAGGGGAGGTGTGCAACTTAACACCTGTACATTAATTATGTAATTAGTATCGAGTACAAATACTGTTGTTCACTTTAAAATTAGTTACTGAAAAGTAACTTCCTATCCTCCACAGAGTTTTTCATTTGAGTTTGTTGTCAGGTGGTAAAACAACTGTAGGTATTAGTATTCAATAATAATTAATGATTATTTAATAATATTTATTCAGTAATAATTAATCATTATTTAATTCTTACAATTAGGACAAAATTGGTTTAAAAAACTCAAATGACAACCCTGATCTAACGACATCATTTGATATCATGGTAATATCACAGTTTATTTACAAATATCATATTATTTTATTATTGACTCTATTCAGGATTTGAAAAGCAAGTTTTCCTTCTGTTTCGTTGACTTTTGGCAATCTGGAAATCAAATTAAACTATTTGGTACTCTTTACAAAACAGATGTCGAGTAAGTAGCAGAAAAATATCAGTTGGAATTACAATGGTAGATGGTTACAATGCAACCATATAGCTTGTGTCAAGATCTGACAATTTGGATTAAAATTTGAGTTACCTTAAAACTGTTGAAATTTCAAAAGACATTCTTTCTGGAAAGGCTAAAACTATGAGAATGTGTTATTGAAAAGGCTACTCTTAAAAGTTTCAGGTTGCATTTGCTAAGAATGTGTAAAGTTTAGTCATTTAGAAAGTTTTGCTTTGACCACAAGAGAATTTTTTTTATTTTATTTTACACATTTTTTCTGCACAATGGTAGGAAAATTAAAAAAAAATCTTAACCTTTTTCCCCAGAAGCATCTGTTTACTATCAACGTGCGATAATACATTGGCAAAATAACTTATCAGCTCTTTCCACTTCCTTTATGACCATCTACAAATTATCTTAAATCCCCATTTAATTCATTGTCAGAGCAAAAAAAAAAAAAACTCACAATATCCCAACACCCCTAAGAAGTGTTTACCAGTACCTGGCACTTGATCTATCCTCATATCTAGCTTGCACAGCTCAATGGGTGAAGAAAGTGGCTTGTCACATTCAATTGCTTTAAAACCAAGCTAGATTTTGTTGAATTAAATGCCCCTATTTTATGAAGAGCCCAGTATGAACTGAACTTATAATAAATAGCTTGCAAGATTTGATTATTGAATATGTGAACAGCATGCCACTACTACTACTTTCAGTATCTGTCTGAGTGACTGAGTACAAGTTTCAATTCATAGCGAATCCGAAACGGTCTTGGTTTTTCAGCAGGAAGCATTAAACTTGGAAGCAATGACAAAAGTCAGATTTTAAACTGAACAAACTTTTCCGTTATTCATACATTAAATTGTACAATAGATTTACCACCTGAGCCTTGTCAATGAAACTTGTCATGGGGGACCAAAAGCTTTTAGTTTATGTGCAAGCCATAGAGCCATGAGACTTGATCAGATGGTTGAATAGAAATTCCAGCACCTATACTGAATTGGAAACAAGAGTTTATTAAATAAAAAATCCATAAGATGGAAGTTTGTAACTTTTGAGAAAGGACTTGTTTTTAAACTATGATTCCAAGTTGCCTTTGTTGTAAAATACAGTGAGCCAAACAGTTAAGGTATTTCATGAATCATTTATCTAAGTATCTTCATGTTTGTTATTTTTATCTCTTTGTTTCAAATAGGGAATTCTCTTCTCTTCCTCCGACTTTATAACGAAATTGTTAATTTTCTTTTGGTATTTTAATTTTTTCTCAGATCTAACATATTAATATTATTACTTAATTCTGAAAATTCTAACATATACACACACACACACACACATATATATATGCAAATATAAAAAGCTGAACCTACAAGCGATATAAATAGAGATTTCATATTTGGACAAAATACTGTAAGTTAATGAATTCTCTTATTTTGTAAAATATTCACAGAAAGAGTTTTCACTTTAAAAACCAAATTGAAGCCAGTCAATATTATAATAAGCTATGTATCAATCTGAGTCACAAATTGGAGATGTCAACATCAAGCAAGTACAGAAGTTTAAATATATGAGAAGTGTTTTAACAGAGGATGGAAAAGGCGACACCAAAATCCGAACATGTATTGGACTACTGAGAGAACATCCCAAACTCAAAGTGCTTAAAAACAGAAAAAATTACATTAGAAACAATGAAAATAGTGCTGGATTGCTATGTGATATCCATCCTCTCATATGGTAGTCAATGCTGGACAGTTTTCCTACAGATGAAGAGAAAACTGCGGGCAACAAATGTAGTTCTGCAGAAGGATACTGAGAATTCCATGAATGTAATGAGAAAGCAACAAGGGAGTCTTAAAGAAAATAGCAACAAAAAAAAACACTTACACTTAAAATCAGAACTGAAATTTCTTGGACACATTATGAAGAAGGAGTACTTGGAAAATCTAACCCTCACAGGGCCTATTGAAGGCAAGAGTGATATGGGAATGCAGTGAGCTATTTACCTGACAAGCTAGTGGGAATGGATGGTGACAAAGGGGTTGGGAGCATTAGCAAAGGAATAAAAACTGCTAAAGGCTGTAAGGGAAAGGAAGTTTTTGAGAGCTATGATTGCCCATGTCCCAAAGTGACATGGCATATAGAAGATACATCTATGATAGACATTTGAAAGCAGTAATAGATAATTATCTATGATCTTCAGTAAAAGAACTCCTAACAAAATTCAATATAACAACTGAAAGCATTTTCAAACCTTCAAGAATTACCTATATAAATAAAGCGCAGTGTATGTGGGTCCACTGTCCATCTATCTGCCCATTTTTCAATCTCAACAAACCTGAAGTAACACATGATTAAAAATTAAATAATTAACTCATTTAAAGTTAAATTTAAATATCAAACAGAGTGAAAGGTTTAAAAAAAAACAATTCTTTATTAAAGGTTTAACTTTATTTTGTGATGTCAATGATGGCTCGTGGAACTAGAACAGTCTACCCCAGTCTTCGAAATAAAGGGTTCGGTTTGAAATTCCAACCACCTGAAGAAGGCCGGAGCGTACAACGGCCGAAACGTTGTGACAAATATGGCGACAAAGATGAGGACAATAGTCCGACTAATGTAAATACTGTACATAATACCTCATCTCAGAAATATAGACAGACAATGAACACTTGTTTGACACTTTTGTGATGCCAACGAATAATTGTTGTCACTTTCGTAAAGCTCATTGTAGTAGAGACTTTGTAATTGCTGATACAACTATAGTACGCCGTTGAACAATGCTGGTGTCAGACACCATTGAATAACACTCACACTAATAGTACCTGCTCAATAATATTCGCTCAAATATTAATCTGCATAGTGATCCAAATAGAGAAATAGTATAGTGAATAGAGTAGAGAAGAGTGGTCTGTATAGTAATAGAGGACAGAGTAGAAATAACAATCAATTAGATGCCAAAGCTACTTATGTGTTTCTCCCATGGTCATGTGATCTTCTTAATTCAATAATGGGATCGCCTGTATTTGCTCACTGGCAATCTATATTCAAACTCAAGTGTTGGCAGTGACACTTTATTCCTATATATAGCACTTTAATTTCACTTTTCAATTGCAGATCATATCATCTAATTTAACCATCATTAAAACTTAAGCAGGGCACACAGTACATTTGATCATATGCTTTTTTTCTTTTTCTAGCACATGTGACTGTATTTGAAATATTAAATAATATAGGTTCCCTAATGTTTTTAAGAGTGATTCTGTTAAATGATTATAAAGAATGGTGATTTTAAAAGAAATTTAAAATTTTGCACAAAATAAATGTAAACAAACTACAGAAATCAGTTGTGTATAAGAAGAAAGGTTATGCCAAATTAAGGTGTTGAATAAAGAAAAAAAATTTATTATTTCTAAATTCTTATAATTTTTATGTACATAGGATTCTGAAGGTAAGAGGCTAAAGGCCCAAAAGCCCTCCACAGGAGCTAGCTTAAAGTTCACCCAAAGGGTGGCTTCTAGGCTCATAAGAAATAAAATAAGCTTGCTGAATCAAATATTGCTGCCACATTTTGCCTGTTGCTTTTGTTTTATATCTAGCATATATATATTCTGGCATCTTTCAGTTACTTTCCTACTACTATAATGTAGCTTCTCTTTGCCTCTTCTATGAATATTTTCTTGGTAACTGTTCTGATGAGCTTTCCTCATTGGTACCTTGACTTTTTTTTTTTTTTTTTTTTTTTAAGCTTATCACCCCAAGCAAGGCTGGAGGCCACTAGCATGCAAGGGGTTACAGAAGGTTTGGAGGAAGAGCAGATAGGAGTGGTAAAGGAGAGGATGTGGAGAAAGATAGTGGATCGATCAAGGCAAGGGGGTTACAGAAGATTTGGAGCGAGAGCAGATAGGAATGAAAGGTGAAAGGATGTGGAGAAGGGAAGTGGATAGATCAAGGCAACTGGAGATGTCGATTGACGTTACACTTAAATAGTTGGAGATTGTATTTGTCAGGGAAACAGGAATAAGGAAGGGAGTTTCACAGGCGAGATGTGCGAGACATGAAACTATTGGAGTAGAAGAGATGTCTACATCTAACAGTTTCAACGGTGAAGGGGTGGGAACGGGATGCCAGCCTCGTAGGATGTTTAAATTCATGAGGCCTAGGAACCAGCGAAAGCAGCTCCTCGGAGCAATTACTGTGAAAGTATTTGTAAAAAAGGTAGAGCGAGGCAACGTCGCGTCTGTGAGAGAGCGACTGCAGACGGGATGACAGATCAGGGCCAATTACATTGCATATCCATCTCTGGATCTTATCAAGAACACTGAAGCAAACAGCAGGGGCTCCAGACCATATATGGTGGCAATACTCCATGTAAGGGCAAATGGTTCACAAATTTAAGTGCAGATTGTCTACTAGCTTTCATAATTTCATTGATGGAATGGCTACTTCTAACCATACATTTTATGCTAACAGTTTATTCTCTGGCACTTCTCACTAGAGGAATTCTATGCCTGCTCTCCAGTCAACTACAACCATAAGAATTTAAATGCATTTTCTGTCAAAATCTTCAGTCTCCTTGAATCTTGTTTTTTTTTTATTGTCCTGTTTCTTTAACTCTATGTAACTCCTTGCAGTCTATTGGCCTTTATTACCTTGCTTGGGGTGAAATGATTAAAAAAATTGTTTATTTTTGAGCATGAAATAAAGATCAGATATATGATTCTTAGGTCATACTTACCTCTCTTTGTAAGAACAGTTTCCCTCAATTCTTATAACTTATCAGAAAAGGTGAATAGGAATAACAAGAAATGTTTTCCAAACATTAAGCAAAATATTAAGAAACAGGAACATTTAATTAGAAACAAATAAGAGAATGCTAAACTGCTACGTAATATCTATCCTCCAATATGGCAGTGAATGCTGGACAGTTTCCTCACAGAAGAAAAGGGGATTTGAGGAAAAAGTG
Organism: Acanthosepion esculentum; assembly: GCA_964036315.1. Taxonomy (NCBI): domain Eukaryota; kingdom Metazoa; phylum Mollusca; class Cephalopoda; order Sepiida; family Sepiidae; genus Acanthosepion; species Acanthosepion esculentum. The sequence continues at coordinate 103,070,655 of OZ038482.1, read as the reverse complement.
ATGTAGTTTTAAGGAAGTGCTGAAAATGCGAAGATATTCTTCAAAGCAATGTTTTTTCCTTAATCATTTCACCTCAAGCAAAGCAATAAAGCCACTAAGATGCAGATTGTCAAAAAATATGAGAAAAAGAAAAACATTATTATAAGAAAACCATTAAAGAACAGAAAGTGAGAGACGAAATTGTCAGCATAGAACTTACAGTTACATCTAGCAACTTCAACTGTAAAATGATGTGACTTATTTACATTATTTGGACTGTTATTCTCATCTTCATTGACATATTCACAATGTTTCAGCCATTGTAAGATCCTGCCTTCATAAAGTGATTAGAATTTCAACTGAACACTTTATTTCGTCCACCTATGTAGCTTGTTCTAGTTTCACATGCCATGCCCCTTCTGGATGTCTCAGTTATTTCCCTTTAACTCAACTCTCCGAGTTTTTTGGTTCACCACTTCTGTAGTCTGATATTGAACTCACAACTCTGGAAGAGGCATAGTATGTGGAACTAGAACAATCTACCCTACTGGACAAAATAAAGGGTTCAGTTCGAATTTCCAATCACCTGAAGAAGTCTGGAGTGTACAATGGCTGAAACGTTGCTTTATGGTAATGAAGATGACGATAACAGTCTGAATAATGTAAATAATCATAATACCACATTTCAGAGATATAGAAAGATAATGATAAGACTTAGCTGTCAATCTATTACTGCATTTAAATTCAAAGGAAAGCTCATCGGTAAAATTACCATGAAAATATTTATAGAAAAGTCATGAGGAAGGTGGGAAAGTGACTGAAGCCGAGATGCCAGGTCTGCATGCAGATTCTTTTTTAGATTTTATCAAAAACTTTAAATGGATAGCAGAAGCTCTAGACCAGATAATGCAGCAATATCCAATGCACAGATGAACAATCAACTTATAAATGTAAGATAGATTCTGGTGAGAAAAATTGTCTAGCATGATAGAGTGAATCAACAGCAGCAGACGTAGCAATGGATTCAACATAATCTTTTCATTACATGTCAGTGGAAAATGTTACGCTCCTGGAGGTTTGCATCAGAAGACAAAAATGGCTCTCTAAGATGATTAAAAGAGGGCAGTTTCATTTTGGAAGCATTAAAATTAACAAATCCTGGCCTGCTTCAGTTAACAACAGATTTTTGAGGTCAGCTGCCAATTTGACCTCATCAAATTTACCAGCAAGACAGGAGTAAATAGTTGCATTATCAGCATAGGTAATGAGTTGAGAACTGAGGAACAATGTAGTTTCAAGGCTAGAACTCTGAGGGGACATATGCATTAATGCAAAAAGATTGAAAATAGGGGCCATTCAAGATAACATTTTGCAATTTGATCAGATCAGAATTTTGTCCAGGAATACTATAACCTTTCAAATTTGTGAAAAAGACCAGCATCTCCAGCCCTGTCAGACACTTTTGAGGTATCCAAAGCAATATCACAAACTTCACCATTCTTATCTAAGGATTGAAAGATTCTTACAGCAATAACAATTTACACATCATCAGCTGATATAGAGAAACTGTTAGTTCTTGGGAATACAAGCTGAGAAGAACTTCCTCCCTACAATTGGAATAGAATGTGAATGACAGTGGTTCAACTCTGTGGACAGAGCATGATGGAGTGTTGTAGCCATGGGTGGGATTATTTGTGTCAAATAAGAACAAAGACATTCAAATTTTTCTATATTTTATTCACTATTGGATAACAATAGATAGCCATTGGATTACTTGTGGATTAATTGTGTCTGATAGGGAACATTAGGAAATGCCTGACCACCTTCTTGAAATCTTTTTCTTCTCTATTCTAGGGACGTCTGATCAAGGGACATAACTTGGTTCCCATCTAGGAAGTGAATTAACTCCCTTTTTATGACATCAGGGTCTTAGTTGTAAAGGTCTAAACTGGTGGAACTAAAGAATTGACCTCATTTGAACATTAGCTATGGAAATATCAATAGATTTGCAGTTTTTGTTTTGTTATTTACTGAGCTTGCTTTAGTTTTTGCACAAAGCCACAAATAAGAGCCACTCATTGAGGCTCACATTCTCTATTCAGTAGTAATTGTCAACTAGGCTGACTCACTAACCATTATCTATGCTGAGGTGCCCCTTTTGGTTGTTTTACTTAGATGTAGCTATATATGAAGATAACTCATACATTATTGTAATGTAATATCCACTATTAAAAAAAATTAATGTGTGGGTAGTGTAAATGTTATCAGCTCAGAAAGGGGAATTGGCAAGCTGATTTCAAATTCTGATCATGTTTGTTGCATTCATTTCTGCACTAATAACCTTGGGCAAAACAAGAGATCATCTGTTTTACCCTTCACTCTAGTAATGAGATAAAAAGCAGAGTACACTGAGCTCTCACACCCTGAATGACAACCAGTCTTGGAGAAGGAACACTAACCCTGAATTCCTAACTGTGGAACATGTAATGGGAAACTTCTCCACTATCTTTCCCAAGAAGGCATAGCAATTAACTGATAATATAGAAAATTAATCAGCAGATAGCCATGATCATCTGCATCCTAAAAGAAGATGGGATTAAAAAAAATATAGTGTTTTTTTCCCACAAACTATACATAGATATTGGGATAAAAATAAAAACAGTTCAGTCCATTTTCTGAGTATGAGCTTAAAACTCAACAATAGGGATTTGTAAGAGTTTATCTAATGTTCTCAATTTTGGTTTCTGGTAGGAGGGGGTCAGTTTATAACCTGAAAGGAAGATATGTTCTTAATATTTATGCAAATAAAGGCATTGAAATGATGAGAACAACAAACTGTCAAACTTTCACATTTTGTCTTTAAAAGATAGGTTAATGCATTTGCAAATGTCAGTCTTACCAGAGGCTTACAACACCCATTGACAATACTCGATAGAGCAACAGGTGTAAAATACATTCTGCTAAAAACATATCAAGAATTCATGTACATATATACAGGGGTGCATAGACATCTGTAAAATATTTATATCTCTGTGTGTGTACACACACATACCTACATATATACATACACACATTTATGGCTTGCATTGAATATTTCTGTTGTTCATATTGCACTGTAATTAAGTTATTTTTCTTTCCATTTATATCAATAACTTTCTGAATTATATTAGTTTTATGTCAAAGTTCACAGTATGATCATTTGCACAATGTTAAAGAAATCTGAGAAGTCTCTTTTAATTTTATATTTTACAACATGAGTTAATTGTTGTTTGTTGATTGAGAATGTGACTGAAAATTTCTGATGCACTCCAGTAAGAGTATGTGAACAAAACATATTAAAACCATGAAAACATATTTGATAACTGATACATATATATACTGTATATAATTGCATGTCAAGCAACTTTTGAAGTCTATCATATACAAGACATAAAATTAGCATATATACTTCTGGCCCTGGCTACACCACTGACCAAACTATATATCCATTTACATTTATATTAATCAAATTAGCTTCAAAATTAGGTCTTCAAAGGTTGCATGATATGCAAGTATATACGTGTGTGTGTGTATATATATATATATATATATATATATATATATATATATATATATATATATATATATATATAACATACAGTATCAGCAATAGGGATTTGTATTATTACCTGTGTGTGTGTGTGTAAAATATTCAATCAAAATTTTAGAATATTCAATCAAAAACGTTAAAAATCGCCACACAATTGCAATCATGTTTCAACACATATCAATGCATCTCCTCATGCGATTGTAAATTACTATCAAACGAACAGTTGATTTAATTTCAAAAGCAAAATACCTCCTCTTTTTTTCAAGAAAAAAAATATAGACTTGAGGGCTTTACTTTGAACAACCAATCAAAAATGACCTACATTAAATTCAAACTAAGCGAAAAAGAAAAAATTTTTTAGAACTGGATCATGACAGGAAATTGTCTACAGATTACAGACATTAGATTAAAACTGATACAGATGGTTATATTAATTTGTAAAGTGTATACAAATCAGACAATCAACTTTCCCAAGAAATAAAAGTGGAGTAGGTAGGGAGGTAATTTAATCTTAGGCTAACCAGTTATATGTTTGGTGAGTTTCCTACATAAAATTTTTGTAGTTGATGAATACGTGGTCTCTTTAAGAAACTAAAGAATTTAAATGTATAGAATTATTTGGCAAATTGCAATTAAGTATAGAACATCCATATAATATGTTAATAATACCAACCAATCAATGCAGGATGTTAAAAATGCTAACCAAATACCAGTACATCCATATAAGATGTTAATAATACTAACAGGAGATAAATACATAACTATATTAAATCTAAATTAATCTTACAAATAGAAAAATAAGTCATATCAGGTGCATCACAGTCTACTAAAATATAATAAAAAGCATTATCAAATTCCAAAGTTTAACTAAATTGCAAAGTAAAAGGTAGACTATGTCTGCAATTTACAGTCAATTCATTTCTTTAATTTAATAAGAAGTTTTATAAAAAATCTGATAATTTCCAATTTTTCCTGTAAATCAACAGGGTTCATATAAAGATCTGCATATTCTAGCTATTTTAAAAATTTTCCATTTCATCTTAGGAGTTTTATTAGCATCTTTTAAACTCTAAAAATATTTAGAAAGTGATGTATTATTTCTATAAGTTATATTAGTGAAAAACACGATATGTTGATACCACCTAGTCGTAAAAGAATTCTAATTTTTCAACAGTCATATTCTCAATTGTAGAAATAGTACTTCAATAAACTAGGTATTTAGTTAAACATTTTTTTGTAATGGGCATTGGTCATAATTACATTGGTTAGTATTATCAATAGTATTTATCTTGGAACATGCATTATGATCTAAATTTTTAAATTGGTTTCAAATTTTATTATTGTGTAACTTTATAATCTTCTTAAGATTATTAGTGCAGCTATAACTTAGTAAAATATTTAAAAGAAACATATTAAAAATAGGAGGGTTACTTTTAGGGAAATATTTATCAATTAAATGGAGGAACTTCTGGCCCAACTTATTACTGACTAATATATATATATATGAAGAAATATAGTCTTAGGTGTGCTATATTTATGGGATAAAGTGCTCAATATCAGAGAGCATGTGTAAATATAAAAGTGAACATTGAAGTCAACACTTAGTTGACTGTTTCATGCTAGATTCAATCATCAGGCCTGACGATTGCATCTAGCATGAAACAGACTGTCGCCTCTAAGTGTTGACTTCAATGTTCACTTTTATATATATATATATATATATATATATATATATATATATATATTTTGAACAATAAAAAATATTAAATTAAAATTTTCAGACACACTGGATTGTATATTAATATATTTTTGTTTTATTACTCCAATTAGGTTCCTCGACTAGTTTCGGCCAGCATGGAAAATCCTGTTGAAAATCTCTGCTTGTTAGTAGCAGTGAACTACAGGAGTGAATGACTATCTCTGAAGAAAGTGAACTTTATCTGTAGTTTTCATTTGTTTTTTATTGTTAATTTTGGTCAGTCCTTGTATTATTTAAATGTCACTTTCAAGTTGTTTTTAAGATAGAGGCTGGGAGATTCCTGAGTCTCAGAATTCCCTCCTTGGTCATTTTGACAGTTTTATTGGTTGCTTCGCAGGGGATGTGTGTGTTAAGTTTATGATATCTTTTAGTTTTTAGAGAGTGTGTATGTGTATATATTTGTGTGAGTGTGTGTATATGTGTGAGACCTCAGCAAGCATATCTGTTTTGTGTGGGTGATAAAAGTGTGTAGGGTTTGATTCATGGGATTATATATTAATTCTATCTGTGTTGTTAAATTTGTGGCTAATTCCATCTGGACAATGTGTTTTGAGGTGCAAAATCCATTTATCTTCATGTTCCTCTAGTATTTTCTAAAGTTATCTTTTCTGTCTATTTCTATTTTTTCAGTTGGAAATGTTGTTCTACAGGTAATAATCTTTTGTGGGGAGCCGACTTGATCCGATTCCGATAATTATTAATTCTGTAGTAAAAAGGCCATTCAGATTTTCCCACATATTGTTTCTGGCATAGTTTGTATTCTAATAAGTAAATTATGTTATGGCTTCTACAGTTAGAGTTGTGGTAGATTTCAAAAGTAGATTTAGTGACTGTGCTGATGAATGAATTGTTATGTCTAATGTGATTACTACATAGGTTCCTTTCGTTGTTACATGGTTAGAAAAATCTTGTTTTTATTCTTAGTCTATTACGGTTACCTTATCTGAAATTTGGTTACTACCTATAATTTCCTTAACGTTCTTAGGTCTACAATATGCTAGAAGGCCGGGTTTCTGGAACAAATTTTTAGCTCTGGTTTGTGATGTAGTATTTCCCAGCAACTTTGATTATCTGAGATAGTGGAGGAAGAGTGGTGTTCAAAGTGATTACGACTGGATTTATTTTTAATTTTATACATTAGGGTGTCTTCTCTAGGTGTGGAAATTACTTTATTTATTCCCTAATTAGGTGTTGTTTATAGCCATGTGTTGTGGATTGATGTGCGAGATTTTTAGTGTGTTTACTTCATTCTTCCTTGTTAGAACATATCCTTCTGAGTCTAAGTGCTTGTGAATAGGGAAGGTTCTCCTTGAGGTGTTTAGGGTGGGAAGCCTTAAAGTGTAGATAGTTGTGGATGTTGATGATGTTAGAGTGTAGTGTCACTTGTAGTTTTCTGTTTTTATTCATGTTGATGTGGGTGTCTAAAAATGCTACCTCTCTTGTTAATTTTTCGTGGTCAAACATAATGGAATCGTGTACTGTGTTTAGGGTCATAAGGAATTCAGTGAGTTTTTCCTCACTGCCTGTGTGTATGAAGATGATATCATTGATATATCTTGCATAGAATATGCAGTCGCTGCCGATGAAGGGATAAATATGGGTCTCCTCAATTTTCCCATGAAGATTGTGGTATATGATGGAGCTGCATTGGTGCCCATGGCACATCCTCTTTCTTGTCGGCAGTGTTTTCCATTGAAATTGAAAGTATTCAATGTAAGTATATGTTCTATAAGTGTTATGATTACTTCTGTGGTGGGGTCTTGTTTTGTTCTTTTAGTAAGTGCTTCTTTAAGGGCGGTTAGTCCTTCAGTGTGTTTGATATTTAACTAAATTTGATATTATGTCTATGGTTACTAGAGTTGCATTTTCTGGAACTGTTTGTTTTTTAGAAAACCTGCACAAATGCGATCTGTTATAGCGATTTTAAAATTTTAATTTATCCTTTGTAGTTATGAAATGTTTTGCTAAACAAGCATTTCGATCTAAAGGAGCTGACCAGAAAATGATAGAAATTCAAAATGCTATAAATGTTTGTCTTATGCACTTCAATACATTGATGCTACACTCGTAATAAATTTTGTTAAGTATTGGTTGGTTCATTTTGATATAGAAGGCCTTGAGAAGTTTTAATTATTTTCATATACATACCCATTTTTGTGTTTATTATTTTCTTATATACACACATACACACACACATATATATATATCATGCACCAAGCGTATTTGTATGTGTTTTGATCTCATCACTGTGATTCAAAATAGGCAAAAGTTGATACATTTTTTGCATGTTCTTTTTCCCTTTTCTAAATGAGTAAACTGATCTCTATAAGATGATATAGACAATATTATAACCTTTTGTAAACTTAGGTACCAATTTTTAAAAAAAGATATTTGGAAAGGGTGCATGTTATGTTGGGGTTATTTTCATTTTTTTCTTCTGTTTTCACAAAACATTTTACATGAGGTTCACACTGTACAAGGCCCAGTTACAGAGTAAGATACACTTTATGTGGGTATGAGCGGAAGATAATGCTTAACTCTAGACTTGAACAGATTAAGATTGTAGTGATTGGGGAAACATCCTCTTGGGAGTCTGTTCCATAGTTTGTGGGAAGAAGCTGTTGGAGTGGGACTTACTTCTCGCCAATGTAATACAGATGTAATGAGGGTGGTTTGATACAATGTGAGTAACATGGTGGGTTCTAGCTGTGAATGTTAGAACTGGTGGAACCAAGGAATGCAGTATGCCCAAGCAATAGAGGAAGTAGCAATAGAGCAGTGGGAGGATTGCCTCACCCCATCTGTGACAGAGGGGTTTCAAGTTGGGAAATAATTTGTTACCCACAAAGATTTGCAATGGCGACAAGTGGCAGTACATTTGCTATGAAAATAGAAAAATGTTTGAAAAGCTGAGACTGAATCTGAAAGAACTGTATGTGCCATCATTTATGATATCAGTAAACTAGTGTGTGCATCTATCTTTCTCTCCGAAGGGTTAGAATGTTCACTTTCTGACCATGAGATCTGGGTTCACCATGGTCGATTTGTCAGGAAGGAGACTTCCTGATGATATTAGTCTGGAGGAGGGATGATCCCAGAATGCAGCACCTTTGTAAAGTGTGTGAAAATCACACCAAGGGTTGACCCAAGCCTTGTGAGTGAAATTGGGTAAACGGAACACATGGGGCCATCAATAGTTGTGCTAGCAGAAAGTCACAAGTCATTGTGACTGAGGGTTTAAGTGTGCTGGTCTTGTTCAGATTGTTGATCATGCTAGATAACATGCTCTCTCCCAGAAACTGTAATTAAGGTCTGCTCAGCATACTTGCAGTATAAACCACAGGTGGGCTCTGTGGATGTTGCACAAACACAAATATGCCTGAGCAAGCGTCTGCAATAGGGATTGGCTGGCCACCCTAGTAGACAGGTATCCTTGAATACAAGTGGCCAGCTATTATTATATACACACACACACAGACACACACTTACAGTTCAAAAGTTTGAGGCAACTCCTGGTAAATGTTTTAAAATGACACAAAAAGTAGTTGTTTTATGCTTTAAATAAGAAAAAATTATTATACATGGTTAAAAAAATTATTATACATGGTTAAAAAAGTGAGACATAACATTCTACTAGAAATTTTATTCTGATAAAAAGAAAAAAATCATTTTATGATTAATTTTTGTTCTTGTCAGAATATCCTCTTTTAGCCTTGACCACTGCAGCACACAAATTTTTGGCATTTGTTGAAAAGTTTCTTAACGTATATTCATTCCATTCTTTTCTCAATGACTCAAAGAGCTCTTTTCATGTTCATCATATGCTAATTCTGGGGTGGCTTCAAACTTTTGAACTATAGTGTGTGTGTATGGATATATGTACACATATATATATATATATATATATATACATATATAGTTTTCATCAGTTCATGACTCAGGGATTTCAGTGCTTTAACAAACTTAATTAACACCTGACACATCTCTTTTAAGACGAGGATCATGGGTTACATTGCCTGCAAGGACTCAGTTGTTTTTGCTTTTTTTCATATGTTTGTATGTGGACTCCCACATAAAATGTCCTTACATTGCATTTACCATCATAGGAAGAGACATCAATAATATTCATCTAGAATGTATTATGATGTCTAAATATGTTGTGTGTACAAACGCGCGCACACACACACATACATATATATATATGCTTATGTAAAATAAACGTGTGTTTGTGTGTAAACATATGAATAAATTTATTTGCCTTCCAACAGAGGTAACTCTGACACAAGGTCAGTTTAATATGTGGTTCAACTTAAACATAAGTAAGTTTGCTGCAGGCATCAGAGCATACACCTGACCTTACAATGGTCCTTATGCTGGATAAGTTTATAGAAAAAATAAACGAAAAAAATCCTTAACAAAGAGCTTTTATTGGTCTTTTACAAAAAAAAAAATTGTGTACACATGTATGCACACACACACACACACACACATATATAATAACTAGCCATTTGTATACGAACATACCTGTTAGGGTGGCTAGCCAATTTCCATTGCAGCTCAGGTACATCTGTGGTTTATATTGTAACTATGCTGAGCAGACCTTAGTTTCAGTTCCTTGAAGAGAGTACATCATCTGGTATGATCAACAGTTTGAACAAGGCTAGCATGTTGAAACCGTCGGTCATGATGACTTTTAACTTTATGCTAGCACAACTGTTGACTGAATGTCACTCACAAAGCTTGAGTCAACTTGTAGTATAGTTTTTCAGTCACTTTCCAAATGTGCACCATGTTGGGATCACATCCATATGCTGATAACATCATGAACGCACTTTCCTGATAAATCAATCATGGTAATATTTGAACCTAGTTCACATGGTCAGAAAGGGAGCATTCTAACCACTCAGTCATACATGTAATAATTTTCAATCTGTTTGGTTATTCAAAAAACATTGGCTTGGGTAAATTGCGTTGAAAGAAAGGAGATTGTATTGCGAAATATTTTTTGTGTAACATTAATGAATTTTTTTAGCGACTTGTCAAAGTGCACTTATATGAGTTGATTGGTTGATTTTATTTAGTGGCATATCAACCTCTATGGCTTATTTAATGCTGAAATCTAAATATTTTGAACACAGTTTTATGGCTTCAGCTAAATATATTTTGAAAACAATTGTATGCTCTCAATTATGGATAAAATATATTTTTGGTCATTTTTCTATAAAATATATTGTTGGTCATTTTTCTATAAGATGTATTGTTGGTCATTTTACTATATAAAAATGTATTGCTGGTATTTTTCCTATAAAAATGTATTTTTATACTTTCATAGTGTTTTTGTTTGAGGGTTCACTGTTTGCTCCTATCTGGGACCCTAACAGATGCTACCACCTCGAGTCAGGGTGAATCTGGGAACAACAGCAATTAAGAGGTGATTCCATGTCCTTCAAAACCATCAATTTCCTGATCAGAGGCTTTGCTACTGGATGTAGTTTATCGTCATACCCAGGATTAACTTATATGAGAGAGAGAGAAAGTTAATAGAAGTAACAAGATACACCTGTTTTCAAACAAGGTTACTCATTGACATTCAAAATATTTTATAATGTAAACTTAATTTTGTGGATTTGCCCTTAACAGATTTTAAACACTTTTTTCATTCAATCATCTGATTTAACAGATGTCTCATTTTCTGTTCTGAGATATCAGACTGCATTCAAAATATAAAGCAAATCTTTTTTGTAGACAGCTTTCAGGTTATTTCCCTTATTTTGTAGTGATAGCTGAGATTTGTTCATATTGATTTGTACCAGAGGAATAATTTAACCAAAAAATATCTAACAGCTTTTTGAATTTGTCATTCTTGAATCTTTCTTCCCTATGCTATAGAACTTCATTGTTCACGTCCACATTTTCCATTGCTAAACAGTGAAGAAGTTCCTCTTATAGAATGAACATTAATATTTATCATACACACTGTAGGTTTTTTGAGTAACCAATGCTTTAAATTACTTCTCACTCTTATAGTGACCACTAAGTTATCTTCTGTCTTAATTCCTGTCCTTTTATTATTCTTTCTCCTTAATAATGGTTTTTATTTTTCTTATATTCTTTCACACTCACTAACCCCTGGCATTTCAGTAGCATTATTGCCTTGTTGGGGATGAAATGATTAAAAAAGAAAAATATAGTGATTCAAATAAAATTCTTAACATGGCACTTTCCGGACCAATACTCACTTTCTTTTTGATAATTGGTAAATGAGGATAGAAGATGAAAAGATTGATGACCTATTATTATTATTATTATTTTACATATTTTACATTCATACAAGGCACAAGAGCCACTCAAGATAGATGATTACTGAAGGATGTTGTTGCATTAGCAGTAGGAGTAAAAAGGATAGTTTATGAGAATATGTGGCAATGATAATGGTTAACCCTAGACTTGAAAAAGTGGTCAGGAAAGCATTGTCTTGGGAGTTGGAAGAAGTAGGATTGTACTCCAGAATTATCTGGCTAGTTTTTTCTCAACTGAAAATTACTAGTGTTAAGCACACACACGTGTGTGTGATTGTGTGTTTGTGTAAAAATTCAGATATAAATAAAATATATCTATAAAAAGACAGTATGGATAAAGACAAAAGGAAAACTTTTCTTTATGGATGCTATCAAGGTTAATGTTGGAATTTTACTTTCCAAATTACCTACTCTGAAGCATTACTCAACTAATTTGCACTATATGCAGCTTTCTTCACTAGTAAAAAAAATTTTAACTCTCCATTGAACACTGCAATTTTGTCTTTGAAAATGAACACTACTATATTTGTCTTGAAAAACCAACACACAGCTGATAACATTCTTCTAATGTCGAAAGCACTTGGAATAAACAATTTGTATCAACTGATAATTTTCTCTCTTCTTTTAATAATGAGACCCAAAAGTTTGTCCATGAATATGATCCAGTTGAAAATAAGTAGACAAAACTTGTCTAAATTATTCAATAAAACATCTCTCTCTCTCTCTCTCTCTCTATATATATATATATATATATATATATATATATATATATACTAGAAGTAGAAGTATTGCCATATATATATATATATATATATATATATATATATAAAAATTTGATGGATATGTTTCTGCTGGTAATTAATGTAGAAAGGCTAACATTAAAACTGTTTATTCATTTAAGACGTATTTAGTTCTGGATTTAAAAAATAAACAAACAACAAGAAGTGACTTCAGCATTGAATGACCCCCAGATAGGATTGAAATGTCATTAAATCTACTAACCTAACCTCATCTACAAGGATGACAATGTGCCAAAACTCCAATGTTTAGTTAAATTTCTGGTTGCCTTTTCTGCTCAAGTGGCTTTCTTCTGGAAGTTTCATCAGTTCCATCTAATGAAAAGGTCACTGATGGGCAAATATTAGCAATTATTTTCTATATCTGCCACTGTGTGACAGGGACTTAAAATTTACCACCTCAATGCATGAAGACAGCTTTCAGACTTCATTGCTGTTATGTGATAACTTATTTTATCTGCATTAGCAACATGAGCACTTTCCAATTTTCGACAATTTCTGTGTTTCTGGAATATAAATGGAGTGACTCCAGTTATTTCTCTTGTGTACTATTGAGGATTAACAGTTAATGAATATTTCTAGATTGAATCTCAGAACTAAGAGATAACAATTTGCTTATGCATCTGTATATAATAGACATACGCAAATATGTTAAAGAGTGAATCAAAAAGTCTGTATCCTGACACATTATATCTGAATTTTGATGTGAAATGTTCATTGTACAATGTGTTTAATATTCACCACTGAAGTGTTTTTAACAACAGAATTCAACAATATATGGCTCAAGAGCTACTTAAAGTAGAGCATTACTGTTAAAATGGTTATAGTAAACAGGGTATGTGAAGTGAATGAGTTGGTAGGAAGTGAATTTTATGAGGATAAGGAGAATAGATAATGAGTGACCTTTGACTTAAAGGGATTAATGTAGTAGTGTTCATGGAAGTCATTATGCAGGAGTCTGTTCTACAAAGTGGCAGTGGGAGAAAAAATGCTGTTTGAGGGAGACATTAAGAATATGTAGGAAATGAGGGTGATTTGACTCTGTGGAAGTAGTACAGTGTGTCCTAGTAGTAAAAGCCTGAACTGGTGGAGCTAGAAGGGAGCAGAACTTTGATGTGAAATTTTCATTGTTTAATTGTATGTTTTCTTATTCACTATTGAAGTGTATTAATAAGAAAGAAGAAATATTCTGAAAATAATTATTGTATAAAATAAAATATGAAATAATAATAATATCAAAACAAACCATTAATTATGTGAAAAAATGTGAAGCTGTTGTCACTTTAATGGTGGCATATGATATGGAATGGAGCCTGAGAGATGCTGGAGTTGTCATGTGTATGTGTGTGTGTGTGTATATATATATATATATATATATATATATGAAGTAATGATCTATATTTTTATATATGTATATCAAGGACAATATTGGGGAAAAATGTATGACGAAGTGGAAAAAGTTTTCTTGTGATGTCTTTCGTCCTTCCTTGTACTAAATTTGTTATGTTGGTGTGACTACGCATGTGTGCATGAATGAGAGATGCTGGGAATTTTAAATTTTAAATTCTTATTTGTAAAATTCTTTTTTAATCTAGCCAATTTCATCTAGACATTTCTAGAAAGTGCAATGATCGCAAGGTCATCAACAGTAAATTTGCACCTGAGCTCTTACAACATTTCACCATTCCTGGCAGAACTTCTATTATCATAGTGTGGGATATCTAATAAAAGTGATGGAAAGAAAAAGAATTGAAATGAAATCATTTAGATTAAAAAAAAAAAAAATTAAAAATTCTGAGCATCCCTCCTATGTGCACATGTTTAATCACACTAACATAACAAATTTAGTCCGATGAAGTCCTTAAGGACAAAATGCATCACAATGAATTATTTGAACTTTGTCATACAATTTTTCCCATATATATATATATATATATATATATATATATATATATATACATACATTACAGTGATGTCCATAACTGTTTTGTGTAGATATTGGGTATAATTGCAGAGAAATTTACTGAAGCCTACAATATATCATATGCTTGCACAATGGGGTTTAAAACTGGTGAGTGTGCTGGGGACCATTGAGCTACTTGGAAATCAGCTTTTTCCTGGTACCAGTTTTGTGTTACCTGCATGGGATTACAAGATTTCATTCTGGCTGGAACAGATCATCTCTACTGGAAACCAAAAAAAGGTAGAAATGGTCTGCAGTGAGATCTGTGCATGTTAAATTTATCAATATAGTATTCTATAGTAGTTTGTCTATATTTCTGAGATGAGGTATTATGTACAGTATTTACATTAGTCAGACTATTGTCCTCATCTTTGTCGCCATATTTGTCACAACGTTTCGGCCGTTGTACACTCCGGCCTTCTTCAGGTGGTTGGAATTTTGAACCCTTATAACAGCAAAATTGCAATATGAGTACTGGTAAAAAATGGTTGCTGAAAAATTAGGTTTATAATACTCAGAAATTCATACCCAGATGTCCTCAAGGACACATGGTACAATGGATAAAGGCGTTGGTTAGTTCCAGTGACAGACCCAAAGAGTGTGAGTTCAATACCCGGTTCAGAGGGAAAATTACCAGGAGATAACTGATAACTGACATCCATCAAACATGGCTCATGGAACTAGAACAAACTACCCCAGTGATCGAAATAAAGGGTTTGGTTTGAAATTCCAACCACCTGAAGAAGGCCAGAGCGTACAACGGCCGAAACGTTGTGACAAATATGGCGACAAAGATGAGGACAATAGTCCGACTAATGTAAATACTGTCTATAGCAGTTCTTTTCAAATCCAGAAGATCCCAACATATGTGATTATAGAGCCATCACCAGCTTGTGTGACACCTTCTTGACAGGTTGAACCCATGGCCTGATGCTGTCTCCTCTAAATACACATTACTCTGATGGCAAGGCCTCGAAATTTTTACCTGCATTTCTGCAGACAAGTAAAACTGCCACAAATAGGACCACTTTCTCAGTTGATGATTGCAGACTTAAGTATAAATTTGATCAATATTCATTTATAGACTTAACATTTATCTATAGACTCAAGTATAAACATGACCAATGCTTACCTGTAGAATCAATTATAAGGAAAAACAGATTTTGACATTAAATATGTCAACAAGGGTTGATATTTTGTAAAATCCACCAGCCCAACTCAATCCATCCACTGACAAAATTGATAGTCTGCCCAAAACAAATTCAAATCACCTGAAGAAAATCAGAGCATACAACAGCCGAAACATTGTTAATATGGTAACAAAGATGAAGATAACAGACTGAATAATGTAAATAGTGTAAGTAATAATTATTATTTTCTCCACTAGCCATCTTATGGCAATATCACATTGAAATGCCAGTTCTTGTATGATCACTGAAGTTAAGCAATGTCAAACTTGGTTAGTAACTAGATAGGTGACCGCTTTGGAATACCAGGTGCTGTAAGATTGCATTTGCAGGTGGTGTAGTGGATAACAGCTCAGAATTGGAAATCAGAGAGCTGGGTTCCAGTTCCAGTTTAGTTTGTTACATTCACTTATGTACAAATACTCTTAGATGAGGTATGAATACACCTCTTCTCCTCCCAGCTATGGGTTAATTAGTAGTACTTGTATCAGTTAATTATTATTATCTCCAAAATATTCTTCCAGTCTAAAAATATCTTCTGGCTTTAAATAACTTGCAAAATGTTGATAAGCCATAAAAAAACAGTGCAATTACTCAATCTAGCTGCATCATGACCAAAATGTCAGTAAAACTGCCCACCCTAAATTTAATGAACTTTATTGCAAAATTTTGAACCAGAGAAAAATACATGAAAATTTACAGAAAATAAATGAATAAATGAAATAGATAAATGAATAAAATAATTAATATAGAAATAATCAATTTTAAGTCATCACCATAAACCGAGAC
>OZ038482.1:103024270-103036770 GCA_964036315.1 Acanthosepion esculentum | reverse complement strand
TTTTCTATAAATACATTCTTGGCAATTGTTCTGATGAACTTTCCTCTGTGATACTTAGACTGTATGAATTTAAGTGCAGTACTAGATTGGTGGCAAGATCTCAGCATTTTGCAGTTGAAATGGCTAGATACAACCATAAGTTCTATGCTAACAGTTTCTCTATCACAATTCTCAAGATTAATCTTCAAAAATTTAAATGCATTGTCATTCATTATATTCTGTCTTCTTTATTTTGGTTTTTTATTCTTCTTGTTCCTTAATAATGCTTTTCTTTTTCTTATATTCACACTCAGTAACCCCCTGCATCTTAGTGGCTTTGTTGCATTGCTTAGTGTAAAATGATTAAAATATATATATATGCTGGACTCTCTCATCATATTCAATTTATGTGGGTCAAGCAACTCTGTTCCTAGAAACCAAAAGCCAGCCACCTGCACTTATGTGTTGGAGGACACATATTTTCTATGAAATTTCTCAAACATTCAGGCTAGTAAATGTTGTTAATACTGTTTATTATAAGCAGAGCATTTACTTAAATATCTGTATCTATAAATATAATGTATAAACAGATATTATATTATAATAATTATCAGACTTAGTCCATTTCATAATATCTATATACACATACATATATAAAAAATATATAATTGCTATATTCATAGGGAAGAGTGATCAGTATCAGGAATATCTTCATCCTAAATGTTATATATATATATATATATATATATATATATATATATATATATCTGACCACATGCACATCTATACGTGGTAATGTGTCCTTGGCTGGTCATGTGACCTTTTTTTAATCCCTCTATGTTGTCATGTAGGATTGAAGTGTCATTTGATGTCCTAAACTATGACCCTCTTTGGTCAAGCCATATTATTGAATATATTACAGAATGATATCAATGAACATTGACTGTATAGCATTATTTCTATAATTTGTCCAATCTCTCTTCATTATGTTGACTGTGTCAAAAGATTTTATATCATAGTATCTCTTGTGGCCAAAATAAAATTAGTTAAACAGGATTTTTTTAGCCAAGACAATAGGATTTGGGGAATATAATTAGAGAAAGAAAGTATTTAGATACTTGGTATATATATAATATAAAGCAACTTACTGACCATGATGTTGATGATGATGATACAGAATGAACATTAGTTTTAAAAGTCAAAAGTTAAAATCATCTCTTCGTGATCTCAGGTTTTCTCAGTTATTCTTCCAATCTGTCATCTGTTAATTTTTCATCTTTTTATTTATAATTTATTCACATAAGTAACATATCACTACTTAAATTTAAATTTTAAATTCTTCCCCATAAAGCCAAGTACTTCCAGCTTGAGAATGCCCAAAAGAAATACTTCTTCCCCATAAAATTGTTTTATTTCATCCAAACAATGTAAATAGTCCAAATAGCATTAAAGCTTCTTGGTTATGACTTGTACAACTCAAAAAATTTCTTAGCAACATGTCAGTTGTAAGTAGTAAATTTAATATATAAATCAGTTTACTTACCAACTCATAAATTTAATACATTATATGTGATGTTGATATAGAATGAAGAAGAGACATTAGTGAAGCCATGAAATTTCCGCTGTCCATTTCCTAATCATTTTTTTTCTTGTACAAAATGGAGGACTAACCTACACAAAAGAAGAAAGTAATAAGAATGACTGGTTACACATCTTTATAAATAAAAGTCTGTATTTGGATATCTTGTGGTAGAACCCAAATCCAAAACGTTACAAGTTAAAAATGTATAACTTGAAACAAATAATCAGGCTTATTAACTTTTTATTAGTTTTTCTTTTATCTTATTTATTTATTGTGATGTTCAGGTTGTTTTTTAAGTTCTATGACTATTAAGCAAGCAGAGTGAATCAGAAAATAAAGAATTAGCCACCAACAGGATTTGAACTTTCATCACCCAAGATAAGGAACAGGTCCATGAAAAACAATTCTCTTTTACATTCTTCAAAGCAGACTCATCGCCACTTTGCCAAAAAAAGATTTTAACTATACCAAAATTTAACTATTACAAAATGGCCTCGGCCTCTTCAAATATTAATCCAATAGAAAACTTGTGATCTATTAATAAAAGACATGTAAATGAGAATGGAAAACAATATTCAAGCAAAAAAAAACAAAACAATCCCTCTGTGAAGCAATAAAAACATCAGCAAATAATGATAACATTGAAACAGAAGATAAATTAGCAAAATCAATGGTTGAAAGACAGATGAATGTTATAGAATAGGTACCTCCACTAATTTTTGATATGTAAGGTTTAAAATGAATTTTTATAAATAAAAAGCTTTCTTGAAGCTTTCATTTTAGCTTTAATTGAAAGCTAAAGGAATAAATTTACTGTTTCCAGTAAGCAAAATACTCTGGTGTATTTCAAACAGAAATTATATTGATTGGAATCAATTTTTTTTTCTTTTGTACTAAAATAGCTAATTAACACCTTTTTTTAGTTGTCTTTCATCACAATGTAATTCTTCATATTTAAAAAAAAATCTTCCAAAAATAAAATATACTTCTCTGAAACTTTATTTGAGGAATATTAGCTGATTTAATGTATAATTATTCAGATTTGAAAAAAAAAATTATTTACTTTAAGTTTAAAGTAACACAGAAATGTATTTTTAAGACAAACAGTATCAGTGATTTTTAACCGACAACAGACATTTTTACTAATTGACAAGCAATGACAAGTGCTTATAAGGTGTTGAAATGTTTATTGATATTCTGTGGAAACTTTATCTCCTAAAACATAATTTAAGAATATGGCAGGTGAGTGCCTTTTTATATAATTTTTAAGTACTCAGGAAGGTAGCAACAGAGAGTGAAAAGAAAGGAGAAAGCATAAACTACAAGAAGACAGAATGCATGGTCATCAGTAAGAGGAAGAGCCCGAAATGTGATTTGCAGGTCGGGAACACTAGAATCAAGCAGACACAGAAGTTTAAATATCTTTGACAGAGGACTGTAAGTGCGACACTGAGATCCATAGACATATTGGGATGACAAAGGATGCATTCCAATAGCTGGGCAGAGTCTTGCGAGACAGAAGGATTCCTTTGTTAACAAAGAAAAGAATACTGAGCTTTTATGTGACATCTGTCCTCCTTCATGGCAGCAAATGTTGGACGATTTCCTCAAAGATGAAGAAGAGACTCGAGGTGATGGAGATGTGTTTCTACAGAAGGATGCTGAGGATAACATGGACCAAGCATGTGAGCAATGATGAGGTTCTAGAGAGGTTGCAAACAAGGAGGAGTCTTATACTTAACATCAGGAAGAGGAAGCTGAAGTTCCTGGGACACATAAGGAGGAAGGAGGGTCCGGAGAATCTGATACTCACAGGTCGAATAGAGAGAAAGAGAGACAAGGGAAAACAACACGTGACATACCTGGCAGGTTTAAGTAAGTGGATGACAGACTTGGTCTGGGGGAGGAAGCAGAGGAAAGGAACTTGTTGAAAACTGCAAGGGAGGTGGAGAGCCATGATTGCCTACATTCTAAAAAGACATGACACATAAAGATACAGTATTGGTTTTTTTTGTCAGGTTCTTCACTATGGCATCCAGTCATAACTGAGATGAGAAAAGGAAACACAATAACCTTAGTATTGGTGACAAATTGGAACTTATTAAGTTGGAGTTGGGAGTTTCTGTGGCATAACGTGACATACACAGCATCTCCCTCTATTTGTGTGTGTATAATTTGTTTTAAGTTACTATATAGGCATGTTGGAGTAAAGGATAGCTGTTCGGAGAGATAAGTTTGAATTCCAGTCGAACACATTACATTCACTTATGTGCTAATACCCTTGGGAAAATTATCACATCCTCTTCTTCTCTCCCCAGCTATGGGTAAATAGGGGGACAGACCAGCTTCTATAGCCTTGGATGACAACTGGTCTACCGCAGAAAGAAATCGCAACCTACTGCGGAAAAAAATCTACCTCATCAGTCATGTATCTTTCGATACATGAACGCCTAAGCGTGTATCATGCATGGCACATAACTGATATAGGAACTTAAAAATAAAATACATATACATATATACTGTATTTACATTTATTTACAATAACTTTGTACTGTACTGGGTGGTTTCAGGCCATGAAAAATGTGCTTCAAATTAATGTACAAATGGTTTTAATAGACTATCCCCCCTATTAATCTGTTAAATTAAGGTTCTGCTGTATATCTTGAAACTTTTACCAATGTCAGGTAATATTAATTTTATTGTAGAAACATTGACAATAAGATCTGATAATAGACTTCTGATGTTTACATTTATTTTAAATTCACATTTGTGATGTATTTTTATATGAAATTAAGAGTTACTAAGTAAAAAATTTCAAGCATATAATACATAAAAAATAAACACGTAGTGGTAAAATGTATTCAGACATTACTAAAAATTTGGGTCTGTCACTGGATCTAACCAACGCCTTTATCCACTGTGCCATGTGTCCTTGACAAAGAGTGTGAGTTCAATACCCTGTTAAGGCAGTGGAGAACTTTCAGAGGGTAAATTAGCAGGAGATAACTGATAACTGACATCCATCAAACATGGCTCGTGGAACTAGAACAGTCTACCCCAGTGATCGAAATAAAGGGTTCAGTTCGAAATTCCAACCACCTGAAGAAGGCCGGTGCGTACAACGGCCGAAACGTTGTGACAAATATGGCGACAAAGATGAGGACAATAGTCCGACTAATGTAAATACTGTACATAATACCTCATCTCAGAAATATAGAAAGATTATTATAGTTAAAGTAAATGAGCTCTCAACAGAACTAAAATTCGACATCACTAACACAATGAAATTTGATAAGTACTCTGTATTTGCTTAGTGACTGACAACTTAATGAAGGTTTGATCTATAGGGACACTGACATGATGTTAAATATCCCTGTCAGTATGACTGAATTGATTATTTTAAAGCAGAAGTTTAGCCTCACCAATAACTTTCTTTGAACTACCACTCAATTGAAATCTATTTTCACAAGCAAGTTAAAATGCACAGAAAAGTTAGTCATTTTGTAAGTATGGAAATTGGAATGAGAACAGACTTATCCCCGCATTCCATGAGTTGAATAAAGGGTTCAGTTCACCATTCTGAGAAAGTTATCAAGTATGGATACATTAGACGCCTGAAGAAGGTCAGAGGGTACAATACCTGAAATGGTGTGAGTATTGTAACCAAGATGTATATGGTAGTCTGAATAGAAAGGCATCTAATGTTGATAATTCCTTATCTAAAAAATTCTGATGTAAATATGTTTTGTTTAAAATAAATTCATTTTTCATTATTGGTTTATGACAGTTACTCATTTACCCTATGTATACAGGGTGTCTCTAAAGTCTGGACACACAGGCAAAAATGCATATTTTCAAGAAATGAAGATTTCAACAACATTTTATTGAATTGGAATATTAACAAATAGCATCTTCAATATGATTTTCATCATTTGTTATGCAAAGGTTGATGCACTTTGCAAGATTCATGTGAACTTGATGCAATAACTCCACATTGCTGTCAATATTAGCACATTTACTCTTTATGCACTCAAGTGTGTTGCATCTGTGATTTTCATTGAGTACACCTTCTCCTTTAGCATACCCCAGAAAAAGAAGTCAGTTCTTTCTTTCTTTCAACACAACCATGTTTAATCTGTGGAAGCAAAAAAAATATAGTTAATGAGATTTTCTCTGTCCAGACTTTAGTATCAGTCTGTATACTGGGTAATTAAAAGACAAAATGGGAAAATGTTATAGTTTTTGTGCACAAAAAGGACTTTGTCAGACTAAAGCAATGTTCTAATTGAGGGAATTTTATAATGTAACATATAGTGTATGTGTCTTTGTGCATGTCCAAGCAACTCCTCCATTCCCACTGGTCTGATTTCAATGATTCATAGTTCATTCAAAAGCCCTATAAAAGTTAGGCACATAAAACAATTTTTGTTGAGCTCAGATTCAGTGTTGCCAGATTATGCGAGGTTAAAAATATATATTAATACAGTATACTAGCCATTATCGTTGCCTTCATGATTCAAGGGGAGTAACTCTTATTTTTCTTTTGTGTCCAAAATTGCAGTTAGCTCAAAATTTTAAGCTAGCTCCTGTGGAGGACTCTTGGTTTGGCCATTATCACAATAGCTAGGAAGGAGTAGATGTGACAGGCATCAATAAACTACAGAAGAACTCAAAACTGATCACTGCATTTAAGTATTAAATTAATGTTTAAGCTTACCTTTTAAAAGTTCAATGATGATTCTTCTGCTGCCACTTAATTTAAAGATGATTTGATGTACATAGATCCTTATTTTCTGTAGAAACAATTATTTTTATTTCATGGGTGACAGAACGGGACAATTTATAAGATTAAAATAAAATTAAGATAAAATTAATGCAGTATAAAGATGGGAAAATAGAAATTAGAATTAGTTATACATTCCACATTTGAAGAGTTAGAGAAACATAATAGCTGATTAAGTAAAATCTATATTATGAAATCTATATCAATAAATGCAAAATTGAAGCTCAATTCTCCCACAAATTCTGAGATTAAAATGCCCCAGCTCTACTTTATAGTAATTTGTATTTACTCAACCCCCCCATGAGGTCAGTTTGTGACATGGTTGATTTAATGTGGAGAGCGCATGTGCGTACACCCAGGCTAGGAACAAAAATTGCCCCAGTCCCTGCAACAGTTGGTTGTGCTGGCCTCGGTGTGAGAACTGATCTCTTTCTCTGATGCAATGAGAGAGTATGGCTTGGTCAGCTGTTTCACAGGGCTGGGCACCTCTCAGTATAATTTTTCTCAGTTGTGACTCTGCCCTAATTTGCATATTGATTTAAAAAAAAGTTTATTTAATTAATTAACTGTCCTTCATTACTATTCTTTTATTCAAGGATTTTTTGATTTTCATATCAAAAATAGTTTAGGAATATCATCTTATATAGTGCAGAAAACTGTTTGAAATTTGCATTTTACTTGGCCTTCAACAAGTTGGCATCTATTTGTAAAACTTTCCTTAACTATAACAAGCCACTTTATGAAGGAAATGTTCATTTAAAATTTTTGTTTCTAAGATTTCAAATAGTGAATATATCTTATTTTGTGAAGCAATAGCGAGCATGTGAAGCCTGCTAATCATATATATTTACATATATATATATATATATATATATATATATATATATATATATACACATATATATATATATATATGGGGGGGAAGGGAAGAAATATAAACATAAATGTTGGTTGCGATTATGCACTGGGGGGGAAACACTGAGGATGTAAAGATGCTAAATTTAAAATTTGAAAGGTGAAATGTTGTAAGAAACAGAACAGAAATTTACTGAATATCTAAAACATTGAAACAATTTAACTCTGAGCAATGACCACACAAGAAGGCTATATCGATAGAATTTCTTTATCAAGAACAATCAAACACTTGTGAAGGGCATACCATAAAAAAGATGCGGTGAGGAGTACCAATAGATGATGCATGCATGGAGGAGGCAGGCTGACATTTCTACACAGGGGATGCGGCTATCCTTCATTAGTTAGTTCACATGACCACTATGCTCTGCCAATACCTCATAGATAATAGACTATTCTGTTTTGACTGCATGAAAAGATGGAAATGGCAGATCAGAAATGCTACTTGGTTTCAGTGAGAAAATGAAAGAAAGAAGGGTTGATAGAAGTGATAGAAGTGTCTCCTGCCAATAACTCATAAATAATGAACTGTTCTTTTTGTTTGTTTGTGTGGAAAGACATATCAAATACACTACTTGGTTTCAGTAAGAAAGAAAGAAGGGAAGATAGAAATGTTTACAATCTGTTTCACTGAAATGGAAAAAGTTGTCAATTTTATATCTTTTCATGATTGTTATTGCAATATTTTGTTAATGTTGTTAACCTCAAATATTTAACAATGTGATAAGAGAATTCTTACAGATATTTAATTGTTGTATAACTCTCCATGAGCTTATTCAATCCTTAACTTAAGAATTAAGATTCATCAAATAGAAAACCCATGCCCTCCCTCCATTAGTTAGTTCCATTGCTAGATTGCACGACCATTACACTTTGCCATTACTATTGCATTCAGGTCAGGACTTGGAGTAAAAATGTGTTTTGCTATTGTGGTTGTAAATATCATGGAATGGAGTATACATATTATTTACATATTGTACATACATTAACTCTAGGTGTATGAAATACTTGGAACCTGAGGGCAAAAATGTTATTGACATATTATTATACATAAATCATTTCTAGGTGCATTAAAGGCTTAAGAGCTAAGTAGGTTCACAACTATGACTACTATTTAATTATGTATACTGTTAATATCCAGGATATTTACCATGTTGGTCCTGCTGGCAAAAGAAATCAAAGAGATAGAACTACAAAAGAATATAATTGTCATTATGCTATGAAGTGGTCATTTAAAATTTTTACATTCCATGGAGTTAGGAGACCTCAAATCTATTAATTTGAATGAAAAAACAGTAGAACCATGAAATTTAGGTATAATTCCATCAATAAGATTGCATTAATTTGAGGAAGTCCTTTTATAAGACAAAACATGTTGCATAGAATTTTTTCTATTTTGTCATTCAATTACCTAATATTTTTCTGATATATATATATATATATATATATATATATATATATATATCAGAAAAATATTAGGTAATATATATATATAAATTATGTAGTGCGTGTTCAATTTATATAACGTAAATCACTCATACGAAAAAACAAATAATGAAGCTAATTATATGGCAAGAATCATTCTCGCAAACAATATTTAATAATAAAATACAATCAACTTCGAATCCATTAATAAATGGTATGATCCTTGTTTATAAATTCTGGTTTTATCAGGTCTTATTTTTTCTACTAGCCCGGCTTTCAGTCGTTTCGAACGACCATCATCAGGTAAACATTTAAGTGAGTTTTTGTTAAATTCCAGGTAATAATGAGACATCGAAAGATAGTGCAGACCGAAAGAAGTGTTTTTTTTAGCAATGTGATATTGTTAAATGTAAGAATAATTTTGGAGCGTGCAGTCGCGACACTGAGGTTGAAATTTTTTTTTTAAATTTGAAAATTGTGCGTTCTTGTACTGAAGAAGTAAGCTTTTTCTTATAGTAAAGGTAGTTCATTAACGTATTCGAAGTTGATTGTATTTTATTATTAAATATTGTTTGCAAGAATGATTCTTGCCATATAATTAGCTTCATTATTTGTTTTTTGTATGAGTGATTTACGTTATATATATATATATATATATATATTCTCCTGATGTTTACATATTCACTTATATAATAATTTTTTTTTTACTTTAATACTCTATACTGTTAAAAATCTTTGTAAAAAGAAGCAAAAATAAAAGCAAACACTGATTTAACTTTTAATGTTCTCTTCATCCACTGTATAATCTCTAAGCAACTTTCCTTGTTTCAAATGCTAACTGGATGTATAGAGAGGGAGTTACTCTTATTGTCATCATTACTAACTTTATTCATTTACCTGTCCAATATTTTATTATCTAATAAAAATATCCTAAATAATAAAATATGCCTACACACTCTGATTGAATCTTGTGTTTCAACTTTAATCTAGATACTGGAGTGTTACAAATGAAGACTTTGTGTCCTGCCCTGTTGAGAAACTGGCTGCTCCTGGGTGTATTGTAGTTGTATGGGTCACCAATCGACAAAGTCATCAAAGATTTGTTAAGGAGAGACTGTTCCCAAGGTGGAATGTCCAGTTCCTGGCAAGGTGGCATTGGCTGAAGGTAAATTTGTTTTCCTTTTATAATTCAAATAACTTTCTGCTATTGTAAACAGTTTGTCAAAATGAAATAATAATCTTAGAAGAAAGTTTAGCTCTGAAAAGGAAACAAAATGTCATCATATACCTTATAGCATTAACTTTTGTTATATACTCTATAATACATATGAAAGCTGTGCACCATAAGACACTGAAATCCAAAGCCACATAAGAATATTCGGAGACATTTTCCTGAACCTAAGTAAAGTATTAAGTGTTTTGTATTTCATTTTTGAGATGAATAACTATCAATATTCTTGTATTATTTTGAACTATTGTTCTCACTTGGTTAATATAGATGTTATTATAAACCCAACGTTTTGACCAAGTACCCTCTGGTCATCATCAGGTATCCATTGATTGGCTAATATGAGATATCTGTTGATTATTGTGATATTTTGTTCCTGTGTGAAGTCAGTTATTTTTCATTCCTGCTGAATCTGTGCTTCACTGTTCCAATGATTGAACTCATGACCACTAAATAAAAGTAACATGTATAACCAACTCCTATATCCACCATACCACCATCCTGAAGGACATGGTGTGTTTTTGGAGCCTTTTATATTCAATGTCAGGTTGTTTTGATATTTGATTATGATGTCAGAACAACAATAAATGACATCACAGAGACAAAATATCACAATAATCAACAGATATCCCATATCAGCCAATCAATGAACACCTGATGATGATCAGAGGGTACTTCATTGAAACATTGTCTATAATAACATCTATATCAAACTAGACAAGAACAATATTTCAGAATAATAGAAGAATAAAGTACCAACGTTTAGTTTGGTTTGGTTAACTTTGTTTTACAGCATATTAAACCTTAGTGGGTTATTTAATGTCAACAAGATTTTTAGGATAGGTTCATATGAATAGAATAAGTATTCTTTATAAGAAATCAGTTTGTAGATCAGGTTTCATTGATGTATTTTTGTAAAGAGGGATTTTGTCAAGAATCAAATCTGTTGCTGGTATATTTTTTTCAAAAAATGTATTGCTGGTATTTTTACTATAAAAATCTATTTTTATACTTTTATAGTGTTTTGACCTCAGTTTGGTGGTTAACTATTTGCCCATAGCTGGGACCCTAACAGGTGCTGTCACTCCAGATCAGGGTGGACCTGGGGACAACATTAATTAAGAGGTGGTTCTACACTCCTCAAAACCGTCCTATCAGAAGCCTTGCTGCCAGATGTAGTTTATCATCATACCCAGGTTGACTTAAGAGATAGGAAAATGTACCAAGAAACAAGTACTGAATTGCTATGTAACACCTAATCTCCTATATGGTAGTGAATACTGGATAATCTCTTCACAGATAAAGTGACTTGAAATGACAGATGTGATTCTACCAATGAATAGTAAGAATACAATGAACAATATGTAAACAACAAGGAAGTTTTAAGGAAAGTAGGAACTAACAGAAAACTGATGCTGACAATCTGAGATAGCTGAAATTTCTGGGATTTAAGAAGGAAAGAAAGCCTGGAGAATTTAACACCAACAAGACATATTGAAGGCAAGAGAAGCAGAGAGAAACAGTGATCTAATCAATGTGTTTGTTTGAATAAATGGCAGAATAGAAACAAAGAGGAATGCTAAAGGGTCAAAAGTTAGTTTGAGCAACAAAAATAGGCAGTTGTGGAGAGCCATAAGCACCAGATCACATGGCATAGCCCAGATAATGTAACGAAAAAGATTAACTTCAGCATCTTGGCAAATTTTTCACTTGAAATTTGATCACAGATTTTTTGTAATAAAACTCACATCAGCCAACATTCAAGCCCTTACAAATGAAAATGTGCAAGTAGAACTTTCTGATAAATGAGAATCCAAATTGATGTCCCTAAATCTTGACCAAAGTAACATAAAGGAATCAAACAATGTAATCATATCTTCTTTAGTCAAAGTTTGTGAGACAATTTTTTTCTAGACAGAAAAAGGTACATTTGTGAGATGACAATCCTCATTTGTAACAATTAATAAGATAAACAAAGAGAATAGGAATAACACTGGAAGGTATAATACTAAATAATTAACAAAGAAAATAAAAAAGACATTTAATGTTCTGAGAAATCACTTTGGAAAATTGGAAACCAAATTAACAAAGTGAAACAGCATAGACATTGTGCTAAAATTTGAAGAAAAGTAAAAAAAAAAAAAAAAAAAAAAAAAATCATGATAGACTCATGTAATTGAAACCAAAACAGAAGAAATGTTCTAGTTTCAAAAAACACATTGAGTCACATTTCAGATCGTTATCCTTATCTTCATTGCCATATTCACAATGTTTCAGCTGTTGTATGCTGCAGCCTTCGTCAGGTGATTGGAATTTCAAACCAAACCCCTTATTTCGTCCACTGGGGTAGATTGATCTAGTTCCATGTGCCATGCCTCTTCCAGATGTCTCAGTTATTTCTCTTTAACTCAACTTGCCAAGTTTTGGTTCATCACTGATGTAGCCTGGTATTGAACTCACAACCCTTTGGGTCTAGTCACTGGATCTAATCAACTGGACAATGAAGATGAGGATAACAGTCTGAATAATGTAAATAATGATAATATCTCATTTAAAAGATATAGACAGAAACTATGATCTGGAATTGGAAT
>OZ038482.1:103001770-103019270 GCA_964036315.1 Acanthosepion esculentum | reverse complement strand
GACACAGAAATACCCTTTGGAAATATATGAATCCATATCCATCTATTCTTCCCCAGCTATGGGTTGAATAGCAGGACAGACTGCATTCTGTAGCCTTGGTTGGCAACCAGTCTACTGCAGAAAGAAACAGCAGCCTACTGCAGGAAAATATTCTACCTAGTCAGTTATAGATCAAAAGAAACATGATTGCCCAAGTGTGTATGACATATTGCACTGAAGTGACTGACTGTTGTTATCATGGTTGAATAGCAGGGTAGACTGGGTCATATACCCTTGGTTGGCAATCAGTCTACCATAGAAAGTAATGATAACTTACTGCAGGAAAATCTGCCTAGTCAGTCATGAATTGAAAGAGAAATGATTGCCCAAGTGTATCTCATGTATGGCACATAACTGACTGAACCCTTTATGGATCATTTAATGTCAAAATCTTTTTTGTGTCAAATAATGTAAATGCTGTATTTTAATAAAGATACCTAAAAGAATGCTAAATAAATTGTAAAACATGTTGACAGAATGTGTGCCATTTTTTTTAGCCATTTTATTTCTGAGTATTTTTTTTTAACGTCTCCTTTTAAGGATGTAGACAGTAATGACTCTGTAGATATATTTTTTTATTATCTGTGAATTGCTATGCATTCTTGGGAAAGACAGTGGAATGATCTCTCATTGCCTTCTCCATGGTCTGGAATTCAGAGTTTTAGACTGCCATCCAGATTTAGAGAACCCAGTCTAATCTGGCATTTAACCCATACTTAGGGGAAAAGAGACAAATTTATACCTTTTCCAAGAGCATTTGTGCAAAAGTGAATACAACAGACTAGCCTGAAATTCGAACATGGATTGCTGATTACACTTCCCACACCAGTATCCATCACAACAGCTGCATATCTTTTATATATAAGATATATGCAGAATTAAATTAAAGACTTTTGGAAAATGAAAACATGAAAGACAGTTGATAGTTTTCTAGCCCTTAATATGTCTAAACTTTTATTCATATTTTTCTCCAGGTGACAACATCAGGTGAATTTGTATATGACCTTGATTCACCTCATAAGAAACCTTATGAAGCTCTTCTGCTTGGAAGATACCAAAACAAACATGGCTCTCCTCAGGGGATCAAAGAGCAAGAAAGTGTCAGTGATAGCAAGGAGGACAAACTTCCACAAGATAAGGTTATAATCAGTATCCCCTGCAGTTTACACTCAAAGAAGCCATATTTAGGAGGTAAGTTTTTAAGTCAAAATTTACATTGATTTTCCACATCATACTAATTACAGAGAAACTAATATAATATTTTAAAATATTAATGTTGATAGTGGTTAATGCTGATGATATAGGTATTCATAATTTGGATAAGAATAATCTTGAACAAAAAAATTAACATCCTCTCCCAAGTGTTTAAAAAAATAGGATTCAAAATAAACATTTTCAAAACATAAACTATGATCTGGAATTGTGACAAAAGCAATGACGACACCTACTCAGGATACATCATAAGAATTCAAGATGTGGAATTAGTAAATACCAAACATTTCAAATATCTTGGTGTATGGATGAAATTTAGCATAAGAGGTAAAAGAATTGAACATAGAGTAAGCTATGCAAGAGGTAGTTTTGCTCATCAATGCAAATTACTACAAACTAAAACATTAACCTAAAAACTCAAGCCATGTTTTTAGTTAGCTTCATTCAGATTGAGACTTTCATATGGATGACATGCATGGTGCCAAACTCATTCAGAAATATCTTTGAACATTCCAGACTGGTCCAAAAGAATCACAAACAAAGAACTGTACCAAATAATAGAAATCACATCACTTGAGGACTTTCAACAGTCGTAACAAATAAAATAGGTAGCATATATAACTTGATGAGAAAATAATGGCATAATCAAAATATTGATATTTCACTCTACTTCAATTAAAAGATTAGGAAGAAAACCCCCATCAATACTGGAAAGAACAATAATGGCTACTGAAAAATTTGTTTTAATAGAGAAATTTTATAAATTTCAACCAAAAGCAGTATTGGCTGCTCAGTCAATGAATGCTGAATGTTTCCTTATAAAGAAACAGCTAATATTACCATTACTATTTCAAGTACAGTTAATACCACAGAATAAAGTCAAATATTTATTTTTAATGATAACTTTAAAATTTATATCAGTATCATATTTCTGTAAGTTGTAGTTTTTATCAGAACTAATCTTATAATAGTAAGTGTAATGACAAAAGTATACAGGTGTAGGCTTTAAGAAAGATTTATTCAACTGAGAACACAGGGTTTGCACATAGTGTCCTTTTATAGTTCCAGTAAACATAAATAGCTCTCTCAAAGAGGAGAGTAACAAAAGAAGGGGCGACCACACTTGATTATTCATAACAGTAAGTACCTTCTAAAATAATTTGGATTTTACAAGTGCCATATCACACTCACATTATGAGATTACAATATTAAAGAGTCAAGCTAAGTACAAATATTAATAGTCTATGAAATATGATTAAACATTAACCTCAACTTTAAATATAAAATATATTTTTATCTATTTTGGGAGATAAAAATGCTAATATGGTAACTCATTTAGCTACTATGCAAATGGATGACAAAACAGAGTTTAAGGGATAGTAAAATGATAAACATTGCTAAGAGCTACAATGGATAGAAAGATGTGGAGAGCCATGACTGTCTATGTCCTGAAAGGATATGATATGTATAGAAGGTGAATTTAAGTATCTGGGTAGTGTGGTAACAGATGATGGTGAATGTGACAGAAATTTGCAGAAACTAAGGAATAATGAAAAATGCCTTCAGAAACTGAGCAAAGTATTAAGCAATAGAAAAATTTTGTTAGAAACAAAATAGTCCTGAATTGCTATATTATCTAATCTCTTACAAGAGTCAGCTGGAAAGTTCTATATAACAGTGATTGTTGGACAGTCTCTTCACAGATGAAGAAGAAAAACAATGTTATACTGATTATTACTAAAAAATACCATGGATATAGCATGTGAGTAACCAGGAAGCTTTAAGGGAAACTTGAACAAGGAAACTAATGATAAATATGCAGGGTGTGGCAGAAATACCTCCCACATAAGGGTAAGACAGTAAGAGGTATTTCTGGGAGTTATATGTGGGAGGTATTTCTGCCACATTCTGTATAAGACAATTTGAAAAATGCTTATTTTGATGTGTTTTATTAATCAAACATTGTCATCAGAAAAATCGATTTTTATTTCAACCAAATCTACAGTGGTGAGACAGAACATTATTCTCATTAATCATATGAATACTGGATTTAAAAAAAAAAAATTTTCACTTATCTTTATTATTTTTTAAATTAATTTTTTTTTTTTTTTTCAGTGTTCATATGACTACTGTGAATCACATTCTGCTTTGTCTGTGTAGATTTTGTTGAAATAAAATCCATTTATCTGATGACGATGTCTGATCAATAAAACATGTCAAAATGAGAGTTTTCCAAACTGACTTATATATTTACCGTTCTGTCAGATTCTCATCCAAATGGAGGGAACTCATAACATCACAAAGAGATAGATGAAATTTCTGGGACATGTAATGAGGAAAAAGAGCCTAGAGAATGGGTCATATTGAAGGCAAACAAAGCAGAAGTTGTGGAGTGTCATGATAGCCCACATTCTGAAGACACACATAAAAGAAAAAGATATTTAATTCAATCAAGTCGTTTTGAAAAAATTCAAACTCTCCACTTGCTACCTAGGCATAATTAGTTTAGTTTTGTGATAGCATTGGAATGAAACAGATGTAGTTGTCTCCCTTTGCACTATATGTAAAGCCAGTGAGAAGGCATGGAAAAGATTATTCCAGTGGATGAAAGAGTAATTTAAATCAAGTAACCTTATTCAGAACAAGGACAGAAAAGGATGGTAAAGCGTCGAATGACAGAAAGGGATGGTAAAGCGTCGAATGACAGAAAGAGATGGTAAAGCGTCAAATGACAGAAAGGGATAAATAAAGCGTCAAATGACAGAAAAGGATGGTAAAGCATCAAATGACAGAAAAGGGATGGTAAAGCGTTGAATGCCAGAAAGGGATGGTAAAGCGTCAAATGACAGAAAGGGATAAATAAAGTGTCAAATGACAGAAAAGGATGGTAAAGCGTCAAATGACAGAAAAGGGATGGTAAAGCGTCGAATTATAGAAAGGGATGGTAAAGCGTCAAATGACAGAAAGGGATGGTAAAGCGTCAAATGACAGAAAGGGATAAATAAAGCGTCAAATGACAGAAAAGGGATGGTAAAGCGTCGAATGACAGAAAGGGATAAATAAAGCATCAAATGACAGAAAAGGGATGGTAAAGCGCCAAATGACAGAAAGGGATGGCAAAGCATCAAATGACAAAAAGGGATGGCAAAGTGTCAAACAAAAGAATGGGATGGTAGAGTCAAAGCAGCAAAAGACAAGAAGTTGTGGAGTGCCATGATTACCTAAAGGGAGGCTGCATAAAAAAGAAACATCTTTATGCTTTTAATTTTGGCCAAATTTATACCTACACTTGAAGTCATATATTACATTTAGTTATTCAAATCAACTAGCACCTGATGAAGGCTGGAAGGGCACAGTGGCCAAAATGTTGCGATCATAACAACAAAGATGAGAACACTGGTCTGCATATAAATAATGCAAATACTTTTTATTATTTATTAAAATACAGACCTTGAAAAATGTCTTCAGTAAATGGATTTTGTACTAGGATTCTGTAAAGAGATACAATTAAATTTAAAATCTCACTTATCTATAAATCATTCACTGTAACCAATTTATTCTTGTAGGATTGGTTTTCAAATTCTTAGCAAAACAAGCAGACCTTCCAGAGTAAATAATAACAATATAATTATCTTTTCAGTTATTCATTGAAGTACAAATTACAGATATTTATCTAATTATACAGAATTAATATATTTATTTGTATGAAGCATACATACAAAGTTTACCTTCAAATATATATATATATATATATATATATATATATATATATATATATAGACAGAGAGAGAGAGAGAATAAATAGGCCAGTTAATGAAATTTGAAGGATAAAAAGCCAACAAAATGATACCAATATTGTCAATAAAATTGATATTTATTTCATATAAACCTTTTGACTGAAACAAAGCACTAAGAGACCAATTTTAAAGTCGGTATCTTTGTACATGCCTATATTCTTTTTCAGCGAGGAACAAACAAAGAAGTGAGACTTATTCTTTCAAAGAATGTTGTTGTTTGGAGGTCTCCCTGTGGAAGTTATACTCTCTGAGTAAAACCAAATCTCTGTTCAATCCCTTAAAGTTTGAATTTATTTTGAAACTCCGATCTACGTCTTACCTCAAGGCTGTTGAATGAAGATGCCCAAAGTATACATCTGATTTCATCTGCATTACGATGTAGCATATACAGTGTGGCAATAAAGTGACTATATAGTGACTTTCAATAACAATTAAGACAAAGCAATTAATCAACAGTCGAGAAATTTATTATTAAAATGGGTCTGGTTAATAACAATGAAATGCTATAGTAAACAATAGTAAATTAATTACTGATACTGTTCGAACTGCAAGCCACCTGCTTCAATGCTTTGCTTTTTATTATAAGTAACTGTATAGTAACTTTATTGCCATTCTGTATATATATATATATTATAGATTTAATTTCATATATGAAGATCTTCATAGCTGAGTGGACAAAGCATGACAGATCAGATGGTGGTTCATCCTGCAAAGGAGAACATAAGTTTGAATCCTACCAAAGGGCACATTTTCTTTATGTTTTATTGAGTGTGCAGGTTGGTAGACAAAATAGACACTGTTTAAAAAAATAGAACAACTACTTAAATATGAGTAGCCACTAAAAATAATGTTTGAAATAATAATATACATATATATATATATATATATATATATATATATATACATAGATGTATTTATATATAAAGTTTGTTTAAAGACTAACAAAAGTTCTTTGTCAAGAAGGTTTTGTTTATTTGTTTTTTTTTTCTATATCTGGGATCATTTTCCTGGTTTCAAGTGGATATAAGTCATTATCAAGGAATTTAAAAAAGTTTTCTGCAATGTCAGTTTCTTCTTTTTCCAGTATTGAGTCATCACATTTTTTTTGTTGTTGTTTTTAAAGCAATGCTTATGTTCAATTTCAGTGACTTTTATTACTTATTAAATATGTTTAGTATATTTGTTTCTAAATTTGATAAAATTTTATTGATGTTTCTTTTCTTTGCTTTTAATGCTTGATGTTTTAAGTATTGAGAATCGTTATTTTGTAATTTTTTTATAGCTTGTGTGATTTTGTATTTTTGTGTTATTGGTAAGGATTTGTTAGATTTCTTAATATTTGTTTTTGTTATGTTGATTAAATTATATTATTATGTGATTAAATTGAACTAATTATAGGATAAATGACAAAATCATCATCTTAATAATTTTGTAAGTGTGTAACCAATGCATGCTTTCCTCTTATGATTGCTGCATAGGGTTTAGCAAAGGCTCTGGAATATTCTCTCTCTCTCTCTCTCTATATATATATATATATATATATGAGGCACATTGTAGTAGTAGATAGTGGCTTGGATTGAGGAATCGGAAAGCCGAGTTCAAATTTCAGTTGAATCCATTTACATTCACTTATGTGCTAATACCCTTGGGAAAGGAATTAATCCTCTTCTTCCCCCTCCAGCTATGAGTAAATAGCAGGACAGACTGGTTTCTATAGACTTGGATGTCAACTGGTCTAGGAGAAGGACAACTCTGAATACAAAACCTGCGAATGGGTGTTTGGGGACCTTGTGGCACGTAGTGCACCAGGTCTCTGTATTTGGCCCTTCAAAAAGTGTGGTTGGTTCTGCACAAAGCCTTCACCACTATAATGAAATCGCATGTGCTGGTGTTTGGCTGTTCCTAGCAACTGAGCTGCTTGACCCTCATATTTTGAATACAACAGGAGAGTCTACCACATATATATATATATATATAATTTCAGATATAGCTAAAAAGTTTGTAAAAGGACATCATCAATAAAGACAAAAAGAAGACTTATTTTAGCCAATGCATTTTATCCTCTGATTGACTTTATCAAGGCAAATGCAAGGATTTTATTTTGCAACAAGTATTTATAAATGAATGTAAAAATTTTGTTAGTTTTTCAAAATTTTTAAATTTAAGAGATGGTCATAAATATTCATCAGATTAACAGAAGAGTTTAGGAAAATTATGGAAGATGCTAGGTGATATAATTTAATGTCTAATAAACAAAAGTGAATAAATGATCTTGAATATTTTTCTAATGTAATTAATATTTATATTATTTTAGTTTGTGATTAATTCATGTATTATATATTTTAAATAGAAAGAGGTTATGATTCTAACTGTTTTCTTTTAATTACCTGAAGAAGAAAACATAGAAAACACTTTCAAAAAAGTGATTGATTGCTTAATTATTTATATATAAACACATATAGTTTTAAAGAATTAATGGATTTCATTTTTTTAATTCAGCATGTTTTATTACTTCAAATATCACTTGTATTTGAGTAGATGTTCCTTTTTTTTTTTTTTTAAAGGGTTTATTTCATCAATTGGTCTGTGCACTTGAGAAAACTTAATAAAGAAAATATGCTCACTGGCAAGATTTGAACCAGCTTCTCTTTTGCAGGAGAAACCATCTTTTGATTCAGCATGATTTCACTGCTCAGCTACAGAGAGCTTCACAGTTCTATTTGCCTTAATGTATATTCACTCGTTCAGATTTCCTTGAAAGACATATCTGCTCGGTTTCATATCTGAAATCTAAACAAAGGAGGGCACATTTTCTTTATTAAAATTTCTTGAGTGCACAAACTGCTAGATAAAATCTATCTCCCCTCTCTCTCTCTCTCTCTCTATATATATATATATATATATAAACTGTATCTATCTATCTATCTATCTCTTTATATATATATATATATAAACTGTATCTATCTATCTATCTATCTATCTCTTCATATATATATATATATATATATATAAACTGAATCTATCTATCTATCTATCTCTTTATATATATATATATATATATATATATATATATATATAAACTGAATCTATCTATCTATCTATATATATATATATATATATATATATATATATAAACTGAATCTATCTATCTATCTATATATATATATATATATATATATATATATATATATAAACTGAATCTATCTATCTATATATATATATATATATATATATATATATATATATATATATATATAAACTGTATCTATCTATCTCTTCATATATATATATATATATATATATATATATATATATATATATATATATTCTGATGTTTAGTCATTGGAATATTACTGATTTTAGGAAGTTGGTCAAGCCAAGAATTCTTTCAGTATTACCTTATGTGTATGTGCTGGGGGAGGTGGTGTAATAGATAGCAACTTGGAATAATAAATGTGAGAACCTAGTTACTTTATTACATTCATTTGTGTGCAAATACCCTTGAGAAAAGTATGAATCTATTTCTTCAATTCCTCCTCGATATGGGTTAAATAGTAAGGTAGACTGGGCTCTTTAGCCTTGGTTGGCAAACAGTCTAGGCAAAAGACAACTCTGAAGGCACAAGCCTTCACCACCATAATCATGAGTGCGAGTAGTCTGCCTGTTTGATTCTAAGAACTAAGCTGATATACCATCATATGTCAGATACAATGGAAGTCCATTTTATATACATGAGTGAGGATTTATATCTTTTGGAAAACATTAGATAGTACACATTATTGCAATATAAGTGGCACTAATAAATTCTCTGAATCATGAAGACAACACTCATGTTACAATGGTTAGTCTAGTATAAAGTAATGCAAATAATGGTTAGTTTGATAGTAATGTAAAGCAAATAATAGCATCATAGTGATGTAAAGAAAATAA
Source organism: Acanthosepion esculentum (assembly GCA_964036315.1). NCBI lineage: Eukaryota > Metazoa > Mollusca > Cephalopoda > Sepiida > Sepiidae > Acanthosepion > Acanthosepion esculentum. Next base: position 103,010,292 of record OZ038482.1, on the reverse strand, counting down.
TGGTTTGACTGTCTATAATATAAGTAAATAATGGTTAGCTTAGTTGTAATGCTGTCCACATTTTGTGACTGCCATTCTTCCTACATGCCTCATGAATATGTGCCTATGCAAAAGTTAGTCTTACTGAACAAATGTCTTAAATTCTAGGATAATTATATAGTTCGGTTGGCTGTAAACAGACAGTAGTATTGGGATATTTAAAAAAATATATCCTCTTTGTTTCTTGTTTTTCCCATTTTGCATGTTTTGGATATTTTATTTTCTGACTTTTGTCAGTTGAATCCCCCCCCCCAGTGCTAAACTTGATTGGTTTCATTCTGTATTGGGTCATTACCTATATTCTGTTGTCACGGAACATTATACTGACTAATTTGTTTCATAGATTTATAATAATGTTTTCTTATTAAATGTCAGTTACTAATCCTTGGCCATAATAGCAGCCAAAGCAATAGAATCACACACACCCATATTTTACCAAGTCATTTAAGTACTTCAAAAAGAATGAGTAACAATGCAATTAAGGAAAAAAAAAAAAAATCAACACAAAATAAATATAATAACAAGAAAGATTCTTCCAAAATAATGTCCCTCATTAATTTCTATAATAACTCCAATAGATACAGGAAGCACAATAACCCCATTGAATAGAGCAAGTTTTCAGCTGCAAAGCACTAAATTTTCATATAAACTCTACTATTGGTTATACATTTTTAAGTTTGTCTTTTCACTATTTGGTAGTTATGTTGGACTGCCTGGATTGTGGTATTTCACACATATTGCTGTCACCCCTGCTGAAACATATTATGCATATTTAACTTGGATAAAGTAAGGCTCAATTACCTACTTATAGAACGGGAATCTCTCGGGGGGACTTCTTCAAATCTCTATCTGCCAACTTCATTTTCCAAACCAAAATATAAACACTATAATTTTTAAAATAAATTTTTTTAAAATCTGACATTGTTTGTTATTACTATAAACATTAGGTACACATGTTTGAGTTGACACCTTTGCTAACATCTACTGCAATTTTTAAATGACATGTCCCTTCAGTATGAAGGTGATAATGACTCTCCGCAGCTTCCTTTTCTTTATTATCTGGGAATTACTATACATTTTTGGAAAAGGTAATGAAATGGTTTGTAGGAAAATGAAATAAAACTGATAAATAAAATAATAATAGTGATTAATAAAGAAAAAGGAATTGATTTTCCCATGATGCAAGTTATAAACAAAACAGAAAAGGGTGTGGTTTTATGACTCCCACTTCCAGAAAACACAGAATCTTTCTCTTTTCCACTTTCCAACGATATTGTATTTTAGCAGCCCTACTCATGTATTTTCATCAACATCATTCAGATGTTTTTTAGCAGCCCCACTCATGTATTTTCATCGACATCATTCAGATGTTTTTTAGCAGCCCTACTCATATATTTTCATTGACATCATTCAGATGTTTTTTAGCAGCCCCACTCATGTATTTTCATCGACATCATTCAGATGTTTTTTAGCAGCCCCACTCATGTATTTTCATCGACATCATTCAGATGTTTTTTTAGCAGCCCTACTCATGTATTTTCATTGACATCATTCAGATGTTTTTTAGCAGCCCTACTCATGTATTTTCATTGACATCATTCAGATGTTTTTTAGCAGCCCTACTCATGTATTTTCATTGACATCCTTCAAATGTTTTTTAGCAGCCCTACTCATGTATTTTCATTGACATCATTCAGATGTTTTTTAGCAGCCCTACTCATGTATTTTCATCGACATCATTCAGATGTTTTTTAGCAGCCCCACTCATGTATTTTCATCGACATCATTCAGATGTTTTTTAGCAGCTCCACTCATGTATTTTCATCGACATCATTCAGATGTTTTTTAGTAGCCCCACTCATGTATTTTCATCGACATCATTCAGATTTTTTTTAGCAGCCCCACTCATGTATTTTCATCGACATCATTCAGATGTTTTTTTAGCAGCCCTACTCATGTATTTTCATTGACATCATTCAGATGGTTTTTAGCAGCCCTACTCATGTATTTTCATCGACATCATTCAGATGTTTTTTAGCAGCCCTACTCATGAAGTAATTGAATCGATTATTCCAACTCGGCTAAGAGCTGTCTTGAGCTTGACCATTTTAACCATCGTTATTCTAACTTACTTCTGAACAAAAAGAAAAGGGGCATGTCCAAGAGACATTAAGAAATTTGTTTCACTACAGTCACCATAAAAAGGAATAAATGCCCATAGCAAGTTTTTGTATTTCCTTATTTACACATTAAACATGCACCTTTACCTAAAATACACACACGTAACCTGTTAAATTCAATAAGTTTTCTATTGCCATGTCCATAGTTTGAATTCAGAGTTTTCCTTTTCTTTTCTGATTTTTTTGCTACCCAATCATAGAAATAACAATTTACCCTGTTATTTAAACCATAGCTAGGGGAAGAAAAGATGGGTTCATGCCTTTCCTAAGAACATTTGTGCAGAAGGGAACATAATACACTAACCTGGAATTTAATATTCTTGCTGATCCCACTTTCCAGATACTAACCACACATTCACTGCTTAATCTCTGTAAATCTTCAGCAAGAAATGAGGATAATTCTTAATATGTGCAATTATTCTTCATAAAGGAATTTACTGATTGATGTAATGAATATGCATACACCTGGGTTCCCCCTCACAGTAATATGATTGGCTGGTGTCAGTCATAAATACAGACTGATGTGGAGGTACATCGCCTACGCCTATTGCCTATACATAAGCCTAAGCATATTGCCTACGACTACGACGAGTACCAGTCCATTATGGCTACCTGCTAGATTGTCCTACCCGATTACCGTAGCCAAAACCACTTAGCTACTTCGAACAAATATATCCCTTTCCAGGACACTAATTTCACTAATGCACTTCTGCTTTGTATGTACTCTCATGTCATTTGCCATTTTGCCAAATTAACAAGGCAAAAAAAATATTATCAGTCGGGAGGTTCAGCTTCAATTGATATACAACCAACATTCTTCTCTAAGATTGTGGGCTAATATACGAACATAGGATGCAATACTTTTGGAATGATTTATATGTATCAATCAAATAAGAATAAAATAAACCAGTAATAAACAAAGCACTGACCTCTGTCAAAATTGTAGCATACCAGTGACCACTTTTTTTTGTGTAAGATAGTGGCAAGGATAGTAAAAAAGCAAACATTACTAAAAGTTACAAAGGTGTGGTGACTCATGATTGCCCACATCCTATGACACATAAAAGAAGATCTGATGTTAGATAGGACACATGATGAAGTGGGTTCATGCCTTTTCAAAACAGATTAATGTGAAGTGAAAGTGAACATCAGTTAGAATTTAAATCCAAATCATGGAATCCCATAGGCTGGCCATTATACCATAAAAATTTCAGATCAACATTCCTATTCTGGGTAAGATGATAAACTACACCCAGCAGCAAGACTTCTGATTGCATGCTTGGAGGTTTTGAGGAGCATGGAAAAACCACTTAACTTCTGTTGTTCCCAGGTCCACCCTTACCTATGGTGGTAGCACCTGTTAGTATACCAGCTATGGGTGAATAGTGAACACCCAAACAAGAATTAATAGTACATTTATTTTAATAAAATGACCAGAAATGCATTTTTATAGCAAAATATCAATCGGTACAATACTAAACAATATAAAAGTACATTTTTATAGTAAAATTACCAACAATATGATCTACAAACTATATACAGTCAATGACAAAATTATTCATACACCCATCAATTCTGAATGCTTTTATCTCCATTTCTCAGAATCTAATGCCCGTATGATGCCAGTTTTTTATAAGTTAATAAGCACAAAAAAAGGAATATAAAACTCAATTTTCAGAACAATAGATTAAATACAACAAATTTGACAGGCGAATTATGTTATGCAAAATAGGAAAAGACAAAATTATTCATACAGTAGAAAATATTGTTTTAAATTGATTGATTCATGTAAGTATAAGTAATTTACATAATTATTTTATTGGTGGAGACTTCTAGACTATTTCTTCAGTAGAATATTTGTGATAATTCCAGCAAAGGGCATCATGTGGTGCATAGAGTGTCACCATTGTTATTCTTACATTAACAACTCAATAGGGAAGACAAAAGATTTTAGCGTTGACTTAAGACAGAGAATTATTAACTTCTACAAGTTGGGAAATAGTTACAACACTATTTCAAACAATTTAGCTATCCCTAGATCTATGGTACAGTCTGTTATAAAGAAGTTTAAACAGTTTGGCATGACAGAGAATTTACCTGGCTGTGGAAGAAAACCTAAATTGTCACTTAGAAATGCACAAAAACTGTGTTACGAGATTAATATAAACCCAAGAGTTGTTTTGAAAGACATCACTAAAAGTTTGAATATGATGGGTATCAGTGTAAGTATTCACACAATGCAACATTGTTTAAATAGAAATAGGTTGTATGGAAACCAACCATGATGCACCCCTCTTCACAAACTATGTCATATTGTTGCTCAGTTTAATTTTGCCAAAATCTTCTTGGACAAAGAAAATTGCTTATGGGGAGAAGTACTGAAGTGATGAAACAAAAATTGAGCTTTTTGGACATAATGATGTACAGAAGAATACATTTGTAATATTAAACCATGGAGGTGGCTCGGTGATATTTTGGGGTTGTTTTAGCTCAAGGGGGACTGGACACTTAATTGCAATAAGAGGAATAATGAAATCTGCAGACTATATAAAGATTCTGGATGAAAATCTACAACTATCAGTGCAAAATCTTCATGTAAGTTGGTGATTTAATTTCCAACAAGATAGTGATCCCAAACATATGTCTAAACCAGTGACTGCTTGGCTTAAGAAAAAGAAGATTACAGTTCTGCCATGGCCTTCAATGAGTTCTGACTTGAATCCTATTGAAAATCTATGGCAAGAATTGAAAGTTTGAGTAAATCATCAGTCACCAAAAAACCTTCAGGAATTAGAATATATAACAATTGAAGAATGAAAGAAAATCCCTGAAAAGACTTGTTCAAATCTCATCAAAAACTTTAAAAAATCAATTGCAGCAAGTTATAAAGATGAGAAGCCATGCTATTGACTATTGTGAAAATTGTTCTATTTTTTTCTATTTTTCATACTGTATGAATAATTTTATCTTTACCTATTTTGCATAATGTGCCTATCAGATTTGTTGTATTTAACCATTTGTTCTGAAAATTGAGTTTTATACTCCTATTTTTGTGCTTATTAACATATAAAACACCTGGCATCATACAGGTATTTAATTCTGAGAAGTGGATAAAAATATTCAAAATTGATGGGTGAACAAATAATTTTGTTATTGACTGTATCTAAAAAATACATACTTGTACCCTAAAAGTATAAAATTATGTACAAAATATTTAGATTTCAACATTAAATAACACATAGAGGTTGATATGCCACTAAACAAAATCAACCAGCCAACAGGTCAACATTCAACTTATAAGGTTACATACTTATTGATGCACCCTATGTATGTCGGTCTATCACTGAAGCCTAATAATAATAAAAGCGTTTATTTTATAGAACAAACATAATCTCCTTTCTTGTCAGTGCCCTTAATTCAGCAGCAAATATTATTCACATAGATCAAATATAACAAAAATTTCAGATCAAAGTTCAACTCGGGCCTACATCTCAGGCTGCGGGCCTCTTGAACCCTATGAGTACCACCATTTGTAAAATGCTAGAAAATCCATACATACATATGATATATATTTTTATAAGCTTTCTCTGCAAACACAAAATGAAGAAAAATAGTGTTTTAGATTGTATTGGGGATATATATATATATATATATAATATTTATTGTTTCCTCTGAATATTTATGCACATTGAAAATTGATTAAGTCATATATTACATCCATCATCTTCAAAGTGTTATGAGTGGTTTCACATATCAGATTACCTGTACAATATATGACGGTGAAGAATTTTGAAACATGCCACAAAAACAGTTTATTACCTGCACAGTATTGTGGGGAAAATAAGTATCAAATACATGTAACAAAAAGCAAAGCAAAAACAAGCATTTTATTGCATTAGTTCCCATACAGTATCATAAGTATTTACTCCAAAATGATGCCACTTTGCATTTTCATCTATTCAATGAGAAATAGGAACAAAAATGTCACCAAATAAACTTATATAAAATTATAAACGTAATATTATGGTAGCACAGAGCATGTTCACTTATTTGCATTAACTAATACTTCCTATTACTATAAAAATGGAACATCTTATTACTAAAAACCTAAACTTTATTAATTAAAATGTAGTACTAGAGTTTAACCACCATGTCTTACACCTTCTGATATCAGCAATGACATTAACTCTAAGACCCTGGGGGAAGAAATAGGGCAGCATGACATGTCCTTTGTTCTTCTTGACTCACAGATTATTCAGTGATGATCTGATCTTGGTGTGTATCACCATGGTTACCTCTGTGAGGTCCTCACAGAACCACCTGTCATTCCTCTTCTTCACTTTGCCACTTTTCTCTGAGTTGTCATGGTTGGTAGCTAGAATCAGGAGCATGGCATGCCTTCTGGCTTTTGGCTATACTTTTAGCTATGATCAAGAATGAATTTTATTTTCATTGAAAGTATGGATTGTTTTATGTATATATCTAGGCTATAAAGTATAGCCAAAAACGCTCGGACATACAAAACATTTGGACAATTTCTACATAATTTATGTCCAGAAAAGAAAATTAAATAAGACTTAACCAGAGTTGTTTTTAATGAAACTTGTATAAAGCTTTCTGACCATGAGACCTGTTTTTGAATATCACCATTGTCAGTTTGTCAGGAAGGTGACTTTTTAATGCTATTGGTTTGGAGTGGTGATCCCAGCATGTAGTTCTGTTGGTAAGTAGCTGAAAAGCATACCACCATGTGAGTGAAACTAGTTAAAGAGAACTGTTGAGAAGTTTTGATGGTTGTGCTAGCATGAAGTTAGAAGTCATCATGACAAAGGGTTTGAACATACTAGTCTTGTTCAAATTATGCCAGATTACATGCTAAATGTTTAGAGTAATAAGAAATAGTGTTGGGTTAAAAATGGAAATCTATTAATTTTGGATGCAAAAATTTTAAAAAAAGTCAAGAGATATGGGCTTTTGAGAAAATCTGAATGAGAGAATGTGCATTCTTTAAAAGGATAATTGAACCTTTGCTACACTGTGACGTTTTCTCTGGCTGTGTGGGCTTAAACATGCTAGATCCAATGGTGGTTACAAAGGTTCAAACCTGCCAGAGAGCATATTTTTTTTTATTAAATCTTTCAAATGTGCAGGCTGGCAAATGTAATTCACACTGTTTAAAATAGATGAAAGAAAAACAGGGCATCTACTTAAACATGTGTATCCACAAAAACAATGAACAGAGGAAAACAACACATATCTATCTAGCTAACTTGAGCAAATGGATGGCAGAACAAAGTTTAGGAGAGATAACAAAAAGATATCATTTATTAAGAGCTACAAAGGATAGGAATTGTGGACAGCCATAATCACCAACATTCTGAAGGGTTATACGAGGGTCATTCAATAAATAAGGTGAATTTTCCGGTATAAGGACTTCTAATACAGATAGAAGCTTACTTTTTTTTATAATTTTTCAACGTAGTCTCCCAGCACTGTCACACACTTTTCCCATCTGTGCACAAGCTTCCGTATTCCCTCAGCATAAAAATCTTTGGACTGATGTCTCGGCCAGTCTCTCACAACACTTTTGACTTCATCGTCACTTTTAAACTTCGTGCCTCTCGTGAACGCTTTCAAGGGACCAAATATGTGAAAGTCTGAAGGGGCAAGGTCTGGGCTGTAAGGGGGATGAAGGAGCAGTTCCCAGCCCATTTTGTTGATGGTCTGCACTGTTTGGGCTGCTGTGTGAGGCCTTGCGTTGTCATGATGCAAGATGACTCCTTCTGACTGATGACCCCTGCGTTTGTCCCAACAGATAAGCTCAAAGTCCTTGCAATGTCACCCTTCTGTCAGACTGAGGTCATTGACTGATTCAATCACCTCAGGGACCTCACTTCTGTAGGCCTCCCAGGCCTGTCTTCATCCTCAACACTGCTTCGTCCGTCTTTAAACAATTTAGCTCACTTGTAGACATTTCTTTGGCTGAAACATGTGGCACCATACATTTGACATTCTCCTATGAACTTCAACTGGTTTGCACCCTTCAGCAACCAAAAACTTGATAACTGACCGCTGTTCAATCCTGGAGCATGCTTCTTGGTCGGCCATCTTTGTTAATCGCCAAAACTCTCAAAGTTTTTTTTAATCTGCAAAAGAAATTAAATCCATGTGAAAAAGAAGTAAAACAAAAAAGAGTAAGCTTCTATCTGTATTAGAAGTCCTTATACCGAAAAATTCAACTTATTTATTGAATGACCCTCGTATAACCCAAAGACAAAAGATGCTTTCAGAGAAAGTCCATAT
>OZ038482.1:102979270-102996770 GCA_964036315.1 Acanthosepion esculentum | reverse complement strand
TGATACAGTTGTGTGTATTTGCTTGGGAGAGTAGTAATTCTGTTAGGAAAGTTAATATTTGGAAAAGCCTGGGTGTAGATTAATATTTGGAGGGGTGGTGTGTCTCTTTCCAAACCAGGAGATGGCATAGAGTGCAAGTTGGCTGGTGATGAAGAATTTCAGTGGAAGGGGATCAAAGTGTTTAGCAAATCTGGTAAATCCATTGGAAAAAATAAACACCTTATGAATGTAACATTTGAATAAGGTGAACCTTCCTGGTTGGATTTTGAAAAAAATGTTTCAGAATGGAGGAAAAACAAGATGGTTGTCCAGATGGGCTATCTGTGCTGTTGTCTTCTGTTTGTGACAAAAATGTAGTGAAGACCAAGGAAGAAGAGATACAGAGCTGGAGAAACACTGGAGTTTTTGTACAGGTTCTTGATTTTGTGGCAGGATAATATATCTACAAGATGGTTCTTTAGTGAAAAAGAGACATTAAGAGACTGGTCGCTTGGGGATTACAGGATAAAGGGACCCAAATTGTTCATACAGATTCCCCCACTTGTCCCAATAAGGGTTTGTGCATATTGTCTTAGCCATCATATTATCCGCAGGATGGACTTGCAACTCTATGAACATAAAAACTGCCTTTTTACAAAGCAATGATTTTGATAGGAATGTTTACCTTGCCACCCCACATCCTGAAGCTAATGTATCCAGTAATTGCCTCTGGAAGCTCCACAAGTGTGTCTATGGTCTTACTGATGATTCCAGATCATGGTATTTGACTTTCAGAAATGTCTTATTGGAATTGGAAGCTACTGAATCTAAATATGACCAAGCAGTGTTTACTTGGTATCATGGCAAACACTTGCATGGCATTATTTCCACCCATGGGGGTGATTTTTGCTGGGCTGGGACTGTACTTTTCAATGTGAAGTAATTGATTGGATCCAAAAGAAATTTGAAGTGAAGTCTGAAGCAAAGTCCACCTTTAAATATTTGGGAATGGAAATATCTCAAAAGAGTAAATTAGTGAGAATTCATTAGGATGACTATACTGTGTCTCTAAAGTCCGTACCCATCCAAAATAAAGAGAATGAAGAGGAACTTTCAGAATTTGAGTATACCAATGTCAAGAGGCTTATTGGTCAATCAAATTGGTTAGCCACACAAACCAGACCAAATTTGTGCTTTGATGTCTGTGACTGCAGTTCCTTTCTCAAAGAAAATAAAGTTGAAAGTATTAGACAAGTAAATAAATCCATAAAAAAGGCAAAAAGGCAGAAATCTCAACTGATCATACAAGATCTGGGAGATTTAAGACAACTAAAAATGGTTGCTTACATTAATGCTTCCTTTGCTAATCTAAGCAACAGAAGAGCACAGAATCTACTGAGATACTGGCGATGACTGACATGGCTGATACATGTATATACTACAGGAAATTCCTTCTTGAATTGTTGGGTTTTGAGGATGTGAATAACATCCCTGTTGTATGCAAAACAGATAATTCAGGTGTTTGTGAATCAGCTCATTCTAGCGCTCATATTCTGGATAAAAGACATTGAATTGAGATGGCAATCTTGTATGAAATGTTAATCAATAAAGAATTGTCTGACATTAAATGGGTGCCCACAAGTCACCAAATAGCTGACTCACTTATCAGGTGAGGTGTTCCCTCATCCAAGATTCTTGGACATATTATGGAGCCCAAAGAATATTTGACTTAGGCCTTATAAAATTTCTTGTTGCCTGTGTTATTATGTACTCTGTGTGCTTCTGAAGAAATGGGGGAAGTGTTAATGTTGTAGTTATTGTCCTTGCCTTTTGGTTGTTGTTTAGTTTCACTAGGTTAATTGTTTTCAGATTCATGCACTTAATTTTGTTTGATATTTAATTTTGAACTTTTATCTTTCTTGAAACTCAATAAGCACTACTTTTATTGTCATTTAAAGAATGAGTATATTTTTGAGGAACACCCTGTGTGTGTGTGTGTGTGTGTATTTTTTAAGCTTTTCACCCCAAGCAAGGTGGGAGTGCCACTAGCATGCAAGGGGTTACAGATTGTGGAAGCAATAGTAAAGAGGCGTGAAAGAAGAAAAGGATGAAGAAAAGGACGGGGAATATATCAAGGCATCTGGAGATGTTGTTTGACATAGCTGTAATCTCCAACTATTCAAATGCTATCAGGGCAGAGGAAGGGAGTTTCACAGATGGGAAGTGTGAGACATGAAATTATTGGTGTAGAAGAGACGGCTACATTTAACCATTTTGACAGTGAAAGGGTCACTAAAATGTCTATGGTTGGTAGATGTGTGTATGTACTTTATGATTCATTTCAGTCTTCTTTGTCCCAGAAGCACCAGTGGCCAGTTGGTCAGAGATCAATCATTGCATTGGTTAAACATTTGACATGGAAAGCCAAGTCAAGTTGTCATTCTGCTTTCTGATAATCCATCGACTGTTTCCTTTTTCTTCTTTTTTTCATTAATTGCATGAGTTTTTCTTTTGGTCTTATTTCTTTGTTTGTCTGGTCATTAGTTTTTTTTTAGCTGTTTACTTAATAGTGAATGGATTTTTGTTGCTGTATCAGGGTAGGGAATATTGGCTTTACATTTAATGCCTTTCCTGTTGTAGTCAGATGCCAGGGTGTCATTCCCACTTCACTCTTGATATATCTGACTAATCTCCAATTCATATTATATGAGATTGTTGTAAAGGCTGTGTCTGCTTTTACTTGGTACATTCCTCACAATATCACAGAGAACCAACATAACCTTGTGATACCAATGGGGACTGATGAGGTAGCTTGAGTGAGTGGTTATGATGTCTTAGCCCAGAAACTATGCCTGAACCCAGGGTTATCATTTGATGAGAATTTTGTTGGAGACACTGCTTCTGCTGTAGAAGTTATTCTATGAATTTATATCACACACACACACACACACACACACACACATATTATATATATATATATATATATATATATATATATATATATATATATATATAATTCGCTTCCTAATAATTTATTGTGCCTTTATACATTTTTCAAATTAGGTTAAAACATGAGATTTAAATAGAAAATACTTTTTCATAATTAAGTATAGAAAATTAAATGAAATAAATTACTGGAAGCAATAGATATTTTTAAATAACAGAATAACTTTCATCTCTGTGCAATCATAGATATAATTTATAGAAACATTCATAAACCTCAGATTTGTATAGTTGCATAAATATTACAATGAATAAACATATATATATATATATATATTCTGTTCATACATTATTTTTATAGATATAAATATTTAAGTAAATGGTCTGTTTATAATAAATAGTATTAACAACATATATTGGTTTGAATGTCCAAGAAATTTCATAAAAAATGTGTCCTCCAACAGGAATCAAATCTGTAACCTATACAGAACCATCATATAGCCTGATGTGCTATACCATTTAGCTACAGAGGAAGCAATGGCAAATTACTTCTATTGGGGAATTTGTGTGTGTGTGTGTATATATATATATATATATATATATATAGAGAGAGAGAGAGAGATTATCTCATTATTTTACACATTATTATAGTTGATACTTATATTAGAAATAGAAAAAATAATTCCATTAATTCCTTAGAAATATATATAGATGAACAAACAGGTCTGATTTATTTATCTCTCTTGTTACTATGGGGTACTGAAAAGTTTTTGGCCCAATCAAGAAAAAGATCTTTAAAATTCTAATGTTTGGTCATTTTATCACATTTTGTAAAGTAAAATATACCAAGAACTTTTCAGCACCACTCTAACACACACTCATATTTTAGTTACCTGAAGATTACAAGAGCGAGGAAATTGAGTAGTGATTCTTCACTGTGTGTTGATGTGAAGCATTTTTTGCTCTGGCTATTTAGTCTAGGTATTGAGCACTTTAATTTACTGTATAGATAAGTTTGGTTTTTGGTCCTTTTCTTTCCTGGTTTTTTTATTTTTCTTCTCTTTTTTTCTTTCTTTGTGTGGGCTTTTTTTTCTTGCCTAAGGTTTTAGGTGTTTTGGGTAGTTGTCTGTTGATCATACTAACATTGTTGTTTTTTGTAGTGTGTGTGTGTGTATATATATATATATATATATATAAAAAAGTGGACATGGAAGTCAGCACTTAGAGGCGACAGTCTGTTTCATGCTAGTGCAATCGTCAGGCGACTAGTGCTGTTATTTTTCTCGGCTGTTTATATAAGGGTCAGTGGTGCATTATGGGTAGTATATTTTGGCGGTCACTTTTACCGGAAGTCGCTTATTTGTTTATTTATTTATGTCAAATTATTTTGCTTGTTTTTTTGTTTGTTTTTTTATTTTTATTTTTTATCTTATATATTTATTTATTTATTCTTTTATTTTGATCGGTGTTTTTGGTTAACGTAGTAAAAATTTGTTTATATAGCTTATTGTTGGTAGTCTATAATGGCCGTCATTTACCGGAAATCTCTTGTTCGCTTATTTATTTGGGTCAAATTGTTTTGCTTATTAATATTATTTTTATTTGTATAACAGTTATAACTTTTGTCTGTTCTTTTGTTTTGATTTTATTTCGCATATTCTAACAGGTGTGGTTTTGTGATTTGTTTGGAGTAGTTTATTTTGCTTATTTTATTGTTGTTTGTTTATATATTTATTTATTTTTCTATTTTAAGTTACGTAGTAAAAATTTGTTTTCATGTCTACATTTTGAGATTAGCTCGGATCTTTTATTTAATAATTTATTTTGATCTGGGAAGGTAATGATAGCTATTTTTTCCTCCAAGCAAAGTTTGCAAGTTTTTGATAGGTTGTTGTAGGCTGATGATTTTTTCCTTATTTTCCAAGATATTTTTGGTGTGGTGTGTGTTTTGTTTTTTATTTCCCAGATATACTTAGAAAGCATTGTGCTGTTCGCATATTTACTATTTGTGAAAGACATTTTGTGTACATAATTTCTTTGTTTCCATGGTCCTTCGGTTACTCCTATGTATACTTTTTCTTCATTATCTGCTGATTTTGTCGTGGCTTGGTAGATTACGTTGTTTTGTAAACAATTACCGTTTAAGGGACATTCGTTTTTTATTCTGCAATTGCACGTGGGTTTAATTTGTTCGTGTGGTTTGTTAATAATTTTTCTGTTGTGCTTTTTTATTATTTGTGCCATGTTCTCGGTGCAACTGTAGCTGATTTTTACTGTGTTTTTGTTGAATATTTTGTGTAGTGTGCTTGATTCCGGGAAGTGTTTGTGTAAAAGCTTGAAGAATATTTTTCCTATGTTTGTTTTTACGTTTTTGCTGTATAGCTATCATTACCTTCCCAGATCAAAATAAATTATTAAATAAAAGATCCGAGCTAATCTCAAAATGTAGACATGAAAACAAATTTTTACTACGTAACTTAAAATAGAAAAATAAATAAATATATAAACAAACAACAATAAAATAAGCAAAATAAACTACTCCAAACAAATCACAAAACCACACCTGTTAGAATATGCGAAATAAAATCAAAACAAAAGAACGGACGAAAGTTATAACTGTTATACAAATAAAAATAATATTAATAAGCAAAACAATTTGACCCAAATAAATAAGCGAACAAGAGATTTCCGGTAAATGACGGCCATTATAGACTACCAACAATAAGCTATATAAACAAATTTTTACTACGTTAACCAAAAACACCGATCAAAATAAAAGAATAAATAAATAAATATATAAGATAAAAAATAAAAATAAAAATAAAAAAACAAACAAAAAAACAAGCAAAATAATTTGACATAAATAAATAAACAAATAAGCGACTTCCGGTAAAAGTGACCGCCAAAATATACTACCCATAATGCACCACTGACCCTTATATAAACAGCCGAGAAAAATAACAGCACTAGTTGCCTGACGATTGCACTAGCATGAAACAGACTGTCGCCTCTAAGTGCTGACTTCCATGTCCACTTTTATATTTACACACGCTCTATCTCTGATATTGAGCACTTTACCCCATAAATATAGCACACTTTAAGACTATATTTCTGCATATATATATATATATATATATACACCCACACATATGTCTGTGTGTTTGTGGTGCTGAAAAGTTCTTGACCTGACAGATTGATTTATAAAAATGTAACCACATGACCAAACCCTCAACATTTTTTAATAGAATGCTTTCTATCACAAACTGAGAAGTTTTTAGTGCACCATGAAATATATATATATATTTTTTAAATTTAGATTTAAATTCCTGTGTGTCTCTTTATATCTAAGTACACACACATTTTATATAATAATAGCTTCTAGAGTTTTGAGTCTTTCTTTACATTTGATGCTGTAGAGAATTTTGATATTATCTACTATTTGTCTTATGTTGATAGTTACATTTTGGTCATTCATGATGTGCTGGTCTTTGTGTGCATGTATTATGCTGAGTTTTGATAGATGTCAGGTCAATCTGTGAGAGAGTGTGGTGCTTGTCTGCCCAATACAAAGAAAGAATCAAAACTTTAAGCTATTATTATACAAAATAAATAGCCCACATTAAATAAAATATCATTGACTACTGAGGGTATCCTGAAGTGCATATGATATAATTAATGTGCACACATATTAGTATTAAAAAAATTATAAATTGCATTCTTTTTGTGCAGCCTTGTTTCCAATAGCCATTTACATGACATCATATTAGACCATTCCAAACATCCAGCTTCTCAAAGAATACCAGGATGCAAACAAAGGAATTCTAACTACCACACAGCCACCACATTGGTTCTTGGTAATGATTGTGAAAGGCAAAAGTACTTGAACAAAAATTACAAAATATGAACATTGGACAGTTTATCCATCACTTTGCTTAATACTTTATTCAAAAATTGTAAAAATTTAATAAAAAATGAACCAGAGAGACCTTGTTGCTTCATTTTAATAAAACTTGGTTGGATGAATACTTGCTATTTAAATGTACTTTATTCATATATCTATCTATCTATTTATCTATCTATATATATATATATATATATATATATATATATATATATATATATATATAAAATATAAATAAAATGTAAATTACTTTATTTTCTTTCTTTCAGAAATTGTTTCTCCTTATCTGATTAGCAAGCCAAAGTGTCTTGAATTGTTTGCCAGGAATTTATGGACAGGGTGGACCAGTTGGGGTAATGAGGTAAGAATAATCTTTTCTGCCTTTTTTTTTTTTTTCTAATCTTAAATTTCCATTTGATTTCAAAACAAAAAATACTTTTCGTTGAATTTTCATAAAAGAATTTTCAGGACATTCTTCACATGAATGTATCTTTTACAATCAGATTGCAATTTGATGGATGAAATTTTGGATGGCCTTTGATTTCAAATTGTAATTTTGGATGTAGAGTTTAATGCTATTTAAAATCCAAAGTTGAAACTCTTCAATTCTAACAAAAACAAGAGCATAAATTGGAAAGTGAACCTTTTTTCTCCTTTTTTTTAAAATACGTAATTGTAGCAGTTGTGATTTCTTATTCACTATATCTAATAGTATCTATTGAATTCTCTTCCTCATTACCTAATCTATTAGTCACAATTACAGTGCTGTTCGATAAATTGACTCACCTGATTTTTTTTACTTAAAAATCTTTTCGCCTATTGTTTTTGGGGTCAAACTAATTTTTAATCTTACTAATATAAAGACCCCTTCCCAACCACCTAGTAAAAAAGTTTATTCATCCTAAGGTATTCTATATAATTTTGGATATAAATGAGATTTAGGGAAAAACTCTAATATAGTTCAAAATATTTAATAATCTATAGGTCCTCCTTTATTTTGAATAACCTTTTCAACCCTTTTTGGCATTGACTTGATTAGGTTCTGGCAAATCTCATCTCCAAGCATTGAATTCCATTTGGATATGAAATTCACAATCAAATCCTCTTTGTTGCTCAACTGCTTTCTTGAGAGTCTGAAATTTATAATGCTCCATAAGTTTTCTATGGGGTTGAGGTCAGGAGATTGCTTCTCATCAAAGTATTCCTTTATCAATTTTGATTTGTGACAGGGACTATTATCCTGCATAAAAATGAGCTTGGTGGGGTCGATTTGCACCCTTTCAGCAGAAGGGAGCAAACAAGACTCTAAAATTCTCTTGTACTGCTCGCTCCTAAGGGTCTTTTCAATAGGTTTTAAGATACCAGTTCCATGAAACGAAAAGCATCCCCAGAACATTATACTGAACGGATGCTTGACAGTACTTACTGCTAAATTCAAAGTGCTTTCAAAGCTTCTTCTTCGGATTTTAGATCGCTTATCCTTTGAATTTAGCTCAACTTTCATTTCATCGGAGAAGAGAACATTTAGTAAAAAAAAAATCAGGTGAGTCACTTTTATCGAACAGCACTGTACTTTATGTCTTCCTGCTTATGGACACATCACATTGAAACACCAGTTCCCATATAATCATAGAAGTTAAACAATGTCAAGCCTGGTCAGTATCAAGATGGGTGACTGCTTGGGAATAACAGGTGCTGTAAGCTTCAATGTGTGGGTAGTGTAATGGGTAATAGCTTGGAAGTTCCAGTTGGGTTCATTGTATTCACTTATGAATAAATATCCTTAGGAAAAGAATAAAATCATCTCTTCTGCTCCCAGCTTATTATTTCCAAAAATAAAATTAAAATTGCCTAAAAAATATTTAGATTTTGGTATTAAATAACCCAGAGAGGTTGATATACTGCTAAACAATCAACCAGCCATCATATATTCCCATCCAGTATATATGAAACACTTCCATATCTGCTTAGTCACTATTCATCACAAACATCGCACATGACTCCTAGTCAAGTTCTGTTTTGTTCTGTCTATATTTAGAGATGGTATAAATCTGTTTATAAGCATTCCTTTTGAATATCACTACTTGCCTGGAAGAGTTGTAAATTTATCTCTTACAGTTTTCCTCAGTATTTGAGTTTAGGGATTTAAAATAAAAGGTTCAGAATCTTGGTTAATACCAGGATTTAAACATTTAAATCAGAAGTGAACCTTTCTGCACTACAGCTGCAAAGCAAGTTCTCTCTCTTGATTGATAGAAAAATAAAAACATCTGGAGAGGTCAAAATCAGGCAAGTACAAAAATCTAAACATCTGGAGAGTGTTTTAAGAGCTGAAAGAAAGTGTGAAACCAAAATTCAAAGGCATGTTGGAATAGCAAAAGCTAAACAAAGTATTAAGAAACAGGAAAATTTCTTTAGAAACAGAGAAAAGAGTTCTGAACAGCTATGCAATATCAGATGAAAAAGAGACTGGAAGCTAGAGAAATATGTTTCTATAGAAGAATGCTTTGAATAGCATAGAGCAAAGTACTAAGAAACAGGAAAATTTCTTTAGAAACAGTGCTGAACAGCTATGTAATATTAGTTCTCCTCTATGGAAGTGAATGCTGGACAACTTCCTCACAGATGGAGAAGAGACTGGATGCCAGAGAAATGTTGGTTATTCTATAGAAGAATGCAGAGAATGTAATAGAGCATATGAGCAATGGCTAAGTTTTAAGGAAAAGGAAAACTAAAATGACACTTATATGTAGAAAAAAAAAAGATTGAAATTTTAGGACAGGAAAGTGGAATCATGTTGGAGCATAGATAGTGTCTTGGATTGAGGAATTGGAAAACTGAGTTTGAATTCCAGTTGAGTTCATTACATTCACTTATATGTAAATACCCTTGGAAAAGGTATGAATCTATCTCTTCTCCTCCTCGTCTATGGGTAAATAGCAGAACACACTGACCCCTATAGCAATGGGTGGCAACTTGTGTAAGAGAAGGACAACTCTAAATTCTAAACTTCTATGAGATTTAAACAAAAATTGGGTGGTAGGAAAAATAAATCTCCACTTGAATCTGTTCCCACTGACAGCTAACATGGAAACCGGAACAATGCTTCACTCAGGACTCTTTCCTGCATGCTATAAACAACAGTACTATTGCTCTTTCTCTGGAACACAGGCATAACCTTCACCAGTCTCAAAGAAAAAACTGCCCTGAAACAAAAAGTCGGTTCTTTTTATCCTTCCTCGGTCTCAGGTAAGAAACCAAGATCTCTCGCTTGTGTTAGCCTCATTCTCGCTGATAATGCATCAGCTATGTCTCTTCAATATTGATTTGCCAGAGTTTACCTCACAGGTCTATGAGGTCTACAAGCACATGTACAGACAATTCACCTTCTCTTGCTTCAGCAAGGTATGTCTCCACCACAGCTTCCAACCTGCAATTGGCCAAACATAGTGAATATGTCTACACCCCTGAAGACATAGTCAATCAGGGAGAGGTTCCTCCAAGGAGGGAAAAGCCCTGGACCTGATCTTATCTGACAACCTTTCATCCCTGGTACATTTAATGAGAAAAGTGGATTTGGAGAATTTAACACTCACAGGACATATTGAAGGCAAAAGTTACAGAGAGAAACAGTAAGTAAGCTGTGTAACAAGTTTGTTTAAATGGATGGCAGATCGGGAAGTGGAAATTAGGGCAAACGTTGCTTAGAACTAAAAAGGATAGCCATGATCACATATGTCTTAAATGACACAGCACATAGAGGAAAAATCAAAACCAAAAGTGATGGACGTGTTCTTCAGTTAGCTCAAACCTCATAATTAGTTTTAAGTTTATCATCTCCAGAACCATTTCCTTTCAGGACTTGCCCAATGGAGGATTTAATAAAAAAAATACTTGCTTAATTATATCATTTCTGTTCAATTTTTATTTTAATTGTTAATTGAAGTCAATTGTTATGTTGCCAGTTATTATTCATTTTTGACTCCTCTTCCATCCTATTTCCATTGCTTGTTTTTATGTCATGTAGTATTGCATATAATAATTTAAAGTTATCCAGGTTCTGTAGTTTGTGTTCACTTGTGAGAGAATCAATTTCACTGTCTTTCTTGTCAGTTCTTTGATGTTTGCTTTGGCAACAATAAATCTCTTCTTCTTTCCTCCTCTTCTTCTTCTTCTCTTACCATTCATCCACCACAGAAAACCCACACTCGACTATGTGATGATCGTAGGATCTAAAACACTTCCTCCTTCCCCCATCAATAATGCGATTTTTATATTCCTTTCGATGGCCAGAAATTTGCATGTTACCAGCAAAACCTCATATTTAAATATTTGCCTTATGAGTGGACATCTCCCCCCCCCCGCCTCTGGATTTCTTTACAATGTGTGTGCAAAATCATTGTGCCAGCAGTAAGTTATTTTTTTCTATATTTGCTTTTTCCTTCAGTTCTCCAACCACAGGTCCATTGGATGAAACATTGTTTGTTTTTTTTTCCTACTAATGCTTAGGAATTAAAGAATGCTGCTAATCTGAACAGTTGCCATGGAAATATCAACAGAGTAGCAATTGGCTTGCAATGTTGCATCTGTAGGAAAGAGGCAGCAGAGTGAAATACAAGATCCTATAAATTATTTTGAACACCATCAAGGCTGGAAAGTGAGAATTGAGAAACTCCAGATCATATGTTACAACAATACTCCAATGTTTGGTCTAATCTAACTTTGTAATGGTAAGATTAACCATTTCCTTATAAGGAAAAATTTGGCATTCATTGACTAAGCAGTTTGTACTACTTTTGGTTGAAATTCATGAAATCTTTTTCTTAAAACAATTTTTCTCAAGCCCAGCAGCTGTTATAGCTCTTTCCTCTATTGATAAGGGTTTCCTTCCTAACATTTTGTTTGAAGTCGTGTGGAATGTCAACATCGTGATTATGTCATTATTTTCTCTTCAAGTTACATGTGATATCCATTTTAGCTGTTGCTAAAAGTCTTCAAGTAATGTAGCTTCTGTTGTTTGGTAAAGTTCTTTTGTGATTCTGCAGTGAGAACAGAAGGATTGAGGTAGTTTCTGGAGCAGTAAAATGAATCAACCATTTTTCCAACAATTTTAGCAGGAAGAGTCAGGTAGTTTCAGTCTTTCAATTTGTGTTACTTTTTGGTACAATTTGTAGAACAATATTTCATGTCTGTTTAATAAACAGTAAGGCTTAGAAATAAAAAAAAATCAGCCTCTAGTGAGATTTAAATTAACTTTCTTTATTCTTGAAAGTCTTTCCATGACAGCAACTTTATGAAGACATTACCATAAGATGTCATTTCAATAAGTTATTTTGCTATATTTCTCATTTCTCCAATCTCTGTTCTGCAGACATCTTGTTTGTTTATATATACCAAGTAGTATTAGATGTCATTTTCTACAAATTTCTTAGATTCAGCATTGTTGATCATTTTAATTTTTTACTACTTTTTCTTTCTTATTATTTCTGGTATATTTTATTGCAACTCTGAGATTATTATTTGAAAACTGTTAAAGAAAGTTTCTGTTGTAACCTAGTAATGGTTAGTGAATTAGGAATAAGCAAAACAGAGGTTGGAAATGAAATGGTAATCTTTATAACATCAGCAAAATACAATACTCGCCAGCAGCATGAACTAGGTAGTGGTGGAATACTTAGACAGAATATTACCTCCACTTACAATAATGTCCCACATATTTATGAGGATTGGGACATACCCATTCGTGTTCATAGGTATGATATATAACAGGTTCATTAATCAAAAATAAAGAATGGAAAAATTGAACTCGGATTTTGCTCAGTATTTGTTTTTTCCTTTGCATTTTGCTTCAATTTTTTTAAGATTTTGGATCTGTAAACTGAAGGTGGTTATCTATAAAAACTACTGGACAAAATAGTCTATAATTTACTAATACAAACAGGGCAGAGGGATTAATAATTGGGTAACTGGAATTTTTCTCAATATGCAATAAATGGGAGGGTCTCTTAATAAAAAGGTGGGAATCAGAAAATCATTTAACAAGTCAAACATTTAAGTAAAGAAACTTTTATTTTTAACTCCATTGTAACAACCAACCTTATTCCCTGGACTTGCATTTTCTGATAATAGAATGCAAAGGAATTTTGGCACAACTTAATTAATATGCAAAAACACTCATAAATTAAATATTGACTTGCATAACTCACATTAAAACAAAACTATATTGATGCGTCATCATTTCATAAGGATGTAATAGTTCTGGAAAGAATCTAAAAGAACAAGAGAACACTTTTAAAGAAAGCTTATACTTAACATCAGGAAGAGGCAGTTGCAATTTCAGGGGCATGTAATGAGGAAAGAGGGCTTGAAAAAATCTGATACTCACAGGACAGAAAGAGGGACAGAGGAAAGCAGTACATGATATACTTGATGGGCTTGAGAAAATAGATGGTAAAACAGGGTTTGTGAGATAAGAATTATTAAGAGCTACAAGGGACAGGGAGATGTGGAGGGCCATGATCGCCTACTTCCTGAACGGAAATGGCACAGAAAAGAAGAAGAATGGAATAAAGCCTTTCAACATGTGGCATATAAAAGTGTACAAATAAAAACTTGAATGTGACTATTATAATTGCTGTTTCATGTTTGAGCTCTGAGAGGAAAAGTGTGAAATAAATAAGTGGAGTGATCCTTATAAACTCAGGTAAAAAAATTAAAAACAAAACAACCAACTAAGCCTCCTTTCTATTAGGCTACTAAGAAGACTTGTGCAAGATTTTTAAAAAGTGTTTTTTATAATTTATTCTGAAGGAAAACTACAATTGTAAAGCCCTGTTAAACACTACCTTGAACGCCTTGATAAAATCCTAAGTAGAATCAGCAATAGTATTGGTCCAGATCTAGTGGCTTGGCTTCAGTCACTTTCCCACCATTGTAAGGTTACCTCTCTTTGACTTTTCTATAAATACTTTCATGATAAATTGTTCGGATGAGCTCTTCATTATGGTAACTAGACTTTTTGAATTTAATCACAGTACTAGACTGGCACTGAGATCCCATCAATTTATAATAGAGCTGGCTAGATGTAGCCATAAATTCTATGATAGCACTTTCTTTTCTCACACTTCTACTTTGCGGAACTCCCTTCTGGCTCCACGCATTCAAGCCAACTTTAATCTGCAAAAATTTAAATGTCAGTCACTATCTACTTGTCCACCTGTTTATTCTCTTCTCTTTCTGCTCATCATTAATGCTTCTGTTCCTAATTCTTCTGCAGCATGTAACTCCTTGTGTCTTAGTGGCTTTACTGCCTTGCATGGGGTGATACTGATTAAAACAAACAAAAAAAAAACACATCAGCACCATAAATGCTTTAATAAAAAAAAAAACAGATTAGAACCCAAACTGAAAAGTAACTCAACAAGATGCTTCTTGAGAAAATTCCACTTGAAGAAGGCTGAAAGAGAGACAGGCTGAAACTTAAAAAAAATATAGCAAAGATAAGGATAGTAAAAAAACAAAAAACAAACAAATAAAATAAAAGAACCCATCATAAAATTGCAGACGAAAACTTTAGTACCTTATTTACTGATAGATGATGGGCTGTCAATGTAACAGTTTTATAGTTATCTGCTTCTCTTTGTTTAATGTCAGGTGAAGCTACCAGCTGCAAAGATGTGATAAGGGGATTTAATATTCTCAAAGCTTTTGAAATGGTTCAGTTTGAAAAGTCTACTTAGTTCCATGATTTTTTTACAGTATTTTGTTCAAGATTTTGGTATGCTTCTGCCTCAAGTGGCTTACTTACTCAAGAGACTATTCCCCAATGAGAAACCTGGTGAAAGCAACAGTATTGAACAGGAAAAAATCATTTTGGAAGTGAATGATTTGTAGTCCATATCAAGAAGATATAAACGTGACAATGATTTATGTCTGAATTTTTGGAATGAGAAGTTATCATTACTTAAATTGAGACTAATATCCTCATTTTTGTTGTTATGATAATGGCCAAAATGTGATATCAAATAGGAAACTGAATGTCAATAATAATGATGAGCATTTTTGTTTTAGTTTATTCATACTAATTTCCCCCTTGGGTATGATGATAAACTACATCCATGTCCTGGGTAAAACGATAAACTATGTCCAGCAGCAAAGCCTCTGATCAGGAGGTTTTGAGGAGCATGGAACCACCTCTTAATTACTGGTGTTCCCAGGTCCACCCTGACCCGAGGTGGCAGCACCTGTCAGGGTCCCATCTATGGGCAAATAGTTAACCCCGAAACTGTGTTAAAAACACTATGAAAGTGTAAAAACAAGTTTTAATACAAGAAATACTTTGTAAAAAAAATTATTACCATCAATAAATTTTTGAAGAAAAAATAACTATTACCAGCAATACATTTTTGAAAAAATATTACCAACAATGTTTAAAAAATTAAATATTACTAGCAATACATTTTTGAAAAAAAATATTACCAGAAATACATTTTTGAAGGAAAAATATTACCAGAAATAGATTTTTGACAAAACAAAATATTACCAGCAATAAAAATTTTGTTGCCATTAAATAACCTATTGACACTCATGGGACATACAAAAAGCAAGGGGGCAGAGAGAAACAGCAATTAATCTACCTAACAAGTTTGTTTAAATAGCAGAACAGGGAATGGAAAGGATAGTGAGGAAACAAACATTACTTAGTACTGCAAAGGTTAGGAAGTTGTGGAGAGTCATGACTGTTCTCAAGAGACATCGCACATAAAAGAATAATATAGAGTATAGTTTAATTCAACTAAAGAGTTCTTTATTATTGTAACATTTGAGAGAAGAAATATTTTGTACCTATTTTAGTTGTATTTTTATGTATGCTGTCTGCCATCTTGTTCTTTCACTCTCATTTCTTTCTTTTCATACAGAGTCTGGTCTTTCTGAATATTCATTCTTATAATATTTTCATAGCTTCTGCTGTCAGTAGAAGTGTTCTTTCAATGTAGGAGACTTGTCATTGTTTATTAAACTTTTTGACATACAAGACCTATCACTTGCTCCCATATGTTGAAGTCTATAAATCTATATAAAAAAAACAAATTTCAATTGTGGGCTAAGATTCTGTCATGTCTTCTGTATTATTTAAGATAGTAACTCCTTGTTTCCAAGCAATAACACAGAATATCCTCTTTGGGAGTTTGACAAAGGTCTAAGTATTCTTAGAATGAATAGAGTGTGAACACAAAAAACAAGAAAAGTAAAATTAGTAATAAAATAATACAAGTGATAAAGAGGTGACTGACCCAGAATATTGTCATCCTGGGTATGATGATAAACTACATCTGGCAGCAAGGCTTCTGATCAGGAGATTAGAGATTTTGAGGAGCATGGAACCATGTCTTAATTTCTGTTGTTCCCCTGACCTGGGGTGGTAACATCTGTTAGGGTGCCAAGTTTGGACAAATAGTTAATCTCCAAACTGGGGTCAAAACACTATGAAAGTATAAAAATAGATCTAAATAGTAAAAATTACCAGCAATACATTCTTGAAAAAAAATATTGCCAGCAATACATTTGACTCTTGACAAAAACTCTCTTTACAAAAGTACATCATTGAAACCTGATCTACAAACTGATTTCTTACAAAGCATACATATTCTATTCATACGAACCATTCCTAAATATCTTGTCGGCATTAAATAACCCATTGAGGTTGATATGCCGTAAAGCAAAAGAAATCAAACCAAATCTGATCTACAAACTGATTTCTTACAAAGCATACATATTCTATTCATACGAACCAATCCTAAATATCTTGTCGGCATTAAATAACCCATTGAGGTTGATATGCCGTAAAGCAAAAGAAATCAAACCAAATCTGATCTACAAACTGATTTCTTACAAAGCATACATATTCTATTCATACGAACCATTCCTAAATATCTTGTCGGCATTAAATAACCCATTGAGGTTGATATGCCGTAAAGCAAAAGAAATCAAACCAAATCTGATCTACAAACTGATTTCTTACAAAGCATACATATTCTATTCATACGAACCAATCCTAAATATCTTGTTGGCATTAAATAACCCATTGAGGTTGATATGCCGTAAAGCAAAAGAAATCAAACCAAATCTGATCTACAAACTGATTTCTTACAAAGCATACATATTCTATTCATACGAACCATTCCTAAATATCTTGTCGGCATTAAATAACCCATTGAGGTTGATATGCCGTAAAGCAAAAGAAATCAAACCAAATCTGATCTACAAACTGATTTCTTACAAAGCATACATATTCTATTCATACAATATTTTTTTAAATTTGTCAGCATTAAATAACTCATTGGGGTTGGTATGCCATAAAACAAAATAAACCAAACCAGACCCAAAGTATTGTGATAGAAAGTAACAATAATATAAAGAAATATAACTATTAATAATCATGTTGAAAATGCTTTAAAATAAAATAAAAATAGTGTGGGGGTATTGCAGAAATGTGTTATGTGAAAGGATCTGCTCTCTGATAGTATATTTAAAATTATTGAGATAAGCCAAACAATTTTTGCCTCCACCCTCATTAGTAACTACAGTATTTCCCTCAATAGAAGAATAAATACATTTAACTAATTTAAATTTTGCTTAGAGATAGCTGAACTCCCCACATGTGTCTATGATTATTTA
>OZ038482.1:102884270-102974270 GCA_964036315.1 Acanthosepion esculentum | reverse complement strand
TCAAGTGAAAAATAACAATGGCTGAAAACATTTACATCAACCTAATGTAATATTCTATTGCATTAAAAAGGCTGCAGTAATAATTCTATGTCAATGCTGTTGATAAACTTTCCATGTTACAGAATGATTGAGTTGCAAAATTAATATTACATTGACCAAAAATTACTAATGCACTTATGTGCAAAGATTAACAGAAGAATACTAAAAAATAAATATAAGTTTCACCTGAGAGTAATTTGTGTAAAAACCAGATATTTGTGGGATAATGCTAAATTGGAAACCCAGAAAGAACATGAACATTTTGTCTACAATTAAAGGGTGTTCCAATAACTGACTTTAAATGTGAATTAAGTTTAAGTGTTTTTTTATTTTTCTTTCAGATTTAACAACTTAAATCTTTGACAATTTCAACCATGGAAAGATTAACAATCAAACAATGTGTTAAAGTTTCAAGAGTGCAATTGGAAAAATTGTTTGTAAATTCAAAGAAACTGGGTTGGTGGCAAATATGAAAACACCATTGCATGCTCGTTTAGGCTGTTCAGCTGAAAACATTGCTGCAGTTCACGAGAATATGGCCAAAAATACAGACACCTGTATTCATCATCGCGTGCAGAAATTGAACCTCTCCACAACAACATTACATCATTTTCAATTACACTTTCGGTTGGTCAATTATGTTGACCAAAATATCGCAAAGTGCATAAAATGCATTTCTGTTTGAACACCCATTTTCATAATTGGCTTTGATAACTTTAACACGTTGTTTGATTGTTAATCTTTCCATGGTCGAAATTGTCAAAGACATAAGTTGTTAAATCTGAAAGAAAAAGAAAAAAATCATTAGATACTTAAACTTAATTTACATTTAAAATTGGTCCAAGTTATTGGAACACCCTATATTTTATATTATTCATTTGAAAAACAACATAAAATAATTATTGTTGTATTCCTGATTTGAAAGTTCTCTGTTTCAGTCTTTGAGGAAAAATGAATGAATAAGAAAATAAAACAGTTCTCTCTTTTCTTTATCTTCATACATAAATGCAATGTAGAGTTCAGTTTGATAACAGATGAAACTTAAACAGTTTGTGAATTAGAGAGGTTTCAAGACTCAGATGTCATAATTATATAAGCACACCCAATATAGTTGCCTGTATAAGTGTAATGCAATAAACAAGAAACCAGAAAGATTGTAAAAACCAGGAAAAAAAAAACACGAGCAAAAGCAAAAATATTTTCTTCTTTGTCCCTTGAACAAAACTTGTTAAGATCAAAACAACTCTGACTGAACTACAAAATATAAAATTTGAATAACTAATTAATGATAAGAGTTGATTGGTTAACTGGTCTCTCCAGCACTTTCTTGCTAATCACACATGATAATTACTTCCTTTTTCATGTGGTAAAAGTTTTGGCAATAAACAAATTTATTCAATGAATTAAAAAGAATTGTCATATTTATGACGTGAAAATGTTACTGCCTCGTAAAGAAAGATTGAGGAAGAAAGAAAGAAGAAAAATGAACTTAGACACGTGATAAAAGAGACAGTGAGAAAAGCAATTTTCTATTCTATTTTAATATATTCATAGATTTATGGAATTGGTGAAACAGATTGAAAGGAAATATTCAACAAATATCTAAACAGACAAATGGGCACAAAGTAAAAATTTATTAAAAAAAAAAAAGGTCAAAGATTGAGAGAAACAAAGCAAAGATGTTTTCTCTTTTCTGAAACAAGCATGTAAAAGCATCTGAAGATCAAAATAATTCTAACTATAGACCATACTATAAAATTTGAATAACTAATTAATTATAATGGCTGATTGATTAATTGGTATCTTCAGCGTTTTCTTGCTAATCACACTAGTTAATTAGTTCATATGGACATATTTGGCACTAAACAAATTATTCAGTGTATTAAAAAGAATCGTCATATTTATGACATGAATCTGTTAACTCGTAGCGAAGAAAGATGACAGAATAAAGTAGGATGGAAGAAGAAGGTTGGAGAAAAGAATGTGTAGGAAAAAAGAAAGATGAAAGAAGAAAATGGAAAACAAGGCTGAAGGAAAAGAAAAAAGATGGCAGAAGAAAGAAAGTTGCATGAAAAAAAAACAGTTGGACTAAGAAAAGTCATAGAAGAACGAAAGACAAACGAACTGAGACATATTATGAAAGAGTCTGTGAGTAAAGCAATTTTCTATTCTATTTTAATATATCTATAGATTCAACACCTGAATGAAAATGATTGAAAGGAAATTTAAACAATTCAACAAACATAAATTGACAGTCATGAAGTAAAATTTATTACAAAATCAGATAAAAAATTAAGAAAAAGAGAATATTCTTCTGTACGATTGGAAATAAGCAGGTAAATACCTATAGATAAAAATACTTCTCATGAAAACACAGAATAAACCAATAAAATGCAGGTTTCTACAAAAAATACATATTACTTTTAATCTATCATAATTTCTGGTAGTCTTAGGTTAATATTAGTATATTTTTTAAGATTCTTTTAATTTAAAAATATGATATTTCTTTATATATATATATATATATATAAAAAGATATGGAACCTTAAAGTGGTTTGTTTTTATTTAATATATATATAATATATATATATATATATATATATATATATATATATATATAATATATATATATATATATATATATATATATATATATATATCCAGCTATATTCATAATTTTCTACAAAAAAACTCTTTTCTTTGTAGCTCCTTTTGTATTTTATGAAAATGACCTGGGAAATTAGTCTTGTCCTTACAATTACATTGAGGATTGAATCTCCATTTTAAACCAACGTCACTTGTTTCTATTTTAAATTTTCATTTTTATCAAAAATGAACAAAGATATAATATTTATAAAGAGTAAAATAAACTGAAAAGATAATTTTCTGAGAAAAAATTGAAACTTTTTTGCTTGCATCTTAGCCATACTTATAAAAATAATAAATGAAATATACAAGTGTAACATACTTAGGAGAACCCTCTTCATAGCACTGCCTAAGAAGCCAGATGCAAATGAAGATGTTTGAGGACACATAATGGAGAAAGAGCACTTGGAGAATTTGACACTCAGAGGACATATTGAAAGAGAGTAATCTACTCAAGGAGCCTGTGTAAAAGAATAGCTGAATAGGGACTGGGATTTTTAGTAAGGGGTCATTGTTTAAAGCTACACAGGATAGGAAGTTGTGGAGAGCCATAATTTTCTACATCCTTAAAAGATATATTTGGGTATAAGTTTTATGATGAAGGTGGATCGGTAAGTTTGTATCACATTAATTATATGGATTTTGATCTGATTTTTTCACTACAATGTGTAATCTATATGATTAACACAGAAGTGTTACATGCATTGACAAGGAAGGAGATTGTTGAAAAATAATTTTTTTTTACCATTAGGATAGGGACTTATTGATGTCCATAAGTAGAATTAAGACACTCACTTATATTTCATTCCAAGGTAGACTGTATATATAAGATCTTTGTCCAAATTACTCACAGATTAAGTTTAAGTGTTGATCATTTCTTATTGTCTTTGATAATTATGGTTTATAATTATGTCATAGTTTATATCTATATCAGTCTGCTAATATCTATTGTTTATTCTTATCTATCCATATCTATCTATCACGGTCTGTTCATTATCTATCATGGTCTGTTCATTATCTATCTCGGTCTGTTCATTATCTATTACTGTGGACTAAATAAGACACCTCCGGTGACACAAATGAACTAGGCAAGACGCCTTAAATAAAGAACTCAAATTGAGTCAGTAGAAGTCTGTTGGAGTCAGTTGAGGAGAAAGAATTGATGACATCACAGTGAGTAGCCTAAGCAAGATATAATATTATAACTGCTAGGGATCAGTTATAACAGTGATGACAAGGGATTGAAGTAGGAAAAGGTATTTTTTTGATTTGGTGCACATGATAACAGTGGCAACAAGAAATTAGAACCATGTTGGTTTAATTGTTTTTGTTTTGGTGTATTTAAAAAAAAAAAAAAAAAAAAAAAAAAGGAGACAAAAACCCAGATATTCTTTAAATATGGAAGAATTATTAACCCAAATGGTAAAAATACGACAACAGTAACATCAGTTGTTGGAACTCCAGAAACAACAACAAAATTTAATTTAAATAATATGGAAGAAAATGAAAAGTTCTTTCACTCTCAATCTGGTGGCAAATGTGATAACTGAATTCACATACAATTCAGATGATGGAATTACCTTTTCTGCTTATTATTTCTGAAGGTATGAGCAAATTTTCAGAGAAGAATGCAGTGACGAGAAAATGAGAAAAACAAAACAAGACTTTTTGTTTAGCACTAATAGAACATGAAAAATACTATAAGTTTTTACTACCGAAAAAAGTAAGAGAAATTTGCTTTGAAGAAATAGTAAATATTCTTACTAAAATTTTTAGTGAGAAAACTTTGTTATTCAATACTCATTGTATGAATCTGATGAAAAAAGATGAAGATTTAGTCACATATGCCGGAATCATGAACAAGGTGTGTGAGAGATTCAAATTAAACAGATTGACTCCAGATATATTTAAAGGGTTAATTTTCATTCAAGGATTGATGACAAAAAAGACGCAGAAATATATGCTAGAATTCTAACAAAACTTCAACAGAATCAAAAACTAACACTACAAGAAATATTGGACAAATGTCAGAGAATTCTAAATCTGAGACATGGTATGGAAAAATTGATATAAAGAATGTGCATACATATAAGCTAAAGAAAAATGTGGAAAAAGAGAAATCAATCCGTGTTTCAGATGTGGAAGGTTACATGCCGGTGATGACTGTCCCTTTAGGAATTCAAAGTGCTACAAATGTGGAAAAATAAGACATAAAAAAAAGTCACAATGTAAAACTAAAGCAAAGAAAAGTTCTCACAGAAAAAGTTTTGTACACAGCAATATGACGGAAAAATAATTACAAAAAAACAAAGAAAATTTGTGTATGTGAAAATTAATGTGGGTGTAAAAATGCATCTAGACACTGGTAGTGATATCACAATAATCACTGAAGCAACATGGAAAGCAAACGGAAAACTTATATTAAAAATAACTTTGAAAATCGTGCATGGCATGTAAGGTAAGAAATTAATTTTTTGTTTGTGAAATGACTTGTAACATTTCATTTCATAACAAGTAACATTTCATTTGTAACATGACTTGTAACATTTGTGAAATGACTTGTAACATTTCATTTCATAACAAGTAACATTTCATTTGTAACATGACTTGTAACATTTGTGAAATGACTTGTAACATTTCATTTCATAACAAGTAACATTTCATTTGTAACATGACTTGTAACATTTGTGAAATGACTTGTAACATTTCATTTCATAACTTATGTGTTAAAAAATATTACAAACTTATTCAGTACTGATTGGATGGAATTATTTTCAGTTTTAGGATTTACCTATAAATATTTATTGCAAAAACGTAAGTGAACAAGCTACCAGTTTAAAAAAAAAAGCATGTAAATTTAAAGGAAAAATTGAAGAAATGTTTTCTGGATGTTTTCTCGGATGAGTTGGTTTGGTGCTCCAAAGCCAAAGTGAAATTTCTAGTGGAAAGTCAACGGAGAATTAGACAGACTTGAAAAAAATAGGTGTAATTGAAAATATTGACCATTCAAAATGGGCAGCACCATCACTGTATGTAAAAAAAAAAAATAATATAACTTGTGTTTGTGCTGATTTTTCAACAGGGTTAAACAAATGTTTAGAATCCCATGGGTAATTATCAAGTCCAGAGGAAATTTTTGTGAATTTAAACAATGGAAAAAGCATATTTGCAAATACAGGTTGAAGAAGAATGTTCAGAGTTAATAACTATAAATATACACAGGGGATTATATAAGTTGAACTGAATTCCTTTTGGGGATAAAAGTGGTTCCAGCTATGTTTCAACAAGCTATGGATACTATGTTTGAAGTTTGTGATTTTGCAGTTGCTTATCTGGATGATATATTAATTAAAAGTTTATCTAAGAAACAACATATCGAGCATGTGAAATGAGTTTTTGAAAAAATATGAGAATATGGGTTCAAACTCAGTGAGGAAAAATGTGAATTGTTTTTGTTTAAAATCAAGTACCTAAGGCATATCATTGACAAAAATGATCAACCAGATTCATCAAGGGCAAGTGCAATTAAGAATATGCCTTCTTCAACAAACATTACTAGTTTACAAGCATTTCTAGGACTAGCAAACTGTTATCAAATCTACATAACTAATATGCAGAATTTGAGAGTACCACTGAACAAATTGCTTAAAAAAGGTGTGAAGTGGAACTGGACTGATCAAAAAAATATAAGAAAATACTAAAGTCATATATATCATTAGCACTCTATGATCCCAAAGCAGAAATTGTATTGGCTTCAGATGCTAGTGACTATGGTATAGGAGCAGTAATTCTATATAAATATGATGACGGTAACATGGAAGCTGTTGTACATGCTTCACATTTGCTGCTATCAGTAGAAAAAAACTACAGCCAGATTGAAAAAGTGGCATTAGCAATAATATTTGCAGTGAAAAAATTTCACATACATGGAAGGAGAAGTTGTTTACAGACGGACCACAGACCTCTATTATTTATGGTTTGAAAAAAGGAATCCCTACGCATACAGTGAATAGATTACAATGCTGGGGTACCATCTTATTAAATTACAATTTCAGATATGGAATACCAACTGTCCCAAAAATTAGGACATGCTGGTAGTTTATCAAGATTGATATCATAAAGTACTGAACCATTTGAGGACACTGTCACTGCAGCAATAAAATGTGAAATAGAAATTAAAAATATATTATGCACATGAACTACCAGTTACCTTGGAAGAAATAAAAGTAAAAGCAGAATAAGACATGTTTATTTCGAAAATAAAAAAGACTAAAAGAAAGTAACAAAGAGAATTTTTAGAACGCAATACAGAACTGGAACACTTACTATTTGATAGAGTACTATACACTTACTATGATTTACTATTATACACTTACTATGTGATAGAGTACTAATGTTTGCACAAAGAGTTGTAATACCTATCATATAAATCTCTTATAAGAATCCATGTATACTGGACAAAAATAGATCAAAACATTGAAAAATTAATATAAGCCTGCAGAAGTTGTGCTCTGGCAGCAAAATCACCTACCACAAAATTACAACATTGGCCAAGGACAAATACTCCGTGGTCAAACCTGCACATAGATTTTGCAGGTCAGTAAACAGATTACATTGTCTTGTGGTAGTGGATAGCTTTACTAAGTGGCCTGAAATTAAGTGTCAAAACCCAACTTCCATGGTTACAGTGATTTTTTTTTTACACAAACTGTTAGCAAGATATGGCATTCTGGATGCCATAATCTCAGATGATGGCACACAATTCTCTACTTACAAATTTAAAGAATTTTGTAAAGTGTTCTTGATTGAATATATTACTACCCAGTTATATTACCCAGACAAGCTGAACGATTTGTGGGTACTTTTATGGGAGATTTGAAAAAAAACAAGTAATGAAAAAGTGAGCAAAGAAGCACTACAAAAATTCTTGAGAGTATACCAGATAATGCCCAATCCTAATACACTGACTGGCATGTCACTGGCAGAATTGATGTTCACTAGAAAAATTAAATCGGTGTTTGACAAGTTGTTACCAGGTCAAAATAGAATAAGAATGGATAACAAAAAGACACAAAATTTTTCAAAATTGGCGAAAAAGTGTTTTTCAGTGTATATAAAAATGCAAAAGAAATGTGAGGAGACAGTATTAATAAGGTCATGAATTGGAAAAATGATATATATGGTAAAAGGAAAAAATGGGAACACCAGAGGCATTGGAATCGGTTTCAAGAAAAGGTTTACTGAAGAAAGGCCAGCAAGAAAAGAAGAACCTATGCAAATACTGTATCATAGTTTTGATGTTCCAACTCCCTAAGGGTTTGTTGAACTTACAAGTATGATTATCAGTAAAAGGAAATGTACGGAAAAACTAGCGAGTGATCTAAAACAAAAGAATTACAAAGTTTGTTACATTGGCAAACTCACCAGAAAAAAAAAGAGGGAGTGATTACTAAGAAATAAAATATTTACTAGTGGAAAAAAAATCTCAAAAGTGGGAATGTTGTAGAGTAAATAAGACGTCTCTGGTGACACAAATGAACTAGGCAAGTCGCCTTAAATAAAGAACTCAAAGTGAGTCAGTAGAAGTCCATTGGAGTCAGTCAAGGAGAAAGAATTGATGACAGCATGGTGACTAGCTGAAGCAAAACATAATATTATAACCACTAGGACTGCATTATAACATCTATCTCAGTATCCTCATTATCTCAGTCTTTTGATATATTATTCTTTGTCTATGATTGCATTACTATCTCTGTTTTTATCTCATGTTATCTACGTTCACATATATATCTTTTTAGTGTCTTGCCTATTTTAATCTTTGCTCATGATTACATCCCTCTATCTTACTATTTATCAGTCTATTCATATCTATCAAATTTTAAAATGTATCATTTACAAAGTGCAAAATTTATCTTATATTAATGACACCCTTTGCAAATAATGTATTCTGCAATTTCTTGCATTCATCTATGTTACTCATATAAACTCATGGTGATCTCTGTTCATTTAAAATACATAAGACACATTTATTTATATATTTTTAAAGTGGTGATGAAAAGAAAAAAATATATGAATTCACTTCCATTGAAATATCAATCTGATATTGTACTGACTTTTTACTTCCAGTCTTATTTCTATCATTACTATCTAAATGACATACAAACATCTCTCTTCATTTTTATTCCTTATTACTTCTCTTCCACTTATATCAATCAATATATGCCAAACCATATATGTTGCAGTGGTTCCGGATGTATCCATCTTCAGATTTGGACATTTTCATCTAAGTTAAAAACAGACAAAGAAAATAGATTTTTTTAAGTCTATTGCTTATCTATACAAATAAGTTCTCTTGTTTGAGGATTCAACATTTTCAAAAGAGGAAATTAATTTTTCTTGGGTTTTGATAGGATTCAACCTAATGACCCACTTTGAATCAAGTTCATTCTTTCTCCATGTAATTCAGGTAAGAAAATAAATATTATTCTGGTTCAGAATGGATCATTAAGTAGAAACTTCTCAGCATTTGTACAAAAAATTGCTTTCTCTTAACAAATGTAAAGATTGATTGAAGCAGTTGGTCATTTAGAATTTATGGTTAGACTGGGATTTTTTGCATGGAAAAGCGGATTTATAAGTACTTGAAATTGAAAAACTGTATATACATTGATGAATTCATAGAAAGAAAAACAAACATGTAGTTCAGACAATACAGCATTTTGATGGCATGTCTTACCTATTTAGATAGATATAAGCAAATAAGGTGATATTGATAAACTGAAATAGAGTGATTAATTGAGCAGTAAATAGATATAAATAGATTTAGTTAGAGAAAACAATACGAATGATGAAAAAACATTTGGATGTAGATAGACAGATGTAAACAAAGATAGATATAGACAGACCAAAACAGATTGGCATAGATATGAATAGAGAGATATCAATGATAGGTAAATATGAACAGACCAAATAAGTGGATGTATATAAACTTACTGAGATAGATTGATGGACAGATATGAATAGAATGAGGTAGAGATGAACATAGTGAAGTAGTTAAATAGAAATACATATGAACAGACTGGGATAGACATGAACAGACTGAGATAGATATAAAATAAGATAATGAATAGACTGATATAGATACATAGATAATAAGTAGACAAAGATAGATAGTTGCCTATATAGTCAGCTATGAAAAGCTCAAGATAGGAACAAATTGGAATAGACACAGAAAAATAAGAAAAGATCTCAATAAGTAGATATGAACAGACTGAAATAGATTGACAGATAGATATGTACAGACAGATAGATAGACAAAAAGAGAGAGACATATATAAGCAATCCAAGAGAGCAAACTTAAATTATAGATACCAAGTGTCTAAGAAGAAAGTGAAATCGAAGGTTCTCTCTTTCTTCAATATAAGAATAAAAAAGAAATCTGAAAAGATTATAATTTGTTAAACAGATAGACAGAGATTGTTACTTACATAAATAGGTAAGTAAATTGAGAGAAAGATGAAGATACTGCAAGGCAAGTTGATCAAGTATTGAGATTGATTTTATATTTAGGTTATGTGAACAGATTTCATATTTTTGCAAATAAAAAAACTGAAAATATTGATCAGCACTTGTGAGGACATCAACCAATAAGAAATCTATTTTTCTCCTCATTTCTTTGGATTTATTTCTAATACTTGAGCAAATGAAAGCAAACTTGCTTGCTTCTGAGCTTGGACAAGTGTTTTTAAAAAAAGTAACAGATTTTTTATACATGATAGAGCTACACACACATTTATCTCTGGTAACAATGTCTAAACATGCTGACTACATAGGTTATCTCCAAAGTTACATACATATGTGATTTCAACATGCATGCTTGTATATATTTATCCATAAACATTTATGTATTTTTTTAAATGCCATGTCCCTTCAGGTGGTAGATGATCATGGATAGAGTCTGTTTCTTTATTATCTGGAAATTTCTATGACTTCTTGGAAAAGATAGTGGAGTGGATTCCTGTTGCCTTCTCCACAATTTTGAATTTAGAGTACTCCTTCCTAGGCTGGCTCCAAGCCAAGCCTACAGAAACTAATTTACCCTGCCATTTAACCTATAGCTGAAGCTACAAGAGAGAGAGATTCATGCCTTTCCCATGGGAATTAGTACACAAATGAATACAACTGACTAGGCCAGGATCTGAACTTGTGTTACTGATTTCACTTTTAACACCACTAACCATTGCATTACCAGCACATTCATTTATACCATCCCATGAATATTTAGTTGACAGATATACACAAAGGTCTGTCCATAAATGATCTAGTTATTTAATATTAGTAGAAATGTAGCCTACCCAGGGAAGTAACACCTCTTCAAAAAGTTCTCTTCAAATATATCCCATTGTACTCCACCCACTTATTGCTGTCTCCTTTCTACATTTCAAAATATTCAGCTGCAATTCAGTATCACCATCATCTTGAAGCATTCTCTATTTCCTTTCAAAGGCAATTTTACTTTTTACTTTTCAAAATACTCAGTCCCTTTTCAGGATCACCATCATCTTGTAGCATTCTCTATTTCCTTCCAATAGTAATTTTAGCTTTAGGAAAACCAAAAACCACATGTTATGTAGCAGCAGAAGGGGTGACAGACCTGTGTAATATAAAATTTTTCCCCAAATCATAAGACATAAAAATGGGATGTAGTAACATTTGGAATGGTTGAAAACCAGACTGGGATAGATTTTGGACAATGTATAAAATGCAAGATGTAATTCGCAGTTGTAGATTTTCTATGGTTTTAGCCGGAAGGTGTATAAACATTTTTTGGTGTTCTGCTTGTCGATGGCCTTTCAAAACGTTGGTTGCTTTCAACAGATGCTCAGCCAAGTTTGAAGCGTCAACACCAAAATTTTATTTGGCCTTCACTTATTGAATCATTACCAAAAAGTAAATATTTTCCTCAAACAAATGTTCAAGTTGTAAGTAAAATTTCATGCATATTTAGTGTGAATACAGCAATTACAGATAGTCACACATTGATGTGTCACTGCCAATTGAGCCATCCCATGGAAGTGTTTCCATTTACAGAACAAAAGGGAATATAAGACAGGAAAACAAATAGAAATGACTTCTGGTCTCTGTCTGTGGTTAGATAACAACTGTAAACATCTTGAGGATACATCAAGGAAAGAAAGGTTGCTTGAGAGAAGGAAGTTAGGGGTCTTGCATTAAAAATGACTTTCTGAGAAGTCAATCATGTCATTTAATTGAAGACCAGCATCTAGAGCCTCATTAAAGTTCATGGGACATTAATCCTCTAGAGGACTGATCTTTGGGTATCTTATTTGGGAGGGGTGAATATGATGTGCCCTCACCACTAAGATAAGCTATAGAAAAGAGGATTTTTGAAGTTAAACACCAATTCAAATGGCCTGGAGCCTCAGTAAAGAAAGTGGGGTGGAGTGGGGGGAATGAATGCACCTCAGTGTGCATTAATTAATCACGCTTATGCCATACAGTCGTTTCTGATTGGTTACTAAGTTATATTAACCCTACACAGCCAATTCAAAATTCAAAATGGCTGGATAATTTCCAGACAGACCTCATATGAATTGTGTACTTAGATCTATGCAAAAATAAATATGTATTCTTGATCAGGGTGAGAACTTTTCAGCATCCCTTGAATTCACTCATTAATACTTCTTTCCTAACTCATATTTACAGTGACAAACATGATTTTGTATGTTCTTATTAGTTTGATGGTACATAAACTTCAAAATTAGTAGACACTAGAAATGTAAAATTTTCAGGGCAAAACTAAATGGTTTCTCTAGATGTTTAATTGGATTTTAAGTTCATTTCATAGACTTTGAAATGAGTTTTAAAAAAAGACCTGGTTCATCTATATAGATCCTTTTTTTTATATGAGTGTCACCTAATACAAACCTCAAGAGTCACTCATGGTAGAGGATTACTGAATGAGGGTGTTGTAAAAAAGGTTAAATCAGGAATCAGCAACCTTTTGGAGGGAGTCATACAGCTATGCAGTATTTCAATATATCAAATGTACTATAATAAATTTTCTTCACCTTAGACTGCTCCATTCACAAGGCTACTTTAGACTGGATGTTTAAAGAAAATACAACAAAGGTAATGTTATATTATTTAAACGAGGTTCCTTATTTTACTCCAGGAATAACAGGCTAACAACTAACACAATCAACAAAAAAAATGTAAATTCCTTATTATAAAATGAAATACAATTAGAAATGGCAAATTAATTAATGTGATACTTGTTTTTTTACTTATT
Organism: Acanthosepion esculentum; assembly: GCA_964036315.1. Classification (NCBI taxonomy): domain Eukaryota; kingdom Metazoa; phylum Mollusca; class Cephalopoda; order Sepiida; family Sepiidae; genus Acanthosepion; species Acanthosepion esculentum. The sequence goes on along the minus strand of OZ038482.1, from coordinate 102,961,273 downwards.
GTTCAATAACTTCTCCACATCAGCTGAAATTTTTATCAATGACAAGAGCAAAACATCATCCAGATAGTCATCATAATCTTGTTCAGAAATGACTTTTTAGTATATTTCATTCTTCAAAAAAGTTGTTCATAAGCATATGCACTTCCAGATAATGATACTATCGTTTTCATATTATTCAATAGGCTTTTATATTTTCTACTTGGCAAAATATATTTATTGTAGAAGTTAGCATTGGATTTGGAATTAAATTTTGATTCAAAAAAATTTGTAGCATTGTAAGTTGATTAACTCCAACTGATATTTTTCTGCCAATTGCTCCAAATCTGTTTTGTAAGGAGTATCAAATAATTTAAATCGACTTCCATATGGCTGGAAGTCAGCAAAATGGGAGGAAAACTCTCTTCTCAAATCTTGAATAGACCTCACAAAGATGTCTGGTATTACACCTCTTGTGATTTTGGATAATTGGAAAAGGTGAATAGTTAATACTTAACACTATCATAAAAAATTAAATAAACATTAATTATTATGAAATAATAAGATACCTACATTTGTTTTACCACCAGACAACAAACTCAAACAAAAAACTCTGAGGAGGATACAAAGTAACTTTTTCAAGGATCGCTTAACCTTAAGTGAACAACTGTATCTGTACATGATACTAATTAGATAATTAGTGTCCAGGTGTTAGGTTGGTGGGCTGGATAAAAATCCTTCAGAGACTGGGTGACTCTGGGGGCAGGGGGTTTGCTGACCTCTGGTGTAAAAGAGGGAAGTAAGAAGTGCATATAATAAGTATATGTAGGATAACAGTTGGCCCTAGATTTGAAGTGATTAAGTTTGTAGTGATTGTGGAAGCATCCTCTCAGGAGTCTGTTCCACAAAGTAACAGTTTTTAGGAAGAAAATGGAACTTCCTCCTTACCAGTGGAATATGAAGGGGATGAGAATGAGTTGACTCTGTGTACATGGCATGGCAGGATCTATCTGTGAAAGTCTGAACTGGTAGCACTAAAGAATGTAGCTCGTCTGATCAAGTAGTGAGAGGCTAGCAACGTTTTGTCTGTTGAGAAAGAGGTTGCAGAAAGGGAAATAATTCATCATCCACAAGGCTGTGTTATTTTTGCTCAATGTTTTGCATTAGAAATATTCAGCTCATTGATAAATTGCACGCATGTGCATTTAATTTCTTCAGTGTGCCATTCCCCTTCAAGACTGGGACTAACATGGCACTCCACGACTCCCTGTCCTTTGTAGCTCATAGTAAGGTTTGTTTTTTTGTTATCTCCTATTCCCTGTTCTGCCAACCATTTACAAAAGATTGTTAGAAATTTTGTTTTTTTTATTGGAATCGCCACAAGCAAAGCAGTAATGCCACTAAAACACAGGAGTTACAGGGTGTGAAAGAATTAGGAAGAGAAACATTAATGATGAGCAGAAAGAGAAGAGAGTAATCAGGAGGACAGTAGATACCAATTGACATTGCATTTAACGTTTTAGTTGGTATCATCCCAAGGAAGGCAGTAATGCCACTAAAACACAGGAGTTACAGGGTGTGAAAGAATTAGGAAGAGAAACATTAATGATGAGCAGAAAGAGAAGAGAGTAATCAGGAGGACAGTAGATACCAATTGACATTGCATTTAACGTTTTAGTTGGTATCATCCCAAGGAAGGCAGTAATGCCACTAAAACACAGGAGTTACAGGGTGTGAAAGAATTAGGAAGAGAAACATTAATGATGAGCAGAAAGAGAAGAGAGTAATCAGGAGGACAGTAGATACCAATTGACATTGCATTTAAATTTTTGCAGATTAAGGTTGGCTGGAAAGAATGGAGCCAGAAGGGAGTTCCACAATGGAGAAGTGCAAGAGAAGAAACTCTTAGCATATAATTTACAGCTACATCTAACAAGCTCAACTGTAAATTGATGAAATCTCTATGTCAGTCTAGCGCTGTACTTAAATTCAAAAACTCTAAGTACCATAGTGAAGCACTCATTCGAACAATTACCATGAAATTCTATAGAAAAGACACAACCTTATGACAGCGGAAAATTGACTGGAGCTGGACCAATAATATTGCAGATTCTTATTTGGATCTTTTCAAGATGCTCACAATAAATAGCAGGGCCATTGGACCGTATGTGGCAGCAATAGTCTAATCATGGATGAATGGTAGACTTATAGATATGTAAGATAGATTCTGGAGAGAAAAACTGTCTCACTCGACACAGTGAACCAACTTTCTTAGCAGCTTACCTAGCAATGGATTCAAAATAATCTTTACACTTCATATCAGCAGCGAACAAAAGCCCAAGAAGGCACAATCAGTTTTTATCCTGGAGAATAGCATCAGCTGCTTTTCTCTGTCTCTCTTACATTCAATATATGAAGTTAGTGTCAAATTTTCCAAGCTCTCTTTCCTCATTGTGTCATAGAAATTTCAATTGTCTCTTTCTGATTCTAAGTACATGTCCTTTTTGTTCTCATTTTCCCTAAATTTCTCTTGTTACATGTTCAGTTCATAGTATTCTTAGCATTCTTCTGTAGAACCATATTTCTCTTGCCTCAAGTCTCTTCTCCATCTTTTCAGACATTGTCTAGCATTCACTGCCATACAGAAGGACTGATGTTACATAACAGTTCAGTACTCTTTTCTTTGTTTTTAATGAAATTTTCCTGTTTCTTAATACTTTGCTTAGCTTTTGGAAAGCTACTTTCACTATTCCCATGTACCTTTGGATTTCAATGTCACTTTTTCCATCTTCTGTTAAAACACTTCCTAGATATTTAAATTTTTATTGTGTACATCATCTGAGATCACTTCTATAAATGGTGGAAAGTGAAACCAACAAGTCTGCTGATGTCTCTAATTTTTTGACATTTCAGATTATAAATGTATAACAGGGAATATATGAAAACCAGTTAGATAATTTATCTGTGGTTAATTTAAAAAATTTTTTGAAAATTTTAACACTTAATAAAATATTTGTGAATTTCTTCTATGTGTTGTGTGCCTTCAGGACATTAATGATCATGGCTCTTCAAAATCTCTTGTCCTCTGTATCTCCTAATAGGTTTTGTCTTAACAGGGAATATATGAAAACAAGTTAGATAATTTATCTGTGGTTAATTTAAAATTAAAAAAAAAATTTTAACACTTAATAAAATATTTGTGAATTTCTTCTATGTGTTGTGTGCCTTCAGGACATTAATGATCATGGCTCTTCAAAATCTCTTGTCCTCTGTATCTCCTAATAGGTTTTGTCTTTTTATTATCTATCCTAAAGTCTGTTCTGTCATCCATTTACCATGCTCACTAGGTAGGTTATGCATTGTTTTCCTCTGTCCTTCTTGCATTCAATATGTCCTGTAAGTATCAAATTTTCCAAGCCCCCTTTCTTCATTATTTCCAGGGCACATAATGAGAAAAAAAACTCACTTTCTGCCCTAGAAATTTCAACTTTCAAATTTCTGATAGGAACACTTTTTGTTTATATTTTCTGTAGAATTTCATTGTTGCTAACATGTTCAGTTCCATGATATTCTCAGCATCCTTCTGTAGAATCACATTTCTCTTGCCTCAAGTCTCTTCTCCATCTGTTCAGACATTGTCCAGCATTCACTGCCATGTTGCTTCAAGTCTCTTCATCTGTGAGGAGATTGTTCAGCATTCACTATCATATAGGAGGATTGATATTACATAACTCTTCAGCACTATTTTCTTTGTTTCTAACAATTTTTTTTTTGGTTCTTAAAACTTTTGTTATGAAATAAAATAAGACATGTCTCAGCTGATTTGCAGGCAAATAAACTAACATACTCAAGAGCGAGAGTCGGATGGGAACGGGACAAGGCCCCGTCACAAAATGACCATTATCGTCGTTTACGCATAGGCCCGACGCACAAGTTCTGGTTGAAAAATAAAATAATATTTCAAAGTGCTTCTATTTTTCGACCAATAAAAATTCTTCCCTCCTAATTATACTCGCATCATTTTTCGAGCCCGTTAAGCCATAAAAGACACCATAAAAAGGGTCACACGGGGAAGTACAAAGCAGTCAACAGGAGGCCAGGGAAGAGATCTGTCACGGTCAGTCTGGGCAATCAGCAGGAGGAATGCCACACCAACCAGTGGGAACTACTATGAGAGATCAACCCGGATTGGCAGCCGGCTTATGAACTATACCACAAGGTAGCTGTCCCAAAACCACACGTTCCTATTGAAATAAATCACGTAAATCTATTTCTGCTGTTGTCGTATTTTTGTCTAGCAACCATACGATTGTCTATAACACTTTGCTTAGCTTTTGGAAGGTTTTTCACTATCCCAATGCACTTTCGGATTTCTGTGTCACTCTGTTAAAACACCTCCCAGTAGTACTTGTTTGATTTTGGTATCTCCAATTTGTAAGTTCTGTCCTGGGTATGACGATAAAATACATCTGCGTCCAGGGTAAGACGATAAACTACATCCAGTAGCAAGGCCTCTGATCAGGAGGTTTTGAGGAGCATGGAACCACCTCTTAATTGCTGGTGTTCCCAGGTCCATCCTGACCCGAGGTGGTAGCACCTGTTAGGATCCCAGCTATGGGCAAATAGTTAACACCCAAACTGAGGTAAAAAACATTATGAAAGTGTAAAAATAGGTTTTAATACCAGAAATACTTTGTAAAAAATAATTTTTTCCAGAAATAAATTTTTGAAGAAAAAAACTATTACCTGCAATATATTTTTGAAAAAAAATATTACCAGCAATACATTTTTGGAAAAAAAATGTATATATATTACCAGCTATACATTTTTGAGGAAAAAAATATTACCAGAAATAGATTTTTGACAAAACAAAATATTACCAGGAAAAAAAAGTTATTGGCATTAAATAACCAATTGAGTTTGATATGCCATAAAACAAAATAATTCAAATCAAACCAATTTGTAAGTTGTATATTGAGCTGAATGAGATTTCTACATTAGATATAGGAAATATTAAAAGAGGGTTATCATACGATAATAAATTGCTTATATCTAAATAAAAATAGTCAACACTGCTGTGTTGATCTGTATCTAACGCTGTAATGTCTCATATTTGACTCAGAAATATGAGTGCTCTAAGTGCAACTGTTTTTCAAAGCAAAAATCTTAAAACGTCAAGTGTGTAGAGAACATTGATGAAAGTGTTCTTTGTTTTATTTGGCAGACATAAGAGGAGAATAAGTGGTGCTGGGTTCCTTGGATAAAAACGGAAAAAGCTGTGTTCAGATGTTCTGATGAAAAGGGAAATAGTTTTCTCACTGATAAGATCCTTGTGACTAAACAAATAGATTTAACACAATGGCATTGATTCAGGATTAAAACACTTTGTTTTTGCTTTGTTCTCCTAATTCTGGGTTCAGTTGATTGGTTTAAACTGCGTCCTAGTGATCTGAAAGTCTGTGCAAACAAAATGCCGGTTTGGTACTGTTCATTAGCAGAATTTAAGAAAACTCTTTTTTTTAAACCAGTGGAAAATAAATGAAAGACATTACAAAGTTTAGCTAATAGAATCTACATATATATAATATAAATAAAATAAGCAGCTCCTAAGAGAGTTTGCTATCGAGGTACACTGAAGAAAGAGATCTTGATGCCATATTAACTGGCAGTGCCTTAATATATTTTAATTAAATTTCCAGTGAACAGTGACTGACCACAACTGTTTCATGCATTCTTACACAATCATCAGTCGACAACAGTTATGTGTGAAAATGGGCATTTTATACACACACACACACACACACACACACACACACACACAGACATACATACATATATATAAATAAATGGACTAGCAGTATAACCTGCCTTTGCCCGGGTCTTTCATTACTGTGAATTTTTACCGTTCAATTGGAGCAGTTTAAGTTTAAAGTCAGTTCACCCAAAAATCAATATTAGTTACAACAATTGGGTGCAACTGAAGCACATCTCTAAATGGGGGTTAACAATTTGAATGGGGGGGTGACCCTGAAAAGGGCTGTTTTTGCGTTCTCAATCTTGTTTCAGCCTCACGCGCAGCAGCAGTTGAAGAAACATTTCTCCTCAGCCATTGAGTGCTTTGATCATCATATTCGGCCTCATGTGCAGAAGCGTTCAGGTATGCTCTTCTAGAAAGCTGATGGCTATGTTGATCTTCAGACTCATCGGCTCTGATTGAAGCATTCCAAGAGGCATTTTGAGACAGGCAAACTGAACCTTGTAAAGACGTTTTGTTATCTCTTATTCACATGGCGGACATGTCGGCAGCAATGGTTTTGTGACTTAGGCAAGTTCTTTTCTTTGGCGGCATGTCTTAGGCAAGCATGAATTGTCAAATGGAATGCGTGGGCAAATACCAGAAGAGAACGCTGTAAAGCTACTGAGATCACTAAGCTCGAATAACTTTAGGAAAGTTTGGAAAAATAAATGTTGAGTAATAAAAAAGCACGCTTACTTATTACGGTGAATGCAATGCAAAAACTGGCAGCACAATAAAAAAATTTAAATTGGGAATGGCTATAAACGACAATGAAAGCAGCACCTTAAAACTGTAGCAGTAGGTTTTATGCAACGGAAAAGGTAAACTCACTTGAGAGAGATTGACTGCTTGGCTAGAATAAGGTGAATGTGTAATTTGGAATCACAACTGACACTGAAGAATTATCTATCAAACAAAAAAATTTCATTGAAATCGGATGAAAACTGTGGACATGCATAAACAACATCCAATCACACACACACACACACACACACACACACACACACACACATTTTGAGAATTATAGATATAGATAATATTATTGTAATAATTTAAAGTATTTATTTTTATTAAAGTTTATGAAAGATATGTATCCAAGAACAGATAGTAAATAGTTAAACATTGCTGAGAGTTATAAAGGACAGGAAGTAGTGGAGAGCCATTGTCACCAAAAATTTGGACTCAAAACTGGCACTGAAGAATTATCTATCAAACAAAAAAAAAATTCATCAAAATCGGATGAAAACTATGGAAATGCATAAACAACATCAGATCACAGACACACATTTTGAGAATTTTAGATATAGATTAAATAGATTTATCTTACTCTGTAGAGTAGTGTATATGAGAAACTGAAGTCAGAAATCTTTTGAAATTTTATGTCTATTAACTATACTATATATATTATTTTTTATGTATCTCTCTCTCTATACATATATATATATAAAATCCATAAGTGGTAAGGATAATTTAAGTAGGTCTTTTAATATAAAATATTAAAAAGATAGTTCCATGAAGAGAGCTCAATGTATTTATATACAGAGCAATATGATATACGTCAAGAAGGAAAACACTTAACATATCTTCAAGGAATTCTGTAATAAATTTATTTCAACAGATAAGTTTTTAATATCTGCCTCAACAGACCAAAATTACAAAATGGTTTAAATTTATCCAGACAATTTTAAAAAAATTATTTTAAAATAAAATCATAAGAGAACAGGAAGTAAATGTCTAAATTACTTCACCTAAAAAAATTTTCCTGGGGATTTACATTATTTAAGAGAAGAGTCAGGCAAAAGGAAAAGGAAGGTGTCAGCAAAATGATCAGGAGTAGGTTGGTGAATACAAGTGACAGCTAGTGAAATACATTGAAATTAAATCAAAATTTATATCATCACCATCTAAGCTAATATAATAATAATCATCATCATATATATAAAAAGAGTGAAAAAATACATTATATAATACACAAAAACCTTAAATTCATTATATCTAATTCGTCTTTATAATTATACAATACATCACATATATATATATATATATATGCATGTGTGTGATATGTACATATAAAAAACATATACAAATATACACATCCATACAAACACGCAAGTAAACACATACATACACACATGCAAACATATATAAACATATACATACATATAAACATATATATATATATATATATATATATAGGGTGTGGCTGGTATTTGAGGACAGATTTTATGGATTCGTAAAAAACTTGCTGAACAAATGAATATAATTATATTTGATTACAAACAAGTAAACATGAAATTTAGCTAACTATTATTTAATTTTATTCAATAAAACCACCACTAGTGTCAATAAATGCCTCTACACGAGGCTGCAAGCTCTGATTAATTGGTCCTTATTTATGTCAGACATTACCTCATCTATTGCAGCTTTAAGAGAGTCTTTGGTGTTATGAGGCTGTTTATTAACCTCCTTCTCAACAACACTCCACACATAATAGTCTAGTGGATTGAGATCTCGAGAGTTAGGAGGCCAAATGTTGGGTGTGATGTGGTCATACTAATGGCCAGCCATCCATTCTTGTGTTTGTAGAGCCTTGTGGGATGGAGCTAAGTCTTGCTGAAATATGTAAGGCCTGCTGTTGCATATGTTGTCAATCCAGGGCTTGACAACTCTTTCTAGAACCTCAATGTAAGCAGCAGCATTTACTCTAAGACCTTGTGGAAAAAAGTGTGATGGCATAATATGTCCTTCATTGCTAACAACACCCAATACCATAAAACTTGAAGGAAATGTTATGCGCATCACTCTCAGCACCTCAGAAGGATCTAAACAAAGCCATCTGTCATTTCTTCTGTTAAGTTTTTGATCTTGATCAAAATTTTTCTCATCTGAGAAAAACCAAATCACACCAGCTTCTGAAGGATTTTTAAGTTTCTTTAAAAGCTTTTGAGATCTGTTTAAATGGTTTACTTTTGTTTTTTCAGACATAAATTGACCTCTCTTCATCACGTAGGACTTGTATCGAATATCTTCTGATTGTTTTTTCAGACACATGCAGCTTTTTGGCAATTGCCCTCATTGATTGACCTCAGTTTTCATCAGTTGTCTGCTTGACTTCCTAAATAAATTCGGATGTTCTCACTTTATCAGAACGTGCAGAAAGTCCTTTATGTTTTGATACAGACATTGGGGAAATATCAGCATCTTCTAACTCATTTCATTTCTTGTGGATAAACAATCTTGCAACTTTGAGGAAATGTGCAATATTCAAATCACTATGATCAGCCTTTAATGCCACAATCACAGCATGCCTTTTCATTTCATTTGTTATCATAAGGTTTGCCATTCTTGATTTCTGAAAAATAAAGTATTAGAAGTTAGTAGGAAGCAGTATTAATCTTAAATCTGTATGTCCTCAAATACCAGCCGCACCCTGTATATATATATATATATATATATATATATATATAATAAAGTTAATGGTCGGAGTTAAATTAGACCAGGAAACAGTAGTATTAAAAAGTGCTCAATATACATATAAAAAAATAAAAACTTGTAAGCTTTTAAGTATAAAAAAGCAGATCAGCTGATTCCATTACCTTCATTTCAACCTTTCAGTATCTTCAGGCAATTTTGGTCAGTTGATTTTGTAACATATTATTTTAAAAAAAAAATTATTGAATGCTATATTATTTAAAAATAAATAAATAAGCACACGTTGTGTGGTGTAGTAGAAGGGGAGCAAGAGGAGGAAAACCCTCTCACACTGATATATTTTCAATACCCTTGCTTTTCTCCTTCTCCTCCCCTTCTACCACACCTCACATTGTGTGCTTATTTATTTTTAAATATTATAGCATTCATTCATTTTTTTCTTTATTTTAAATAAAATGTCAGGAAATCAATTGACCAAAATCGCCTAAAGGTACCAAAAGGTTGAAATGAAGGTAGTGGAATCAGCTGATTTCCTAATTTTTTATGCTTATATATATATAATATATATATATATATATATATTTTTAATAAAACTTATATAAAAGAGGGATTATTGCCCAAATATATATGTTTACTTATATTTAAGTGTGTGTGAGCTTGTCTTGCTAAATTATGATTGAAAAGTGAGTTTGATCATCACTGGGTGTCTTGTACTGCATCTAAGCCTTGCTTAGTAAATTACTATATTTAAGTGTGTGTGCATATATTTCTGCAGCAATCCTTCTTTAATATGTTTTGTTGAAGAAGACAAAATATATATATATATATATTTATTAGTATATATATATATATATATATATATATATATATATTCAGGTTGTGTATCTGTGAAGGAACAAAGTGAATAAAAAGACGAGAAAAAACTATTTTTTAGCTGATACTTTCGACCTCTGCTGGACTTTATCAAGGCAAATGTAATTTGGCTTGATAAAGTCCCTCAGTCAAAACATGTTGGCCATGGATAGGTTTTACTCTTGTCTTTTTATTCATATATATTTATATTTAAAAAAAATTAAAATGCTTAATCTCAACAATTGTTAACAACAACAACAACAACAACTCACTGTCAAGATCCAAATTAACAGAGGAACAATATTATTTATGTATTTAAACACCCCTTACGGAACTCTTCCTGATCAAACTAAATTCATGAATAATTATATTGGACATACCTGTACAAGAAGACTCATGTTACATCTCTCTGACCATCTCAATTAGGACCAATGTGAACATGTTTGGAAACCTGCCAAATTGTCAGCAACATACTCATAGCAATAGCCTAATCCACATGTAAATCAAGGGTCATTCATCATCAACTATGAACCCGGCCACAATGTGCTGACTGTGTTTGGAAAATTAAAAAAAACATTCCTGTTAATATAGATATACAAATATGGAAATCTACATATTCAATTAAAAATAATAACTAAAAAACATACTTGATAATGGTTAATAGAATAGCCAAAAGCGCTCGGATATAGAGAAGATTTGGACAGTTTTTACACATTTTAAGTCTCGGAAAGAAAACCCTTGTTGGCCATCTTTAATGAAATGTGTATAAAAGTGGGATTTCTGCCCCAAAATACACACACATATATATATATAATTCCATAAGTAATAATCTTGAAAGAAATGTAGTTAATTTTAATATAAAAAAATATCAGCAGCAATTGAAAAAATAACTAAAAATCAATGTAAAACTGAGAGTTAATTTTATATCAGAAGCAGGTATCTATGGCGTAGAATGTGGACAGTGACGACCAAAAATACATTGGTGTAGCATTCCAAGATTTAAAGCACACATGAACACAAAAGGGATGTAAAAATTAAATAAATACTCAATACACTTTAATAGCAGCAAAACCTTTGTGATGACAGTTTTGATAAAAACACTGAATATCATTTACAGAAAGATGCATTGGAAGTGCCATAATCTGTGTGTCAGATACGATTAATTTTCAAGTGGCAGTTTCATTTTATCTTCTGTTCTTCCTAAATTAGAACTGAAACAATATGGTAAAGCCATAAAAACCATAAAAAAGAAAGGATAAAATAATATAAAAAATAAATAAAAATTAAGTAAAAATGAAAACTTAAAATGCGTATATTTCGGTAGCATGTTTTCATTAAGACATGTTTCATTGTACAGTTTAGACATTCTGTCTACTTATTTTTGATAAGATCCTTTCATACTCATGGATAAGTTTTTTTATGTCATTAATAATAGTAACAAAATTCCTTTTCTAGATATACTGATAAATACTGATAATAATAAGTTCACTATCTCCCCATATAAAAAAACTACCAGCATAAATTCCTGTACCCTTAATTATAAGAGTGAATGTCCAAATTACTATAAAATAGCAATTAAAAAAACTAAAATGAACCGTGCAAAAATTAATTCATCCACAAAACAGGTTTTTTACAGTGAACTAAAAAAATATATAACAAATTCACATCAATAAATTCACTAACTATATTGTTGATGAACAAATAAGATGCTCCATCAGAGATCTCTATACTAAACAAATAGAATATAATAGTTCTTCAACTAACCCGAAACATATCAATCTTTTATATCGTAACCAAATGCATTCTAATTATAAACAAGATTAAAATACCCTAAAAAATTTAATAAAAACTAATATATCCACTATAGATCTTAGTAAAAAAAATAAAATTAATTATATACTACACTAAATCTACTATATCTAATACAATCATTCGTAATGACTCTTCCACCACCCCTCACTAATATATTGCAGAAAACCAACATTGTTTATAAATTTAAATGTCCTATAATTATCCCATACTTTGTAATAAAACATTTTTATGAGAAGCATAAATAATAATATTATTACTATATTGTTGGCCATTTGTATCCAAGTATGCTTATCTGTTAGCCAGTTCCTGCTGAAGATGCTTGCTCAGGCACATTTCTGTTCCTTGAGACCCACAGAGCCTACCTGTAGTTTGTGCAGCAACTATACTGAGTAGACCTTAGTTAGGAGAGAGCATATAGTCTGGTATTATCAACAGTTGAACAAGTCTAGTATGCTCAAACCCTCAGTCACAATGACTTGTGACTTCATGCTAGTACAATCCTCAACAAACAATTCTGTCAACCTAACTTCATTCACAAAGCTTGCGTTATCCCATGTTGTGATTTTCAGGTGCTTTTTAAAGGTGCTGTATACTGGGATTGCCTCCCTAGGCCAATAAAGAAGTTACCATCCTAACAAATTGACCATGTTGGGATTTGAATCCAGGCCACACACTCAATATTAAAATTAGAGTACCTATAATAATGCAGTAATTGGAGTTTGACCCAACCTCACTTTCCAACAAAGCTCAAAAGCATCTATGCAGCCTTGTGGGTGATGAATTTTCAACTTTACCACAAATGAAAGGTTACAAGCCTCTTACTAATCTATTGATATTTCCATTGAAAATATTCTAATGAGCTACATTCATTAGATCCACCAGTTTAAACCTTCACAGCTAAGACCTGTCATGCTATGTACACTGGGATGATTCATCACTATTCCCCTTGTAATCCATTGGTAAGGAGGAAGTTCCATTAAAGCAGCTTCTTCCTAAGAACATCTACTTTGTAGAACAGACTCCCATGATGATTCTTCCACAATCAGTATCATCTTAACCTCTTTAAGTCAAAGGTTAACTGTCATCTTTCCTACATATCCTCATAATCTGCATTTCTTACCTATTCCTCTTATATCCAGACAAACAACCTCTTTCAGTAACCTCTACCTTGAGTGGCTCTTGGGCCTTCTATTGGATGAACAGTTAGTAAAAATAAAAAAGTTTACATGTATACATCACAGACCAATTTTGATAGTTTCATGAAAATTTGTCACAAGGATTGATTTCTGGATTACTGGTGGAATTGCTATCAGAAAACAGGGATATATATCTCCCTACTATAATTTAAAATATTGTGAGATCTCTTTTAATTTGTTATTAAAATTTCATGAAGAAAATATTCCTCAAATCAAACATATTTTGGATCTTTTTTGGCCACATGAAGAAAATGTAATTTAGTTACCTTTCCAGGCTTCCATAATTTTATATTCTAAACATAAGCTTTTGGTCTTGTTGAACAAAGAAAACCAGACATTTCAGCGGTGTCAGACCGACTTACAAATGAAAAAAAAAAAATTGATACTTAAAAAGTAGAAAAACATTTTTGATTAAATACGAAAATCTATAGGTGGCCCATCAGTATAAAAGATACGCCCATTTTCTTTTTGATGGAAAGGGTGGACAGTAATCCCTTTCACAATATTTAAGGGGAAACAGTTTTATTCTAAATGAATAAAAAGAAATAGAAATGAAGGAAGAAAGAAACTCTCAGAAAGAAAAGATAACCAGAAGAATTTCTTTACTATTTTTTTTCCAAAAATAATGTTAAAAGAAAACAAAAGGTTTTTATTTCAAAATCTTTCCAAGATGTGTAAGAATTTGGATGGGGATCATAAGTTGCCTAGTGACAAGAAAATCACACTGCCCACACTTGAATGATTTAATGCCTGTTTTTATGTAATTTTTTGTGGGGTATATTTATTTATTTATTGTCATAATCCCATGATAGTTTTAGAAAGAAAATTGTTTGGATTTGCGAATTGGAGTCATTAGGAAATAAGGTAAAAATATGGGACTGAGGTGAGGGATTCTGTTTAAAGCTCCTGAGACATTACTAAATGTGAATTACATCTGATGAAGGTTAGAGAGTACATCAACTGAAGATTAATATAAATAAATATATTTAATGACCAGGAATTCAATGTAGAAAGTGTGGATGAGGGGTAATAATATAAAGTAAATATTAACCAAAATTCAGTCAAGAAATGGCTATGTATTAAGATGTAGGCCATTTGAGATTATTACTCACTGCTAAAAGCAAAATATAAAAACTTGAAAAATATAGTATGATGGTTTGGGATAGAAAATGATGTTAGTAAATTTGCACACAGTCTAACCACAGGGCTCAGTAGTAAAATTGATTAAAACATCATTCAGGAAAGATGAGTTCTTGGGATATGTGATGAATAGTGGAACAATAAAGACTAAGTAAAAAAGAAACAATAGACAAAGATTGCAACAAGAAAGAAAAATAAACAAAGGCCTGAGTAAAAAAAGAAACAAAACAATAAAGACAAGTAAACAAAAACTGAGCAAAAAAAGCAACTGACAATAAACTCTGAAACAATAACGTAAACAAAAACTGAGTAAAAAGAAACAATAGACAATAGAATCTGAAACAATAAAGAAAAGTAAACAAAGACTAAGAAAAATAAACAGACTGAGCAAAAAAATAATAGGTAATAAAAACTGAAACAATCACAGTAAACAAAAACTGAGCACAAAAACAATAGACAGTAGTCTTAAACAATAAAGAAAAGTAGACAAAGACTGAGCAAAAAAAAAACAGACAATAAAAAAATGAAACAATAATTATTGAGCAAAACAAATAATAAGCAAAAAAAACTAAAACAATAAAGAAACAAAAGACTGCACACTTGTAGTACAAGATGCAAGTAGTTATTGTCTTTAATTTTGAGATGAGTTGCTATCATTCTAAAAATAAGTTCTTCTGACAACTGAAATGATTTTTGTTGTTTTTCTTGTGAATAACATTTCTACAAATTCATTCTACAGACTTCTTCAACTGTACAAGTCATAAGGAAAGTGAAGAATGTCATATATATATGTATGGAAAGAGAAAAATTGCAGACATAGGACTCAACACTGCATACTGATTGTTGGTGCAATCTTCAAACCAAGTACCACTACACCTTTAGTTGATCTCTCTTGTAGGTTGCGTATTTAGATCAGTCAATAGAAATACTTGGCTACACATATAATTCTAATCAAAATAATATCTAACTTCCAATTATGCAAAAATTACCTAATACATATATCTGAACCATTTCAAATACGTTTACATTGTACAATAAGACTAATCTACTATTACAGGCAATTTAAATAGACCTATGGTTAACTAATGAGTTGTCCACAGTAGAATTTCGGAAATGGAATGTTTCATCCATCTGGCACCCACATCACGCCCCATTTAATGATATGCATCACCTTGCTATGAGCTGCCTAACTGGATTCACAATGACACGTCAAATGTCAAAGCACAACTGATATAGGTTTGAGCATTTCCATGACATCAAGGTAATGTGATGCCACCAATCATCACCTTTACATACTGCTATCTCATGACTTTTGATACATCAAAGTATTTGTGATAGTTGTAATAGTAAAGTGAAATGAAATTCACTCGTTTTGGTAGATTTGAGTCTGCATTCAAATAACCAGTTCCTAAGAGGTTGGACTGAGCTCTCTCTGTTGCTAAATCAAGTCAAGTGGAAGAGGCCATTTGAATACTGGTGTGACTGCTGCATGACAAAAGATAGAAATTTTTGGCGCTAGTCTAAGTTAAAGAAATACAAGCCAAATAGTCATAATTATAGTGATGAGATATTCATTATTATTTCCCGTATACCAAGCTGAAATAAAACAGAGTATGGTAGTAAAAGCATTCATTATGTTCATATGGAATGATGTGTGGAAGAAAGTTTAGCTACTTAAATAATGAAGTATTTTGAATAGCTGCTTTGCTGTGTGAGTAGTGAGAATGTAATATAAGATCTGAGGAAGTCTTTTTACCTCTGCATCCTGGGTAAGACAATATACTACATCTGCGTACTGGGTAAGATGATAAACTACATCCGACAACAAGGCTTCAGATCAGGAGGTTTTGAGGAGTGTGGAACCACCTCTTAATTGCAAGGTGTTCCCAGGTCCATCCTGGCCTAGGGTGGTAGCACCTGTTAGGGTCCCAGCTATGGGCAAATAGTTAATCCCCAAACTGGGGTCAAAACAATATGAAAATGTAAAAATAGGTTATAGAAATACTTTGTATATAAAATTATTACCAGCAATAGATTTTTGAAGGAAAATATAATTACCAGCTATACATTTTTGGAAAAAAATATTATCTGCAATACTTTCAAAAAAAAAAAACATTACCAGCTATACATTTTTGGAGAAAAAAAAATTATCAGCTATCAGTTCTTTTGAAAAAAAAATTATTACTAGCTATACATATTTAAAGGTAAACTATTACCAGAAATAGATTTTTGGAAGGAAAAATATTACCAGAAATAGATTTTTGGAAGGAAAAATATTACCAGAAATAGATTTTTGGAAGGAAAAATATTACCAGAAATAGATTTTTGGAAGGAAAAATATTACCAGAAATAGATTTTTGGAAGGAAAAATATTACCAGAAATAGATTTTTGGAAGGAAAAATATTACCTGAAATAGATTTTTGAAAAGAAAATATTACCAACAATAAAAATTTTGTCAGCATTAAATAACCCACTGAAGTTGATATGCTGTAAAACAAACCAAACCAAACCTTTTTTTTACCTCAGGGACCAGTGTCACTACTCACCTGCAACACAAATATTAATTTGCTTGAATGTATAAATGTGGCACAAGAGAAAAATAGTGGGTGATTTCCTTCTCCCTACTGTCCTACTCTTAAGTTGTTTCATTTGTAATCCATTCATGTTTACAGTATCCCTTTCACCATAGCAAATGATCCTTAATTTTCTATGCCTTACATTTATCACAATGTCAGTTTTTCCACTAGGTTACCTATGACAACATTTACAATGAGTGTACAGTGGAAATGGTGATGAATGAAATGAGAAAAATAAAAAGAGACTGTTAATATGGATATCTTTTTTCTCATTCTTAGGGGAGAAGGACAAGTGTTTGTTTCTTTTTTTAAATTGGGAGGGTTAAAGGTGAACCGTAATTCTTTTTGGTGCTTGCATTTTGGAATGTTCATAAAAAGTATTCCTTTACTTGCACACTGACACCAGTATATGATCAGGTTGCTTATCAGTATAGACAGGTCACTGTTGAACAGAGGGAGCAGTTTCACCTAGCTCTTATTATAGGTAAATTCCACTTTTCTATTTTTTTTTTAACAAACTCAGGTGTTCAAAAAGAATTCAGTGGTGTTTGATTGGGTGGAAAAATTTTTATGATGATATTCTTTCAATTTTGACTGCCTACTGAAACTGTTAAAAACTAGTATCTGTCTATATTTCTGAGATGAGGTATTATGTACATTATTTACATTATTCAGACTATTGTCCTCATCTCTGTCGCCATATTTATTACAACATTTCGGTTGTTGTATGCTCCTGGCCTTCTTCAGGTGGTTGGAATGTCGAACTGAACCCTTTATTTCACTCACTGGGTTCCTCAAGGACACATGGCACAGTGGATAAAGGCATTAGTTAGATCCAGTGACAGGACCCAAAGAGTGTAAGTTCAATACCCGGTTAAGGCAGTGGAGAACTTAGAGAGGGGAATTAACAGGAGATAACTGACAACTGACATCCATTAAAACATGGCTCGTGGAACTAGAACAGTCTACCCCAGTGAGCGAAATAAAATGTTCAGTTCGACATTCCAACCACCTGAAGAAGGCTATAGCATACAACGGCTGAAATGTTGTAATAAATATAGCGACAAAGATGAGAACAATAGTCTGAATAATGTAAATAGTGTTACAAATTACTATTTGTCTCGATTGATCATCTAATTTGATTTTGGAACAATAAAGACATTTGCTAAAGACATCAAATGAATCAGTTACTAAATATGATGCTAGAAAAGTTGGGTCACTATGTCATGCTAGACAATCTTTCCTGCCAGAATCTATTTTTATAAGTTCACCATTCATTCATGTATTATTGTTGCCATATCTAGTCTGGTGCTTCCGTTATATATTGAGAAATTCTTGGCAACATCCAAAGAAGAATCTGCAACATTATTAGTCATGCTTTGGCATCTCAGCTTCAATTATTTTCCCACCACTGTAATGTAGCATCCTGCACCTTTTCTATATATATTTTCATGCTAATTGTTCTTATGAGATTTCCTCTTTGGTACCTTGACTTCACAAATTTAAGTGTAGTACTTGATTGGCAGGTAGGTCTCATAATTTCTCTGTTGGAATTGTTAGTTGTAACAGTAATTTCTATGCTAATAGTTTCTTCTCCCTTGTGAAACTCTTTTCCATCTTCTTTCTTTCCTGTCAACTACAATCTTCAAAAATTTAAATGCAATGTCAATCATCATCATCTGTCTGCTTGAAGTCTGTTCTTTTATTGTCCTCTGTTTCTTCCACTTTCAGTAACCCCTTACATCCTAGTCATTTTTATTTCCTTGCTTGGGGTGAAATATTTAAAAAAAAAAAATGAAAGTGAGATGTAGTAACAGCTTCCTAACCAAACTAAGTATTTATATATATATATATATATATATATATATATATATATATGTGTGTGTGTGTATATAACTGATTTTACAAGTGTATAAAAGTTGTGAGCATCAGTCTTCTGAAGGGTACCTGCCTATATTTGAAATCTGGACTAGTTCCACTTGAATAACAACCAATAACTCATGACTGTTTTACCTACTGAAGAGGCTTCTTGACTGAATATCATCACAGTCAAGCCTCAATCTTTTTTTCCGATTTGCTGTGTCTTTTCAGGTTGTGGACAAACATAGTTCTCTATAACCTCTGAAACTCTTGTAGTTGTAAGTACCATTTGTGTCTTTGTCAAGCCTCTCACTCCCAATCTGACACCCATTCACACAGGCTCACCAGGTATGTTGCCTGCTGCCTTTTCCTGCTCCTTTTGCTTTTAGTATGTCTTGTAAGTGCTAAATTCTCCAAGCCTTCTTTCCTCATTATGTGTTCAAGAAATTTCAGTTGTCTCTTTCTGATTCAGACTTTGAGTGTCCTTTTTGTTTCCATGTACATAAAAAGAAAAAAAAGAGAAGCCATAGAAATAGAGGCAGAAATAAAGTAACAAAAAAATTAAACATGATAAGAAACACTTTGAACTATCCTTTCTCCCCAACAATGACGGAGTCTTTCCACTGGGGAAATCCTTGCTTGTTAGTGACCCAGTACTTAACTGTATAAATAGCCACTCTGGAGTCCTATTTTGTTTTTTTACCTAAAACAAACTGCTTTTGTTTAGTTTTATATTTTCCCAGCAGATGTTTACTGTGGTGAATAAACACACAAAGTCAATGTTGTTTTGAATAAGGGACAATTGATAAAAAGGGCTAAGACTGAACAATAATTAGAAATATTATTTTTTTAAATAGTTTCACTTTTCAGTCTAAGTACACAAGCATTCCTTCATGATATATGCAAAACCAATGTCTATTTTTGAGTATTAACATAGTGCCTTTGAACTTGTCAGTTTTTAAATGTCCAACTATTTTCTTTTGGATTACAAATGAAGAAATAGTTATCAATCTTTTTATTCATTAGTCAATTTACCTGCTCTTTCCTGTGTCTTGCCAGATTTCTCATAAATCTCACATAATCATTCCCTCAGCAAATAAAAAAAATAATCTATATCATTTTTTTTGATGAAGCTATTGAGCAACTCTTATTAATATGAGAGTTATAATAAAAGAAGAGGATAGAAAATGTGACACCAAAATTCAAAGGCGTATTGAAATTGCTTTCCAAAAACTAAGCAAAGTATTAAGAAACAGGAAAATTTTGTTAGAAACAAAGAAAATTGTACTGAACTGTTATGTAGTATTGGTCCTTTTATATAATGGAGAATATTGGACAAAGTCTTCCCAAATGAAGAAGGATGTTAAGAATACGATGGTCTGAACATTAGAGCAACAATGAAGTTTTAGAGAAAATGGAAACAAAAAAGACAATTATACTTCAAATCAGAACGAGTTGAAATTTCTTGGTCACATAATAAGGAAAGAGGGCTTGGAGAATTTGACACACAGAGGAGGCATGAGGGGCAGAGGAGAGCATTGAATACTCTCCCTAATGAGCTTGTGTAAATGGTTGACAGAACAGGGTTTAGGAGAGATAGCAAAAAGACATGCCTTACTTAATGCTACAAAGAACAGAAAGTCGTGGAGAGCCATGATCAGCCACTTTTTTTTTTTTAAGTATTTCTCCCAAAGCTAGGTGGTAGTTTCATTAGTACGCAAGGGACTACAGAGAGTGTAAGTAAAGGAAAAGACTGGGTATAGGGGGAATTGAGAAAAGGATAAAAAGAAGAAGAGAGGAAGATAAAAAGAAGAATGGGGTCAAAGTAACAAGATTTTGATTGACATTACATTTAATTTTTTGAAGATTATAGTTATTAGGGAAGCAAGTAAGAGGAAGGGAGTTCCACTGTTGGGAAGTGCAAGAGAAGAAGCTGTTGGAGTAGAAGATATCATTACATTTAACTGTTTTGACAGTAAAAGGTTGAGGTTGAGATGTCAACCTCGTAGCACCAGTGAAAATAGCTCTTCAGAGCAGATACCATGAAAATATTTATAGAAAAGACAGAGGGAAGCCACATTACATCAGTGAGAAAGTGACTGAATTTGAGACCTCAAGTCAGGACTAATCACATTGCATATCTGTCCTTGGATTTTGTTGAGAACCTTAAGATGAACAGCGTGGGCACCAGACCATATATGGCAACAGTATTCAATGCATAGATGAATGGTAAATTAATAGATGGGAAGGATGAATTCAAACAAGAAGAACCTTCTGGCACGACAGAGAAACAACTTTCTTTGCAGTAGATGCAGCTACCGATTCAATGTCATTGCTCCACCTCAGATCAGTGGAAAACGTGAGACCAAGAAGTTGCATTGAGGTGCTCTTGTGGAGTTGTGCATCAACCATGCTGATAGGAGGCAGGAATGTTTCTCTATGGTGAGTTTTGTTTTGTAAGCTTTCAAATTCACAAACCATTTCCTGCCCCAGTCAACCACAGATTTGAGGTTGTTTTCGAAACCAACTGCCAGGTTAATTTTGTCAGCAATGCTGGATTTACTATTGAGACAGGAGTAAATGGTAGTGTTGTCTGTGTAGATGCTGACTTAGGAACTGATGATGTCAGGATGATCATTGATAAAGACCAGAAACAGTGTAGGACCAAGGATAGAGCCTTGAAGAACACCAGCATTTGTATGGAAGGAACTGGAAGAGAACCCGTTCAGGACAACCTTCATTTCAGTTAGACAGGAATGATTGGATTAAATTAAATAATTGTCCTGTAATATTGTGTCCCTGAAGCTTACATAGAAGGCCAGCATGCCATACCGTGTCAAACGCCTTCGATATATCTAGAGCAACAGCTCAAGCTTTGATGTTTTTATTAAGAGCTTGGTATAAATATTCAGTTAGCACATCAGCAGTAGACTGGGCAAAGCAGAACCATATTGTTTGTCAGAGAGCATCCTTAAAGGACATAAAACATAGAAGAAAAATTATAAAGAATTTAGAAAGAAAGCAAAGGAGAGATAATGGGACTTAATATTTTTACATATATTAACATTTCATTTTGTTCATTGCACACTGACATTACATTTCCCAATACGGCTGATCAATTATTATTTTAAACATCAAACTCTACAGCTCACACCTATGGTCCTGGTTTTCCACTCACATATTTGTATTCTTTTCTGTTTGAAAAATAAGTACATATGAGAGGCTAGCAAATTCTTCTTCTATCTGCCATGCCCCTTCAGGACATAAGTGATCATGGCTCTCTATAATTTTCTCTCCTTTGCAGCTCTTAGTAAATATTATCTTTTGGGTATCTCTCCTAAAACCTGTTCTTCCATCCATTTACACAAGCTTGTTATGTAGGTTATATGCTGTTTTCCTCTCAACCTCTTAACTTCAATATATTCTGTGAGTGTAAAATTTTCCAAGCCCTCTTTCCTCATTATGTGTTAGCAGATATGGGATTTTTGGTTCTGAAATTTTGTCAGTCTACAAATTGATTGCCTCTATCCCCTCACAAAATTCATTTCCTACCACTTTCATTCATATTACACACCTCATTCATTATAACCATTTGAACAGTAACACTTTAACTTAAGTGGTATTGGATAAATTTTAGTATATATAAAAATATTAGTTAAATTATATAAGAAACCCAGACATGATTTTAAGAATAAAATTCTTTTGCAGGTCAATTTATAAACAAGTTATTGGAAAATATATTTTATTTCATTTTAAAATCCAGGGCTAAAAGTTACAGCATGAGAAAGCAAAAAAAAACAAAGAAAAAAAACCCGATGTCATGCAAGATTAATCGATCCACAAACTGGCTCAAAATTATTATCAGAATTTTGATCTGAAATATTCATTATATAATATTCAATCTATGTGATATTAAATATAAAATACTTAAACATATTATTTGTAGTCTGAGTATGAATAATAGTAACTCCTCATCTTGGAAATTTGGACAGAAATGAAATATGTTGAAACCTAAATATTTATTGTGTAAAATAAATACTTTTTTCATCATTAAGCAGTGGATTTATGAATGCATCTATGTAAATACAAAAATAAATAAAAAATTTCCACTAAGAGAAAATTAAAAAATAAAGTAAAATGTGCACTAAGAGAAAATAAAAAAAAACTAAAAATTAACAGGTGTCCCCTCCCTACTTTATTATGCTGAAAACACAAATATTAAAATTTAATTTCATTAAAAAAAAAAGAAAAAAAAAGGTCTCTTGAGTAGAATCTGCCCTGTGCCTATTAAGATAAATGAAGAGGAATTTAGAGTCTGGCACTTCTCAAGTTTCTTTGCTAGAAAGGAAAAAGTTAAGTGGGGAGAGACATTGAGAATTTAAGGAATGCTGACAGGGTTAAAATGCCATTTTTTTTTTTTTTTTTTTTTTTTTTTTTTTTAATAGTGAGGGTGTAAAATAACTTAATGGATACAGCATTGAAAATGGAAATGACAAAATAACTTCTGGTTCCTGATCATTAGTCTGCTCATGCTAATGGGTTTTTGAAGTGAAAAAGATTCTAACTCATATAAAAGTAGACACACCTGAATCAGAATCAAACCTGAAAAAATAGATAAATCATAGATTAATGTCTGGTACATTTTCCCTACTTTTATTGAGTTGAAGATAAAGAAAGAAGAACCTGAAGGCTGACTCTGCTGTCAGTTAATATCATAAATATTTCTTCATTTGATTTCTCACAAGGTTATATATATATATATATATATATATATATATATATATATATATATATATATATATATACACTGACTTCAGTCTTCATGGCCTGAAGATTGCATTCAAGCATGAAACAGACTGTTGCTGCTTGGTGTTGACCTCAGTGTCCACTTCTATATTTACATAGACTCTATTGCTAATACTGAGCACTTTTACTAATAAATGTAGCATACTTTAGAACTATATTTTTATCATATATATATATATATATATATATATATATATATATATATATTGCATATTTGGGTATCAACCTTTCTTTTAGGCATGATTCTTTTAATGTGACAGACAAGGAAATTCTTATAAGTGTTTTTTATTAAGTTTTTCTCATGTTCTTAGAAAATTGGAGAGCTAAGTTTGAATTACTGTTTGGTTTATAACATTCACTTATGTGATAATATCCTTGGGAAAGGCATGAATACATCACCTCCCCTAGCTATGACTTAAATAGTAGGACTTGTATCTGGAAAAATCAATATTATTCTCAAAAAAATTATTAATGAAATATTCACTTGAAAAAAGAATTATTCTTACAATTAAAAATATGTTTCAGTTTTAGATAACTGAAGGGTTGATAAGCCATAACAAACCAAATCAATTCCATGTTTTTAATGTCTTCTTTTCTTGGTGGGAGTGTATTGAGTGTATAAACTGTCTGCAGGGATTATTGTTTTAAGTATTTTTGGCCAATTCATTAGCAATTAACAAGGTGTTCCTTGTTAGCATATTTTTCTGTGTTTATGTTTTAAATTGTATTGTGTGGAAGTAGTAACTCTAAGCTGTACTTGATATGATGTAATGGTAGTTTCATGTTGGAGGAGTCTCTAAAAGACAGTGCATTTCTACCATTGCCAAATATGGTAAGGTTGAGACTTGGCTTAAACTGTTTAATTATCTTAAGACGTCTTTTACAATTAGATTTTTTTAGAATGATGGTGTTATCTACAAGAATTTTTCTAATGGGACAAACAGTTGTGTGTGTGTATAAGTGCTCTTTTGATATTACTGTGATCACTTAAATGATTTATTAACCTGCAACTTATTAGGTTGGTGCAAAAATAATGTTGTTTTCTCACATGAAGTTGAATGTCAAAAAACAACATTATTTTTGCACCAACCTAATACTACCGCCAATGTATATCCAATGTAGTTATTTGATTTATTACAATATGTATTTTAATGTCTGACAAACTTTTTTAAGATGTGTTTAGAAATTGACTAGTTTTATCAGATTCTGTTGAGTACATTTGTCCCTCACTTTTTATTTAAATGCGCCTCCAACAACCAAGCTTCTGTATTTATTATTACTGGTTTGACTAGAACCTGCTCAAACTAGTACTATAAAATTATAACAGCATTAAATTTGGTTTGGTTTATTTTGTTTTACAGCATATTAACCTCAATGGGTTATTTAATACTGACAAGATTTTTAGGATAGGTTCATATGAACAGAATATATATTCTTTATAAAAACTCAGTTTGTAGATCAGGTTTCATTGATGTATTTTTGTAAAGAGTGTTTTTGTTGATAGTCAAACATATTGCTGGTAATATTTTTTTTCAAAAATGTATTGCTGGTATTTTTACTATAAAAATTTATTTTTATACTTTTATATTGTTTTGATTCCCGTTGGGTTTGTTATATTCACTTATGTGCAAATACCCTTGGGAAAGGTATGATTCTACCTCTTCTTTCCAAGGCTATGGATTAATTAGTAAGATTTGTATCGTTAAAACTCTTATTAACTCCCCACAAAAATTCTTACCATCTAAAAATATTTTCTGGCTTTAAATAACCTACAAAGGGTTGATAAGCTGTAGTAAATTAATCAAACAGTGAATCAACATATTGAAATTACCAGATAATGATAAAATGCATTTAATACATGACATTAAAAAAAACTATCTCTAAAATCTGGTATTGTTTATAAAAATTAAAATAAAAATCCAGTATTAATTACAGGATTATAAATATATATATATATATATATATATATATATATATATATATATATATATATATATATATAATATATATATATATATATATATTAAATACAGGTTTTTATCATAAATAAATTTTATTATGAATTAATTTGAAGAGATTAATCAAAGAAAAGTTCTGTGTTTTGAAACAAGTTTTCAGAAATATCAAACTGAAAGGATAGAGAAGAAAGTCTGATATTTATTTACACCTGTATTCATATAAACTACTTACACATTTATGTTTATGTACGTGCCTCAGTAAGTCTGTAGCCTAATTATTAAAAAATGTATCCATTTTACAAAAACAATATTTATTTTTCAACGTAATCCCCTTCCATTTCAGTATATACTTTTAATACTATTGTTTATTATGCATAGAATCATTGAAGTGCTGCCATCAGAAGTTGACCTAGAGAAACGAAATGAATACTGTTTGTTGCTCAGGAGGTTGTTTCTGTTGGGGTGATGAATATACTTATTGATAACAGACTGAAAAAGTTTGCTGGCGACAATAAGGAGGCTGATGAGTATCAGCATTCACATGCATTCTTGTGAAAAATTTTTACTAATTGCATAGATGGAACATTATACAGGGAAATATTTCAGATCTAAATTTAGTTAATAATTGTATGTCAGATTTTGATTTATTGGAGAGCCTCATGTATACAATTTTATCAGAATGTCAACACATTGATTTAATTAATACATTTTAAAGCCATGTAGACCGGCATTAATCAGAAATGTGTTCATACCATTTAGGCATAATAAGTTCTGTGTTGATATCTCACATCACAAGGCCTTCTTTCAGACAAGCAATATGGCTTTCACTTCTCTAGGTCAACTGCTGTTATACTAAAAATATTGTTGAAAGAGTATTGATATACTCTTTCAACAATATTTTTAGTATAACAGCTTTAGATAAGAATGATGAAGCTTGGGCTGTTGCCTTGGATACCTCGAAAATGTTTAACAGGGTTTGGCAAACCATTCTTCACAAGTTGAAATTTGATGGTATTTCTGGTCAAATTTTTGAACTGATTCAGTTTTTCCTATCAAATTACAAAATGAAAGCTATCCTGAATGGCCATTCTTGTAGGTCTTTTTCTACTAATGTCAGTGTCCCCCAGAGCTCTATCCTTGGACCTACTTTCTTCTTAATTTTCACCAATGACATTCCTGATGAGATGAGTTCTTCACCTGGTATCTATGCTGATGACACAACCATTTACTCCTGTCTCGATAGTAAGTCTGATCAGTTCGATAAGGTCATATTGGCGGCTGATCTAAAAAATATTAATTGGGACAAAGACTGGCATGTTAACACCTCCAAAATGAAACTTCTCCCTTTTAATCCCCTTGAAAACTCCTTCCTGCCTCCCAGCAGCATGGCTGATGCTAACCTCCAGGAGAGTGACTTATTGCACCTTCTTTGGCTAACATTCTCAGCTGACATGAAGTGGAAAGATTATATTGATTCCAATGTTAGGTTAGCTGCTAAGAAATTTGGTTCACTGTGTCGGGCAAGACAATTTTTCCCTCCAGAATCTGTCTTACATATTTATAAGTCTACAAGTCTTTCATGATTCAAATGGTCCAGTGATCCTCTCTATATATTTAGAGATTCTTGATAAAATTCGAAGAAGAATTGGCAATATTATTGGTTCTGACCTGACATCTCAGCTTCAGTCACTTTCTCACTGCCTTAATGTGCCTTCGTCATGCCTTTTTTTATAAATACTTTCATGGTAATTGTTCAGATGAACTTTGTGCTATGGTACCAAGACTTTATGAATTTTGGTGCAGTGCTAGATTTGTGGCTAGGTTTCATCGATTTACAGTTGAATTGGCGAGATATATGTTCTTTGCTAACAGTTTCTTTTCTTGCACTTTTCATTTGCGGAACTCTCTTTCAGCGTCATGATTTCCAGCTAAATTTGATCTTTAGAAATTTAAATGCAATGTCAATTGTTATCCACTGTCTTCTTGATTCCTCTTCCATTGTTCTCACTTCTTAATAATGTTTCTCATTTTTTCTAAGTAACTGCTTATGTCTTAGGGGATTTACTGCCTTGCATTGGGTGAAATGATTAAAAATATATATATATATATATATATATATATATATATATATATGCATATGGGTGTTTGTAGGATATATAATAGTATCCAAAACAAAACTGAAGATAATAAGTTCCAAGAACTTTTGACCACTTCATTATCAAAAACATATTTACAATGAACCTCTTGAAAATGGCCAAGGAATTGGTTGAAATTGCTTGCAACAAGAGCAATTATCGGCAGTTTCTACTCTTAGCACCCTGCTAAGGAAAACTGTAAGAATGCTAGAAAAACTTTGTCTCTCACATTCAATGAAACAAATATAAATCCTGTATATTGGATTTTATTACACAAGTCAATGTTTTCCCAATAAACTGATGTTGGCAAAATTTTCTCAATATATTTATATGAGTAATATTTTATGTAACTTAGAAATATTAGCAATAACTTCTTCTGGGAATGTCAGTTTTTGTTTATGCAAACAAATAAAGTTCAACACATTTATAAAAATATTCAACCTGGCTCTAGATATCTCCAAAGAATTTGATAGGGTTTGGCATGCCGGCCTTCTTTGCAAGGTTCAGTGTTATGGAATTTCAGGTCGGTTGTTTGACAATACAATTGTTCCTGTCAAACCGTGTATTGAAGGTCGTTCTCAATGGATTCTCCTCCAGCTCCTATCCCATGAATGCAGGTGTTCCCCAAGGCCCTACTCTGTTCCTTATCTTCATTAACAATCTTCCTGATGTCATAGGTTCCCAAGTAGGCATCTACGTAGACGACACTACTATTTACTCCTGCCTCAAAAAGAAATCTAGTGTTGCTGAAAAAACTAATATAGCCGTTCGTCTCGAAAAGGATCTCCAATCGGTTGTGGACTGGGGCAGGAATTGGCTGGTTAACTTTAATGCCTCAAAAACAAAACTGCTCTCTATTACTCACCACAGAGAACCATCCCTGTCCCCCATTAGAATGTCTGGCGCTCAACTCCACGAGAGCACCTCTTTGCGACTGCTCGGTATCACATTGACTGCTGACCTAAGATGAAACAAATACATTGAGTCAATAGCTTTTCCACCACATGGAAAGTTGGTTCCCTGTGCCGCGCAGGAAATTTTTCTTGCTGGAGTTGATCCTTCAAATCTACAAATGACCATTCACCCTTGCATGGAGTATTGCTGCCATATATGGTCTAGAGCTCCTTCTGTTTGTCTCAAGGTCCTTGATAAAATCCAGAAGCGGATATGCAATGTAATTGGCCCTGATCTAGCATCTTGTCTGCAGTCGCTCTCTCACAGATGTGTCGTCGTCTCCCTCCATTTTTTTTTTACAAATACTTTCACAGTAACTGCTCCGATGAGATGCTTTTGCTGATTCCCAGACTTCATGAATTTAAGTGTTCAACTAGGCTGGCATCTTGCTCTCACCCTTTCACTGTCGAAACTGTTAAATATAGCCATCTCTTCTACTCCAATAGACTCATGTCTTGCATCTCTCACCTGTGGAACTCCATCCCCTTTTCTTGTTTCCCTTGTAGTGAACCATGCGGTGTGTGAATGTGTGAAGAGAAGATGAGTTATCTCTAGGTTAAGACTTCCGCTGGCTGGCCCAGCTACATTAGAATGTTGGACTATTATGAAGTCCAAAGAAGGCAAATAAACAAACAAGACCAATATACATGTATGCGAACAAATATATATTAATAACAAATAGATTAATACACGAATTACAAATACATTGAAGACATGAATAAAATGTTACAGTCTGTATGGAAAGTTGTGTGTGTGTTGAGTTGAATGTCCGTACGGGGTGAATTTTGTTTAGCGTGTTCCCAGAATATGGGAAACGCTGGTTGTGTATAAGAGTTCACATGTTGGAAATTTTAAGAGAAAGTTTTATATACCTCGCCTCACGTGCGAGGTTGCGGCCCGTGGCTGAAGTCGAGATAGTTGCTCGCACGTGCGCGTAAGCAGGAAAAGAGAAAGAGGCGAAAGGTCAGCCCGTATTTATACTCCCGAGAGAGAGAGAGAGACCCCTGTTGAAGGGTTAAGGAAATGAGGAGGAGCTAACTGCGACACCCTGATAGCTATAATCTCCAACTATTCAAATGTAATGTCAATCAACGTCTCCAGATTCCTTGATCTATCCCCTATCCTTCTCTTCATCTTTTCCTCCATCACTTTGCTCTCACTCTAATTCTCTGTAACCACTTGTGCTAGTGGTTTCTCGCCTTGCTTGGGGTCAAACATTTAAAAAAAAAGATATATTGGCACACAACCACATCATGTTAAAACAATGGGTCTTGTACGATCACTGAAGTTAAACAACATCAAACCTGGTCAGTACCAAATAGGTGACCACTTGGGAATACCAGGTTCTATAAGTTTGGGTGTGCAGGTGCTGTAATGGATGACAGATCAGAATTGGAAATCTGAGAGCCAAGTTCCAGTTCCAGTCAGCTTCATTATATTCACTTACTTATAGAATATGACTGACTCAAGATTTTTAGATTTGGAAATTGTTGTAGCATACCTACAGACGATAATGGGTATGTCTCCATTCACATAAATACAGTAGTAAATACTCTATGTTGGTCTGCAGTTGGAGATTCATTGTGGAATTCATTTGACTCACTTCTAGCAGTTGTCTACTACTTCTACATGCTGCTGGCGAATCTTATATGTGTTGTTCGTGTCCTAAGTATTATCGTTCATTACCAACCTTCATGTGATTCTATTCAGTAACCTTCCCTAAGTTACAACAGAAATGTATCCACATAGGAGTTTGTGCTACACAATAGAAGTTCATGGGAAGTAGTTTTTGGAATTAAATTCTTTTCTTAGCAAACAAATACATAGGAAATGTGGGTTAATCAACCCTTGGTCTTAGTTCTAAAAATCTGAGCTGGTGGCATTAAGAATGGAACATGTTTGAACATATGCTATAGAATTAGATTTTTTTAAAATTTAAATAAGTTTCAAGTATCATTGTTTCTTCCTATACAACAATGGGCTTATGTACGATCACCAAAGTTAAGCAGCATTGAGCCTGATCAGTACCTAGATGAGTGACCACTTGGGTATACCGAGTTCTGTAAGCTTGGATATGCAGCTAGTGTTATGGATGGCAGCTCGGAATTGAAAATCAGAGAGCCATGTTCCAATTCCAGGTTTGTTATATTCTCTTAAGCACAAATACTCTTGGTAAAGGTATGAATCCACCTCTTATCACCTAGCTATTTGTTAATCAATATCAATTATTCATTATCTCTAAAAACAATTCTTATAAGCTAAAAATATTTTCTGGCTTTAAATAACTTGTAAAAGGTTGATAAGCTATAAAAATATATCAATCAAATTAAGTGATATAATCTATAGAAACGCAAATTTAATTAACATTTGATTTGTACTTAAATAGAATAATGTCTTCTTATTTTTACATGTTAATTTGATCTTCCTGAGATTCTATAACCTTCGTCAATCTTTTCATTGATTTTCTCAAATTTTCTACAGTTTTTGACTTATACTACTTGCAGCAATTTTTCTTACTTCATTGAGATGTTCTTATCATATATATTATTTTTCATTCTCATACATATCCCTATTCCTGAGTATGATGATAAACTAGATCCAGCAGCAAGATTTCTGATCAGGTTTTGAGGAACATGGAACCACCACTTAATTGCTGTTGTTCCAGTGTTCACCCTGACCAGGGGTGGTAGCACATGTTAGGGTAGCAGCCATGTACAAATATTGAACCTCCAAACAAAAACAAAGCACTATGAAAGTATAAAAAATACATTTTCATAGTAAAATGATAAGCAATACCTATTTATAGTAAAAGGACCAGCAATGCATTTTATAGTAAAAATACCAACAATTTTGTTGTGTCATGTAAAGTTCTCACAAGTATGCAGGGTAATCAAGGAAAGATAACTCATGTGTGTAGACACTTCCCCCACATATACAATCCAATTTGCATATCACCTATCTCCTGGAATCTTAGAAGCGTTATGCCCTTGGTAGATCTGTTACTTCTACAAACCACTTAAAGAGGTATACCATGGTAATTCCTCTTTTGGGGGGATCTCAGTCTTACCAGATTTTCTTCATCTTAATGTTCTTCATTACTTGTCCTCTTCATTCTCCAATTCTTGGTGATAATCCTGATCCCTCTCTTTTGCACCAGACTCTTCCCCCATTTTCAATATCTTTTAGCTCTCTTTGCAATCTTATCTGGTCTTCATAAGCTAACACACCCTGTCTATTTTTTGTTAATATTGCCATATTACATCATTTTGCACAACAAATTGTTCTTTCTCAGGATTTGAATCCTTATTCCTTTTGTACCATAAATTCTCATTTCTTCATGGTTATTGGGGCTGTAATTTGCCTTCACATCAATGCTGATGGGCTATGTGTTTTGCCTGCATGTGGGATAGTCCTGTAACTTAAAAGTAGTCTTGGTAAATAACTTTCTAGGCTGCAACTCCCTGGAGAGAATGCTTTCAGTCCAACTTTTATCATCTAGACCATCCCCTCCACAATTCCATTTGACTGAGGATGGTATGGGGGTATTTTGTATGGCCTACATCCAATTTGTGTTAACCATGTGCACAAGCTTTTGTCAGAAAATTCTGGTGCATTTATCCAACACCAATGTTTTAAGTACTCCATTCCTTGAAAATACTATTCTTAATACCTGGTTTACACTATTTGATTTTCTGTCTGAAACTAACCACTTACCCATGGCCCCTACTCTTTTGGTCATGAATTTATCTTTGCATGCATAGCGCATTTTCTGACATAATCCTCCATGTCTTGCATATACCCCAATTACCAGGCTTGTACTTTCAACCTTAGTGGTGCATTCAATACCCCACCATGTGTGTCATCGTGTACTACTTTAACAACATCTTTTCTTAATGATTTTGGTGGTACAATAAGATCGCCACTACATGACTCCTGTTTCAATTGTTAATCTCTGCTTTGCTTCCTGAAAAGGCCTTTCCACCATAGAGAATTGCTCCATATATTTTTCCATATTCTATTCAGTACTCTTCTTAATACAGGATCCTGCTGGATTTCAAACTTGGGCTGCCTGAAGGATAACACATCTGTCTCTACCCAGTGCAAAATTCTGTTCTCACAACTATCCTTTGTTTCAACATTCTGGGTCATAAAATTCAATCTTGACAATGCATCTACATATGGAAGGGCATTTCCTTTACTGTACACAATGTTGAAATCGAATGCATTAAGTGTAATCACCCACCTCAAAATTCTGGATGACATGACTTTAAGCAACTCTTTCCTCAGTGAAAAGGACTTGTGATCCAACTTTAGTAGAAATTTCTTGCCCAATAACATATTGCATCCCCTTTCAGTACTCCAGAAATTGCCAGCACTTTTTTTTTCAATGTTAGAATAATTTATCTCTGTTGCCGTCAAATTTCTTATTTTTTGGTGTACTTATTTCTGCTATTTTGCTAATAAAGTCTATCATCTGGTGAGATCCCATCTTTAAATATTTGATACCCTAAGTATGAAATTTTCTCACAATTAAATTTACACTTGTCTTGATTAATTGTCATGCCTGCATTACTCAATTTGCTCAGAACCTGTTACATTTTATTCTTTAGCTCCTCCTCAGTATGAGCACCAATATATATGTCATCCTGATAGACAATTACTTCTTCCAAAACTTTCTCAATCGCCTTTTGGAATATGTGGCTGGATGTTTTAATTCCCAATGGCAAACAAATCCACCTTAAAAGACCTATAGGAGTGTTTATCATGGTGACTTCTTGAAAATGCTAGTCAATTTTAATCTGATTATACGCAGATTCCAGATCAATCTTGGCAAAAATTTCATGCCAGCAAACTCATGCCAGGCCATTTCAATATTTGGTAATGGTAAGGAGTCTGAACATATCTGGTGATTTACACCAACTTTGTAGTCAACACAAATCCTTAAATCTCCATTGGTTTTGCATATGACCACGATTGGAGAAACCCAATTGCTACCTCCCTGGCTGACCTCCAATATTTCTTGTTCAATCATTTTATTAAGTTTCCCCATAACCACAATCAGAAGGTGAACCAGAAGACTGAAAAATATATACACACACATACATACATACATATATATATATATATATATATATATATATATATTTTGGGTGGGTGGTTGTCTGTTTATATATAAATTTATAGAATGACTGCAGTTTGCACAGCAGTGTTGCTTCCAACAAAGTCTTCATCAGATGATGACTCTGGGTTCAGGTATGGTTTCGGGGCTGAAGCATCATTACCACTAGCCCAAAGTACACCAGCAGTACCACATGATACCACCATGCTTTGTTGGATTGTTGGCACTCTGTGCAACAGCTATATCCATGCTGATGCAGTTTGGGCTTTATTCTGGGTCTTTTTTATATATTTTTTCTTGTCTGATGGTGTAATCTAGTCACATATATGGTTGAGTTTGCAATAAAACCTCAGCATCCGACCTTGATAGGAAATATATTTGTTATCCAGCCATTTCTGACACATTGTTCTTGCAGATCTTCATATTTTTGCAAACTTACACTGATGCACCTAGTTAAAGTTTTCTATAAAAGAGTTAATTCAATAATGAGAACTTCCTTCATCTTAACAGACCAGATGACAATATCTGGAGACTGAGCTGTTAATGGTAATTCAGTTGGAAATATGAGTTTATGTTCCAAATTAGTTACAATGTGCCAGTCTGTGCAACTATCAAACAATGATGGTTTGTACCTTATCTCACATGAAAATTTTGAATGGTTTCTTTCTTTAACAAAATGTATTGCTTTATTGCTGTTATTAATCAAAGTTTTATTGGCAGTCTCATAGCATTTTGTAGCTTTGGTAATAATCCCCAGGACTTCATTGAGTCTCCATGTGTTGCGTAGAGCATACACACATCCTGTAAGAATGTGTTTGAGGCTGGCAGTTTTGCCACATGCTCTGCATAGGTCAGAAGTAGCTATTCCCCAGCAATGTAGGTTGACTGGTGTTGGTAAGATGTCATAAACAGCCTTTATAAGGAAACTGTTTTGGGGGGCTCTATTTGAGTGATGTCGCTCCATGTTCTGTCTTTTGCACTCTCCCACTGATTCATGCACCCTGTTTACATTGTCCTACAGCAGCAGCAAAACACTTGTCTTCCTCAAAATGATGAATTTCTTCTGAAGCCATTTTCCTTTTATTTAATGTGGATTCTTTGGACCATTAATTCTGTGGATGAAGACCTAAACCTGCTCTTACAATTGCCACATTGCCAATTACTTCTTTCATATATATATATATATATATATATATATATATATATATATATATATATTTAAACCTTAGGTATACTGAATTATTTATTGGAGGTACCTACCTAGAATTCTAACAAACTGTCCCCCATACATACATACATACATACATATATATATATATATATTCTATGATCACATCTAGAGTGTCACCAGATACTTTGAGAATTTGACTGGAGAATTTTACCCTTAAAAGTGTTTTAAATCAAAGTATTACTGATGATTTAGCATCCAAGCAGCAGAATAAGTTCTATAATATTAATGGACTAGAAGGGAAATTAAATTTTCTTGATAGAAATTACTGGAGTGTTATATGTTGCCAATTTACTAAGATAGGTCAATATCTTCAATATCCAGGCTCCTTGGGTTTAGCAGAAAAATTGATGAAACTGAAGGTGGGTATGACTTTTTGTAAAAACCAAGGCAAAGCTACATGCAAACAGAATTTTTACCGGATGAGCTGATGTTCTTTGCAATTAATGCAAAACACAGCTCATGTTATGAGGTTTATGTAGAGTGCTTGATAGCTTTCCTGCGACATTTGCTTCATACAAAAAATATTGCAAAAATGTGATGAAAAAACCTGTTTTTTTGTGCTACTTAAATAAAAACTTGAATAATGTCCTCATTTTTTATCCGATTTTCTTCAAACATGTCACAACAAATTTTCCATAATGCAAGAAATAAGTTAGTGTGGTTTTAGTCCTGCTCACTTCCCCTTGTATTATGAAAAACCACAAAAAACAGTTTAAAAAGCCTGTGTTTTGGCCATAACTCCCTAGTTTTTCATCTGATGCTTTCCAAATTTGCCATGTAAATTACATATGACACGCAAATTGTCTTGCATGAATGTTTGGTTTAGATTATTTCAGTTAAGTGGGTGAAATCTGTGACAAATTAGGTCCAGAATCGGCTTTTGCCATTTAACCAATAATTTCTTCATATGATTCCATCCTAAATTGGCATTTGAACAACCTTTGATGCAAAGATTGTTTGAGAATGATTATTGAAGCATTAAAATGGAAAAAACCCTGAAGAACCTCTTATTAATCACAGCTTTATAGTAAACATGTGAAGAAGTGGGGGGTGTTCATGCATTTGCACTTGCGGTTGAACCAAGCTCTGACGCTTCATCACTGATTTTGTTTGATTATTAGATTTGTAAACAATGCCATACTATTTAAAAGTTATTATGGCCATAGGAAATTTACTGAATATCTAAAACATTGAAACAATTTAACCCTGAGCAATGACCACGCAAGACGGTTTTATTGATGGAATTCCTTTATTAAGAACAATCAAACACTTGTGGAGGAGATACTGTAAAAAAGATGAGTAGAAGGAGTAGCTTAGTATATCAATGGATGATGCATGCAAATGTGGTTGCAGGCAGCCATTTCAAGACAGAGGTGTGTGGGTATACAGTGGGGGTGCAGTTATACCATTGCATCCATGTACCTGGGTACCTTGGTTAGTGTATATATATATATACACACACACACACATATGTGTGTGTGGTGTGTGTGTGTATATATATATATGTTCAGAATTATGGGGTTGGTGTATAAAAGTTACAAATATAATTGAGACTCATTTATTTTATCTTTTAAAGCAAAAGAAAAAAGCTTTTAAAGTAAATTTAATCTATATTTAATACTTGGTGTGGGTTCCTTTTGCTTTTATAACTGCCTTTATGCACTTTTGTATATTGAAAACCAGCTTAACATTTGTACTTGGCTTAATTTTCTGTGATTCTTCATGAAGTTTGGCTTCTAATTCACATTCTGAAGAATATTTGTCCACCCTCACTCTTGTACCTAAGCATGATCAATGATGTTCAATGGGATTCAGGTCAGGGGATTCAGAAGGCCACTTCATTACCCTCACTTTTTTCTTTTCAAGCCAACCCTTTGAAACTCTAGATGTGTGGCATGGTGCATTGTTTTGTTGGAATATTACTCCATCTGGGATGTTATTGTTGACAATTTTCTCTAATGAAGTTTGTTAACTGTTATATTCCATGCTAATAGGAATATATACTTGAAAAACAAGGTGGATAAAATAAGTAAAGGTTTATTGAAAAAACCAGTACAATAAGAATAAAGGTAACAGTTATGCACAAGGTCGTCGCAAGTCAATCCAGTAGTGAGTGCTACTATTGGAAGGTTGGTAGTTCTCACGTAAGTCTGAGTTGTACTCAACAGATGCCAGCTAGTCTCTGTAGTCTGTTGACTTACAGATACTTATAAGTAGTTACTACCTATAGTGTAGTCACTTGTGGAGGTGACAGGTTATTCCATTACATCATTGACATTGGTCTAATATGCTTGTGTAAGTATTGGAATTCATTCTACCCTCATATGTGAATGACATTCCTGTTTGAGAAGACAGCCCCAAAGCATTGTGCACCCACCTCCAAATCTTACAGTTTGGGCAATACATTGAGCATCATATGCTTTAATGAACATAAACAACTCTAGGGGTTCCAAATATCTGATAAAAATTAAAATTTTAGGTATAATTTTCTATTCAATAAAAATACAATATTAATAGGTATAATAAAATCAGTTATGCTCAATAAATTAGTTTCAAGTAATAAAGGAACTTATTTCAAAGTTGCTTTCCTCAGAGCAGACAGCCTTGGCCCAATCCTCAGCTGTCCAATTTTCATACTCTTTTGCAAAAGAAAGTCTCTTTTCTTATTAACATTAGGCAGCAATGTTTTTTTTTTTCTAGATTTACATCCTTTGATGCCAGCTTCTACTAATCTTCTTCTCACTGTGCAAGTTGATATCACTTTGTTGCTTCTCTCAATTCAGCAGTCACATTAGAAGAGTTTTTCCTATCAACTAGAGATACCCTCTATCAATGCATCTCATTTAATAATTTACAATCGCCTGATGAGACGCATTGATACACATCAAAATAGGACTGCAATTGTGTTACGATTTTGTCATGTTTTCAGTGTAATATTCTAAAATAAATACATACACACACACACACACACACACACACACACACACACACACACACATATATATATATATAATGAAATGGACAAAGTCCGACAATTATTTTAAGACATTTTTATGTTTATACATTCTTTTTATAGATACAAATATTTAACTAAATGCTCTGTTTTATAATAAACAGGCCGGTAAATATTATTAATACTGTTTATTATAAAATATACCATTTACTTAAATATTTGTATCTATAAAAAGAATGTATAAACATAAAAATGTCTTTTCATATATATATATATATATATATATATATATATATATATATATATATATATATATACACATAATATTTATGTGTATAGCACACATTCTTCAGGGAATGCGGAAATGTTCTCAGCCTAACCAAGAAGAGATTCACTCTCAATCGGTCATTTAATCATATATTGAAAAGTTGGTTAGGCTGAGAACTTTACAGCATCCTCTTTTATACACTCTATCATCCATATATTATTATTAAGTATCAGTTCAACTAGAATATCAAAATAAAACACATTTTAACTTAAGGCCTATTAAGATAGAAAATAAAAGTTAATTCTCAGCAAAATTTCTTTTTATCCTCTGGATAAAAAAAATCTGAATGCAACAAACAAAATAACTAACCTTAGAAATAACAGGTAGGTTTTCATTTTTATCAAAGAAAGTTAAAAATACATTTAAATCTTTATAGGCTTTATAAACATGATTTTATCTGAAGCAAACATTGTTTTTTTTTTTGCTTGTTTGTATTTTGCTTCTCATGTATTTATTATTTCCTTTTCAGAAAAATATTTAAAATAATGTTTCTTCCCTTGAAACAGTTTGTCAAAAATATACCTCAGACTGTCCTGAGGGGATGAGGAAAGATTTTAAAAAATGCTCTGCTGATTTTTGTAAAAATGGATATTGAAAATTTGCTGCTTACAAAATAAGCAAATTTAGAATAAATGTTATTCTCTTGAGGTAAGTGAGTTTATGGACTCATAACAAAGGAGAGTGGATATTGATTTATCTCCCTTGGAGATGTCCCAACCCAATACTCTTTCCTCTTGGGAATAAATTGTTGCTGTAAACACATTGTGTATTGCTTTTGAGAACAACAGATGGAACACCAATGGAAAGCATTCAAAGGCATTAAATGCTGTAATATTAAAAATAAATACTGAGTTATCAGTGAAGTAAAAAGCATCAGAGATGAAGCTAACATTTTGGTAAATAATCAACACAAACAAATTCATGCATTTTTGTGTGTGTTATGTTTAAACTGGTTAAATACAAGGTGTAAAATAAAAATAAATGAAAGGAGTCAGAAGATGATAAAGTAAGATGCATAACTGAAAATATATTAACAGAAATTTTAAGAAAATAGAAAATAATCATATCTGGCAAAAATAGACATTTTTTACTATGCCAAAAGTTTCCTATGTATTCATTTGGTAAGAAGGGAATTCCACTTAAAAATCTTCTTCCCATGAAGTGCTGCTTTGTGCCACATGGATGCTTCTCTAAATCCGAACCACTTCAAGTCTAGAGTCAGCCATAATTTATCTGCCATATTTTTGTGATTTTCCCTTCTTACTTCTTCCTCTTAAGTTCATATTAGCACACCTCTCATTCAATAACCCTCTACTTTTAGTGGCTCTTGGGGCTTTTATTGGATGAACTATAGTAAAAAAAAGCAAAAGAAAATTATCTTAAATAGAGAATTATAAATTTGAAGCAGGACTTAAGATAATTTAGATACTAATAAAAATCCATTATTTAGTTTTTACTGGGCCATATACAGGGTGCGATAGATAAATTGTCGTCTAAATTATGCAAAAAATGAAAATAATACTGACATCTCATTTTAATAGATATATTTACCAAAATGGCACAAAAATGTCTTGAAATACTAAAAGAGTAAATTTATTCAATAAAACCGCCATTGGCTTCATCCACGGCCTCCAGATAATTTCAGAATCTCCTGCATCTCTTCTGAACGGTGTCCTTGTTTAATTTGGTGGATACTGCCATAATCCTTGCTTTCAGTTCATCTTTGGTGTTACAAGGAGTTTTGTTGGTCTCTCACACAACTGTACTCCACACAAAATAATGAAGGGGGTTGCAGTCTGGGGAGTTAGGTGGCTAAATGTAAGGGGTGATGTAGTTGCAGAAATTGTCTGACAGCCATGACTGTGTTCTCCTGTTTGTGTGGCATGTTGCCAAGTCCTGTTGCCAGACATAGGGTCTTCCAGTAGCCAAGCAAATACTAAGCAGTACAGCATACCATTTCCAAATTTCTGGTGGAGTGAATTGCATCATGGTGCTCATTTTTTTGATCTCTAATTATTTTATCCACAATTATAAGAGACATCAACCAAAGGGAATTTTAAATCTTACCTATTTTTTTCCATCATGTCAACAGGTACATCTTCTGACTAGCCTGTGGGGTTGTTATCCCACCCCACTGGGGAGCAGTTTTCAGACATGATATAACACATCCACCTTTTTCGATGTGTAAAACTCACTGAAATCCCTTTCTGTGTCTGAAATTCCTACACTAGTTTTAGCCAATCAAAAACGACTTCTTTTGTTTTCCTGGATCTGATCTCAAAGGTCAAAATGAGGAAGTCAGAGGAGAAATACAATTCTCCAAAAAATAATAGTCTGCTAGACTATTATTTAACAATACAACGTTATCAGAAAATAGTAATTATAGTAAATTTAAAGTTTATTGGTAATTTTTCCTCAGTAAGTGTTTAGTAAATTTATGAAGACAAAGTATCTAAAATTCAATAAAATATCAGATTACTTGGAATATTTTCTTAAATTTTAAAGATTACTTGATAGTTAAACAATTACACAAAAATGGCATTCATATTATATCCATCGTGTAATTGTTACTGTAACTGGCCCACTTTGAAAAAATTCCCAAACATAAATCTTACCATAAGTCATAAAAACACCCACCTCTGTATAAAAAAATGCTTTTCTGCAATATCTTAAGCTAAGAGTAATATATGTTTCAAATCAGATTAATTAAACTTTAAATCAGATAATCTTCCACAAATAAAGTTTAAAAAATTATAATTTATTTTTGAAAGATTATTTTTTTTAATAAAGAGATTTATGTTGTGCCGACAGATTTGTAAATATGGCTAAAAATGTTTAATGGCTACTTTTATTGATTTAAAAGAAAATAATTCCAGTTTAAATTCATTTTGAAAAAGTATTTTGCTTATTGGAAATATTAAATTTAATCTATTAATTAATACTAAAATAGAAGTGTAGAGTAAGTTGCCATGTTTGAATGTGACTGGCAGTAATGGCAAAAATAATATAAAGCAAACAAATAATATATGCAAGGCAAATTAACAGTAATATGGCAAAAAGTTCACAAACTAGGAATTGGTGTTGAGACACAAGTGTGAATTTGGAAAAGCGAACATAGCATTCTAACTTCAAGACCAGACAAACAAGACTGAGTCAGATAAGACCGAGAAGTGGTTTATCTTATTGACTAGGAAGAAATCCCAGCATGCATTTGTGTGATTCTGTCTATAAATAGGGGAGGGGAAGTATTTTGCAATCATTCTCATTATTGGATCTGAACCAACAAATAGCCTCAAGAAAGATTTTTCATTTTTTAAAATTAATTTTAAACCTTTGATATTAGTTTTCTTTGGAGATACCTTCATTAGTGTATGTATATATACATATATATATATATATATATATATATATAGCCAGAATCCTTTAACTATATAATAAACATTTCTTGTCTGGAGAAATTATTCTATACGTAACATAGGTGTCGTAATTATTCAATGCTGAATGGAATATGATTTGTTTAGTTTAATATTCAGGAGATATTGAAGAAAGTGCAGAGCAATATAATTTTTTTTAATATTTTACAATGTTATTACAAAATTACTTAAATATTTGCTATTTTTCTTTACGATATAGATAATCCAGGATTAGGAATAAAATAACAGAAAGCTGAAATTTAAACTTCAGAATTGTGACGACAGCTATCAATGTGTTTCCTGTAACATGCTTTGATAGTAGTACACAGTGTTTTTCATTTTTAAAATATACTGGTAATAGTAATTTCTCAAAATCTTGTTTTTTCCAGTGCCTTTTAAACTCCTTCATTTCAT
This sequence comes from Acanthosepion esculentum, assembly GCA_964036315.1. Classification (NCBI taxonomy): domain Eukaryota; kingdom Metazoa; phylum Mollusca; class Cephalopoda; order Sepiida; family Sepiidae; genus Acanthosepion; species Acanthosepion esculentum. Next base: position 102,919,320 of record OZ038482.1, on the reverse strand, counting down.
CATATAAAGAGAGCCACTATTTTTTTTATGTGACCTTTCTTAAAGTTTTTTCCTTAAAAAAACATCCTCTTTACTGATGTGTGAAATGACATATCATGCATGCAGTAGATAAGCATATTAACACACATGCAGGACACATAGGTAGATCATTAAGTCTGTAGCCTGACACAGCTAGGAGTAAAATTTTGACCTGAGATTTTCACTATATAATATTTGTTTAATTTATGTGATTAAATGATTAAAGGAGATGAATTCAGGTAAGTGCATTGACAAAGGAGATTATTGAAAAAGAATTACTGGTGATGTAAAGTAAGTGCTTCTTACATCATTAGGTAACAAACTTATTTGTGCATATATATATATATATATATATATATATATATATATATATATATATATATATATATAATTTGTGTGTGTGTCGTGTATGGTTAAACAAAAATTTTGTACCACAGAATTTATATATGGCTTTGAAAATGATGGAATGCATTCTTTTAAAGAGACCCTTTCCATCCAACACTTCAGAAAGATTCGTTGGAAGAACAATAATCAAAACAGTTAAACTGGAAAAGGTAAACACTGAGAGTAAATATTTACCTTTTTTCAGTTTCGCTGTTTTGTTTATTGTTGTTCCAATCTTTCTTCCTGAAGAAGTGTTGGACAAAAAAGTTCACTTTAAAAGAATGTGTTCCATCAATTTCAAAGAAATATGTGTATGTATTTGATCCTGACCAGGCATCTCAACTTTAGTCACTGTCTTTTCTCCAAATATTTTCATGGCAAGTGCTCTGATGAGCTTTTTTTTTTACTGATGCCCTGACTGCATGAATTTAAGCATGCTACTAGATTGGCAACTAGGTCTCACTGTTTTACTGTTGGACTAACTTGATGTAACTGCCACTTCTACTCTCACAGTTTCTTTTCTAACACTTCTCACCTGTGGAACTCACTTCTGATTTCTTGTTTCCTTGATAATTACAATTTTCAAAAATTTAAATGCAACAATTACCATCTTCTGTCTTCTTGAATACGGCTCCTTTTTTTGTCCTTCCCTCAACCCTCTCAATTCTCTGTCTTCTCTTTCTCTTTCACTAAATGCAACTCCTGCGTTCTTGTAGCATTATCATCTGCTTTGGGGTGAAATGATTATATATATATATATATATATATATATATATATATATATATATATATATATATATATATGCATTAAAAATGACAGACAAGGTACTACAATTAAGCTTTTTATTTAATTTTTCTTTGGTTCGAACAAGTGGTTTCTTTTTGGACAAAGAGTGTGTAGAAACTGTTCAAATGTTCTATAATTCTGAGCATTTTCGGCTATACTTTTAGCCATTATCAAGGATGATTTTATTTTTTCAGTTTAATTGAGTGTGTGCACTGTGTGTATGTTTTTAGTGTTATAGAAATGTTTTATTTTCCAAACACAGTTAGCACATTGTGGCTTTGTTCATAGTTAATATTGTTAAGTGCTGGCTTTTTCTTTTTTATTATTAAGGCTTCCATTAGATTTAATCTTTTTTTACAGGTGGATGAGGTTATTATGTTTGTATTTTCTACTAGTATGTTTCGGATGGAGTCTGGTAAGTTTGTGTGTGTTTAAATGGGTCCTAATAGAGCTATGCTCAGATAGGTGTAACATAAGGCGTCTGGATAGGCATGTAGTCATGTGACTGATTTAATTATTTATGAATTCAGTTTGATCAGGAACACGTTTCTGTAAGGGGCATTTGAACTCATAGATAATGTTCGTCTGTTGTAATTTTGACTTTGCTAGTGTGTTGTTATTTTTGAGGATAAGGTTAGCTGTTTTAAATTTTTTTGTAGTAGATAATTTCATTTTTAAAAATTTTTTTATATATTACACCAAGTGTAAGCAAACTGCAGTCATTTGCTCGAGTAACATGATACTTCAATGTTTCAAATTATTAATGAGTGACTTCATAATCGTGCAATTATCAGTTCCAATTGTGACTTAACTGCTTCTTAGAAATCTGTTATAACATCTGAACTTGCAAAAGGTAAATCAATGTTAGAAATATCCAAAATGATTGGAAGATATCACCAAACTGTGAAAAGGTTTGTTACAGCTCCTATTAAGTTACGCCAGAGGGCTGATATGGATCAACCAAGGGTTGTTACCCAATGTTCTCTGTCACAAATTAAACATGAAGCTGTAAATAACCCAGACCAGACCAGTGGAGAACTTTTCAGGTGCAATGGAGTTATAACTGTGTCCAGAACTACGCAATGGCATCTTCTGAAAAAGGTTGGGATATTAATGAGACTGATGACAATGCCTCCATTGACAAAAAGACATGTACAAAAGCATCTGAAATGGGTAGAAGATAACATGAAGGTTGACTTCTCAAAGGTTTTCTTCACGGATGAATCTTGTGCTACCACTGATGGCCCTGATGGTTGGAGCATCAATGCTTGAGATACCAACAAAGAGGAGGGGGTATCCTGATTTGGTCTGGTATTATTGGAGGTATCATGGTTGGTCCGTGGAAAGTGCCTGATGGTATTAAAATGAATGCAGATACTTATATAGCCTTCCTGAGAGAGCACCTTTGGACCTTGCTTAAAAAAGCAAAGAATCACATTCAGAAGAACCATCATATTTATGCAAGATAATGCTGCCTTGCATGCAGAGTATAAAACTACAGAGTACCTGCATCAATTAGGTTTCTGTGAACCTCAGAAAATAAACTGGCTGGCCAATTCTCCAGACTTAAACCCAATCAAAAACTTCTGGGGCATTCTAAAGTGATGGGTTTACAAGAATGGACATCAGTTTAGAAGCAAAGAGGAATTGTGGCAGGAAATAGTGAAAGTATCCCATTAAATTACATAAGAGGAGATCTAGAAATTGACATGTTCCACTGACCAGCACCTAATCCAAGTCATTTCAAGAAGAGAATCACATATCCCTTATTAACCAGCTCCACTATTATTTTTGAACTCTGTGTTGATTTCTATTTATTTCATGTCAGTTATTGTATGTATCCATAACAATCTGTATCTGAAGCAATTAAAGCATTATTTTCTTGTTTACATGAGTTTTAATTACACTTCACTAATAATTTAAAGCAGTTATAATTAAATAAATTAAGTAAATGACCATAGTTTCTGTGCATTTTTTCAGAACTTTACATTTTTTACAAGGTAGGCACACATAACTGTTGCCATCATCCTGTGAAAATTTTGTTAAACTTCAGTGTGTAGTTTTGGGACAAAATGGAAAATTGTCACCTTGTTAATAATTATTTACACAGTATATATATATATATATATATATATATATATATATATATATATATATATATAAAAGTGAACATAGAAGTCAACACTTAGAGGCGACAGTCTGTTTCATGCTAGTGCAATCATCAAGCAACTCTATCTATTGAGCACTTTATCCCATAAATATAGCACATTTTAAGACTATATTTCTTCATATATATATATATATATATATATATATATATATATATATATATATATTTAAAGACATTTATATTATGTTTAACGTTCTTTTTATAGATGCAAGTATTTAAGCAAATGCTCTGTTTATAATAAACAGTATTAAATAACATTTACCGGCCTGAATGTCCGAGAAATTTTCATAGAAAATTTTCGCTCTCCGACAGGAATCGAACCTGTATCCTATACGGAACCATCATTTCGCGTGATGTGCCTTAACCGTTCGGCCACATATATAGGCTACAGGTTGGATTCCTGTTGGAGAGCGAAAATTTTCTATGAAAATTTCTCGGACATTCAGGCCGGTAAATGTTATTTAATACTGTTTATTATAAAACAGAGCATTTGCTTAAATACTTGTATCTATAAAAAGAACGTTAAACATAATATAAATGTCTTTAAATAAATTGTCGGACTATGTCCAATTCTAAAATATATATATATATATATATATATATATATATATAAGTAATTCATTGAGTCTGAAAGAAACCATAATAGAATGCAGAAAGCACTGGACAGCCGTTTCGTCCTATATTTGGGACTCATCAGCAGTGCGCATCCACTACCAGGAATTGAAACCCAGACGGGTTATCAGCAAACGTCATACCAACTGTTCAACATTTCTCGGTTTCTTACAGACTCAATGAATTACGTAATTATAATTATCAAATCCTCCTAACAATTTCTATCATGTATGTATGTATGTATGTATGTATGTATGTATGTATATATATATATATATATATATATATATATATCACATGCCCAATTTTATGGATAAAGTGTTTGTTTATAGAAATGTTGTTGATATAGAAATCATTACAGCATGGTGACTGTCAATATCTGGTGATTTCTTAAGGTGTGAATCTGTCAGTCGTCACCATGCAGTTGTTATTGCTATACCCTCTCCCTCTTTCACACACACACACACACACATATATATATATATATATATATATATATATATATAGTTCATCTATTCACAGTCAACTGAACATGTAGACACGGCTGGAGAATCTGTGCTAAGAAATTTAGAATGCACCAAAAAAAATATATCTGCAGAAAGCCGGACAAAAAATTATTCAATGGTTGAATTGTTAATGTCTTTTATATAGCAGAAAAGAATAGTATAGAAAAGAAACCGGTTACAGAAAAGAAAAGTATTTGACGTAAAAACTCATACACTGGATTCTAGACAGAGAGAGTGAGTGGTTGTGATTAACTTCAGAACGATATACGACTCTTGCGATGGAGAGATAAAGATTTCTGTGCATATAGAAAAAACCAGCTGGTCATAACCGACCATAAGCCCTACTACTTTGCACACGATTATCACGGGTTCTGGCTGTGTCAACCAAAATCATGTGAATTCCAAAGTTCCTCATAGCTTACTAAGCACTATTTCAAATTTTAACCGCTAAAAATTATTTCGACCATTTTCCATTGTCTTCCTAATGACCTGACCTAGATCAGATTTCCCATCAGTAAACAAAAATGCTCTGATCTAATTTCACTACTCAGATCCACTTCAATTTCAATAAAAAAAAATATAAATGTGTGTGTGTGTGTTTCCCCGACTCTCTTCTCTGTCACACATATCAGTTTGTGCTTTTGAGAAATCCTAGTAAAAGAAATGTTTTCTTCACCAGGAATCAGAACTGTGTTCCCCTTTTCAAGGGAAACTACTATTTGTACTGATGTGCTTTATCACTTGGCCACGAAGTACGTCACACAAAACCAGGCTCTATTGGAAATTATGATCCATTGAATGCATACTAAAAATTTCCTTTTTAGTTCATATGAACTGGGATGAAAAGAAAGTATATATATATTTCATTTAACCTCCCACCAATACATTTCCGATACACTTGTTTTTCTCCTCCTCCCTCATTTCTAACACACCTCACATCGTGCACTTATTTATTTTTAAATAATATAGCATTCATTAATTATTTTTTTAAATATAAAGTGTTAGGAAATCAATTGACTGAAATCACCTGAAAGTACCGAAAAGTTGAAAGGTAGGAGAATCAGCTGATCTCTTAATTTTTACTATATTCTTTTAGTATTATTTATACTAAATTCTCTTAATTTATACTAATATGTATATAATCAGTATATAATCATGGTGCATATTTATGAAAATCTCTTAAATTAAAAAATGTTGAAAAACTCACATTTTTACTTTTGTTTATAAATACTTATTGCAAAATAAAATCCGCACATTTGCTTGATAAAGTCTGTCAGAGGATGAAACGCATCAGCTAAGAAGTTTTCCTTTTGTCTTTATTCATATATAAGGCCTCTAGTTTGAAACTGACAACAAAGATTGTGTTTCAACAAAATAAAACCAGAGTATTTCTGGAAGATAAGGTTTTTAAGGCAAGTAAATAGAGTGCTTGATATCAAGAGATCTTCTTCTATGTGCCGTGTCCCTTCAGGACGTGGGCGATCATAGTTCTCCACAACTTCTTGTACTTTGTAGCTATTAGCTATGTTTTCTTTTGGTTATTCTTCCTGATCCCTGTTCTCACCAACCATTTACACCGACACATGTTATTCTATGCTTTACACTGTCTCTCTTGCCTTCAACTTGTACTGTAAGTGTTAAATTCTCCAAGACCTCTTTCCTCTTTGTATTCCGTATAAATTTCAATTCTCTTTCTAAGTGTCCTATGTGTTTCCATTTTCTCTAAAAAATTTGTCGTCGTTCACATGTTCTGTGTGTGGTATTCTCAGTATCCTCCTGTAGAACCACATTTCTATTGCATCGAGTCTCTTCTCCATCATTCACTGCCATATGGGAGGACCAATATTACTTAATGGTCCAGTACTCTTTATTTTGTTTCTCATGAAATTTTCCTATTTCTTAATACTTTTGCAAGGCATCTTTTGCTATTAAATCTACCTTAAGATTTCGGTGTGACATAGTGAATTATTAAATATTAACTTGTCTTTCCTCATGATGATTACATCCACTCATCAGGAGACTTGATTTTAAATTTTATACAAAAGTCTTCTGATGAGTGAATATAATATCTGTGAAACTCTGATTAAAGTCAACCACTCCTATCTGCTCTTCCTCCAAACCTTCACCGTTGAAACTGTTAGATGTAGACATCTCTTCTACTCCAATAGCTTCATGTCTCGCATGCCTCACCTGTGGAACTCCCTTCCTTATTCCTGTTTCCCTGACAAATATAATCTCCAACTATTTAAGTGTAACGTCAATCGAAATCTCCAGTTGCCTTGATCTATCCACATCCTTTCCCCTTTCATTCCTATCTGCTCTCGCTCCAAATCTTCTGTAACCCCCTTGCCTTGATCGATCCACTATCTTTCTCCATATCCTCTCCTTTACCTCTCCTACCTTCTCTTCCTCCAAACCTTCTGTAACCCCTTGCGTGCTAGTGGCTTCCAGCCTTGCTTGGGGTGAAAAGCTTAAAAAAAAATGAAAAAAAAAAAAATGATCTATCCACATCCTTTCCCCTTTCATTCCTATCTGCTCTCGCTCCAAATCTTCTGTAAACCCCTTGCCTTGATCGATCCACTATCTTTCTCCATATCCTTTCCTTTACCTCTCCTACCTTCTCTTCCTCCAAACCTTCTGTAACCCCTTGCGTGCTAGTGGCTTCCAGCCTTGCTTGGGGTGAAAAGCTTAAAAAAAAATGAAAAAAAAAAAAATGAAAAAAAAAAAAAATGAAAAAAAAAAAAAAAATGAACATATTTAATTTTATTTATCACTAATAAGAAGCTAATATAATGTTTTTTTAACTAGATCATGAAAGATGGGGAGTAATTTAAACTACAAACTGGAGGGACTTACTGTGGTTAAATGTTTAGAGCATTACTTTTCTAGTGAAATTAATATTCAATGGATGCCAGACTAAGCTCAGTAAATACCTATAGAGAAATGAATTGATTCATGGGTTGCTATGTCAGTTTCTATTATCTAGAAACTGTGTTTGTGATGTTTGCAGTGGTATCTCTGATAACACTTCTACAGCCACTGACACACCTTACTCTCTAATGTAGCATGAAGTTATTCACTTAACTATTGAGGAATGCAAAATAATTTTGCTTTTATTAAAAATAATGTTACTCAGTGTTTATTGTAGCAAAGTTGGACATTATATAAAAAAAAATAACCATGAAAATTGGAATCAATGTCTGACATTTTAAAATGTCTTTCTTCATTTTTAAATTTTGTATTTGTTCTTTTATAAGCAACTATTTCATGTGAATATTTCAAATGTGAAAACTATGTCAATCTTTTTTTTTGGGAGACTTGATTCTTGAATTTTGCAGACTGGCAAGGTATTACTAATTGAGACAATCCTATTGATAAAAGTTTGATGCAAAACTAAATGATTGTCAGTTAAAAAAGATTAACACGAATAATATACATAACAAAATTTGGAGGTATTTATTTTGGTAATCACCTCGTTTTCCCTTCAACTATCTCTCTCTCTCTCTCACACACACACACACAATGGTGTTGAAAAGCTCTTGGCCTGAACTACTTCCAAAAACATGAGATGTTTTTCTTCTTTCATTCATTTCTTGGTAGGTGCCTTGGCAAGGTCTAGTCTGGTTCATCATTAGATCATTACCACTGACTAGAGAGGTGCCCCATACAAAATTCAACATTAAATAAACCAACAAAGGTTGACATGTTATAAAGTCAACCAACTAAGCTAACCTTTTCTTGGTTGGGGTCAATAACTTTTCAGTATGCTCTTGTTTATTGAAGCATGGTTTTTATAAAAACAAACCTTGTTTTTAAGAATTTTTAGTGCCTTTTTTGTCTTCATCAAAAATAATGGTTGGTTGGTTCCAGTGTGTGTAAAAAATTGTATGTATATAGTCAAGTGATTTCAGCTATCATTTGACATTTTCAAGAATTATATCACAGTTGAGAAATTCAAAAAGACATTGATATATTTCTTTTTCCGTCGTGGTATTTAGAATATTATAAATTTAAGTCATTGATGACATTGCTTGCAGACTAGTTTTAGTTTTATATTGTTTGAGCCAGTGTGTTTATTATTTAATACAAGTATACTAATAGTATCCAACAAATTTTCACACACAAAAAGAGAACAATAGAAACTTTGCTAGGTGCTGAAAGTCTTTCCACTAACAACATGATTAAAGAAACAATAGATATAATATTAAACACATCATAGGAGGCCTAAATGCTAAAATATGAAATGAATGAGTCAGTGAAATAGTGGGTAAGTATAGACCTGAATCCCATAATGAGTTCAAAGAAAAATGGTCCATTGATGCACAGCAAAAACCTAATAATAACCAATGCCTGGTTTCAAGAGTATCCAAGACACTTGTGGACGTGGAGAAGCCTGGGAGGAAACATGAAGAACCAGAATGACTATATAACAATGAAAGATTCAAGAATGGAGTGTTACACTGCAAAATATCCAAGTGCCAACTGTCAGAATGACCACATTTCAGTCATAATGCAAACTTGGAATAAAATTTTAGAAATTAAAGAAAATCAATGTTTAAAATTCAATATGCCCACCCCTTCATGACCCAACTTGTAAAGAGATATACGCTGACAGAGTTGCAGGCAAATGTAATCTCTTGGATAAGACTGGGAATTCAAAGTGAATCACCTTAATGATTAAGTAATACTGGAAAGCAAGATCCCAAGGAAAGCGTCCTGGGTACAATGTTAAACTGCATCCAACAGCAAGGCTTCTGATCAGGAGGTTTTGAGGAAGTGTGGAACCACCTCTTAATTGCAGGTGTTCCCAGGTCCACCCTGACCCGGGGTGGTAGCACCTGTTGGGATCCCAGCTATGGGCAAATAATGAACTTCCAGGTCTTTTCCAGCACATTTCCACATACTGGGTACGACGACAAACTACATCCGTGTCCTGGGTACGACGACAAACTACATCCGTGTCCTGGGTATGACAATAAACTACATTCGCATCCTGGGTGTGGCGGTAAACTGCATCCACATATTTGAAGCGGTGGTGTTGCCAACTGTGTGTTTTTGAAACAATGATGTTGACAACTATACATTTTTGAAACAATGATGTTGCCAGCTATACATTTTTGAAACAATGATGTTGACAACTATACAATTTTGAAACAATGATGTTGACAACTATACGTTTTTGAAACAATGATGTTGACAACTATACGTTTTTGAAACAATGATGTTGCCAGCTATACATTTTTGAAACAATGATGTTGACAACTATACGTTTTTGAAACAATGATGTTGCCAGCTATACGTTTTTGAAACAATGATGTTGCCAGCTATACGTTTTTGAAACAATGATGTTGACAACTATACATTTTTGAAACAATGATGTTGCCAGCTATACGTTTTTGAAACAATGATGTTGCCAGATATTCATTTTTGAAATAATGATGTTGACAACTATACGTTTTTGAAACAATGATGTTGCCAGCTATACGTTTTTGAAACAATGATGTTGCCAGCTATACGTTTTTGAAACAATGATGTTGCCAGCTATACATTTTTGAAATAATGATGTTGCCAACTATACGTTTTTGAAACAATGATGTTGCCAGCTATACGTTTTTGAAACAATGATGTTGACAACTATACATTTTTGAAACAATGATGTTGCCAGCTATACGTTTTTGAAACAATGATGTTGCCAGCTATACGTTTTTGAAACAATGATGTTGCCAGCTATACGTTTTTGAAACAATGATGTTGACAACTATACGTTTTTGAAATAATGATGTAGCCAGCTATACGTTTTTGAAACAATGATGTCGACAACTATACATTTTTGAAATAATGATGTTGCCAGCTATACGTTTTTGAAACAATGATGTCGACAACTATACGTTTTTGAAACAATGATGTTGCCAGATATACGTTTTTGAAACAATGATGTTGCCAGCTATACGTTTTTGAAACAATGATGTTGCCAACTATACGTTTTTGAAATAATGATGTAGCCAGCTATACGTTTTTGAAACAATGATGTCGACAACTATACATTTTTGAAATAATGATGTTGCCAGCTATACGTTTTTGAAACAATGATGTCGACAACTATACGTTTTTGAAACAATGATGTTGCCAGATATACGTTTTTGAAACAATGATGTTGCCAGATATACGTTTTTGAAACAATGATGTTGCCAACTATACGTTTTTGAAATAATGATGTTGCCAGCTATACGTTTTTGAAACAATGATGTTGACAACTATACGTTTTTGAAACAATGATGGTGCCAGCTATACTTTTTTGAAACAATGATATTGCTAACATTATCCTTAAATTACGTTTAGAAAGTATATATATTTAATAAATATGTAGAAACTGGATCTGGCATTAAATAACCCATAGTGGTTGATAAAACCCAACCAACCAACCAACCAACCCAAGGAAAGTGACATGGAGCATAGAAGAAGGAAAAGAACATTCATCCTTTCTATACTCAGATATAAAACATAATGTCCACCATAAAGTTCAAGCTTGCATCACTGAATTTTCATTCTTTAACCCCATTGGTAATATTTATATGCAGACCAACAATGGAGTCACCATTTGGTCCAACTTTCTCAAATTATTATACATTCCACTTAGAAAACCAAACCTTCAAAAATATAAATCAATCCTGATAGGAAACAATATATTCATATTAGCTAAAACATTGCTGAAATAAAAAATATATTAAAGAAACTTTTGAAAGTAATTTTATCCTTTGTTGAAAGTATGAATGAAAACATCTACAAAAAATCATCTTCTTTGATGTTTTAATCTTCTCATAGTATTGGAGTGGGCTTCTTCATCACAGTATTAATAATGTAAGGTTTCCATTTAAATTACCATAGACCTACCATTTTGTTCTTAATTTTCTTGTTAGATATTAAGTGATCTTTCTGGTTTTTACAGGATAAATAAAAATGAAAAAAAAAAGCTTTTGTTGTAAAAATTTGAATTTGGAGGCATGTATTAAAAAATGAATTTGCAGATTTCAAATGTTTAAGTTTGCATAAACAGGTTTCACTTTATTTTCAGCGAACAAAAATGCTTGTAATTTGCACACATTTTATAACTAAAGCCAAGAACACCTTATCTTTACTTGACAGTATTCAGAAACTACATGACTAAACATAAAAATTTGACTTGCCACTTGCTAAATATTGAGGAAAAACATTTTGTGTGGTGTTCAAACACCTGCAGTACTAACAGTGATTTAATAAACTCTAATAGTAAAAATTTCTCTACAAGGTTATATATTTTTTTAAAGTCTAAACTGTTCCACCTTAATTATAACTCTGCCCACATAGATATAAATTAGCTTTTATAAAGAAGTGCACACCTAATTTCTCAAATTTACTTACTGCAAACAAATACATTAAAATTATAAACAAGATTAAATATCATGATTAAAGAATATCATCTGTAGGTGCATATCAACTAAAGATCGCTACAAACATATAAAATTATGTTATAAAAAAATATCTAAACTTATAATTACAAAAATACCAGCCCTCTTAAAGCCATTATTAAATATGACTATACTAATATATGAATCTTCTTATCTATTAGATTATATCTCTTCAATGCTAATAAAATGTAATTTGTTCACACACACACACACACACATACATGATGAATGAATATCTATATATATATATATATATATATATATATATATATATATATATATATATAAAATAAATATAAGTTATCTCCCCATAGCATGTAAAGCAGAATGTGAACAATCAACTCTGTGGATTGAATAAAGTGTCCAGTTCAAAATTCCAATGTTACCATATATGACGTGTGCCTAAAGAAGACAAAAGAGTACATTGCTGAAACATTGTGAGCGTAATGACCAAGATGAGCATACAGGACTGAATAGAAAGGCAAATAATAATAATGATAATAACTCAACTCCCAAGTTATGACAATGTTTAAATTTTTGTTGTTTTAATTATAACCACACCCACATAGATATCAGTTAGGTATTATAAAAAATCTGACCAACAGGACACACCTATTTTTCCCCTCTCTTTATATAAGACAAACATTAATTAATGATGGCTTTCCAAAATATGTTACTGATAAACAAATATAACAAGCAAAAATGATAAAAACACCATCTCACAGCAAAAAAATGTATCAAATTTATAAACAAGATGAAACATCTATGAATAATGTAATCTCTAGACTAATTATAGCAACAGATAAAAAAAAGATTAACCATTAGTTAGAAAAATTAAAAACATGCAACTTCATAGTTACAAAAAATACCAACCCCACATAAACCCTATTAATAAAACCAATCTAATATATAAATCCATTTGTTCATTATGAGATTGTATCTCTAATGTTAATAAAAACAAAAAATATTTATATATAAATATATACATACATATATATATATATATAGACCAAATTACTATAACACATTCACATTAACTAACATGATATTTATCAGACAATAGTGCCATAAAAGCTCACATTAATCAGCAAAGTACACTAAGCTGTTATATTCTTAATATTAGACAGATACTCATATGCAATACAAAGATATTATACAGCATAAACATTAAAAAAAATGACTACAAATGCATGAAGCTATAATCATAAAAACTAGATTAAATAAAATGTTTCATCCTCCGAACTGGTGTATTAAATGTATTCAATAATTTATAAATGCACAGGCTCAATTTACATAATATTACAAACAGATTTACATCTGTTGTATATGGCCTGCAAATGACACCATCAACACATCAAAATATGATTTAAATTTATAATGTTGCTAACACCAAATGCCATTAGAGAAAATCAAATATATCAAGTTTTTCATGTATTTTCATAATTCCATTTTTGAAACTGACCAATGTTGGTTGGAAGTGCTTCACTGTGTAATATATGGACAATTTTTGCACACACTGGAATCCAAACTCCATTAACTTAAACAAAAAGAATACTCAGAATTTCTTTAAACAAATCTTGCCTATGATCTCTAATAAAACCTATTGAAATGAAAAGCTGTTACATACATACATACATATATATATATATATATATATATATATATATATATATATATATATATATATATATTAGGTTGGTGCAAAAATAATGTTGTTTTCTCACATGAAGTTGAACGTCAAAAAATGACATTACTTTTGCACCAACCTAATATATATATTGTGTATTTAGGCAGCAATCCTTCTTTAATGCAAGCTTCATTAAATAGAATAAACAAAGTGCTTTCATTCAGTTTTTTATGTAATTTCTCATATGATCTTATAATTTTTTTCTTTTCCAAAGATAAATGACACAAAAACAGTTCAAATATTTTATTTTTCCAAGCACTTTCGACTATAATTTTAGCCATTATCAAGGAAGAATTATATTTACTGTTAACTGGAAATGGATTGTTGTGTGTATGTATTTAGTATTATAGGATGTTTTATTTTCAAAACACAGTCAACCTATTGGGTCCATGTTCATAGTTGATATTATTGAGTGTTGGTTTTCTTTCGTTTTTATTAATAAGGCTTCCATTATTTTTAGCCTTTTTTTTTTACATGTAGATGATATTATTTTTGTATTATCGACAAGTATGTTGTGAATAGTGTCCAGTAGGTCTCCATGAGTATTTCAATGAGACCTAATTGAGCTATGATTAGAAAGATGTAGCATGAGTCTTCTTGTTAAACATGTAGTATGCCAATATAATTGTTTACAAATTTTGATTAATCAGGAACACAATTCCTTTAATGGACATTTAAATTCATAAATATTTGTTTTATTTAATTTTGATCTAAGAGGTGAATTAACATTTTTAACTATAAGATTGGCTGTTTTAAATTTTTTGTAATAATTAGTCTAATTTTTTTGCTCTTATCTACTGGTATTGTGCATTTTTTTTATAATGTTTTTAAGTCTAGTTTCAACTTGTTTGTAATTATCATTCATCTGATTTTTATAAAAAATATTAATGTTATTGTTTATGTTTATATTCTCATCATTGCTATTAGCTACCTTTGATAGAAAATGCCTAATATGGAAATCCAACAGTTTAATTTGGAATCTGTTATTGATAAGTATTTGTTTAACGTTATTTAATTCTTTAAAGAAAAGCATGCAAGAGGATGAATTCATGTATGTGCTCTCTCTTGAGGACATTTTTAATAACACCTATTTTATACCTAAGAGGGCGAGAGAAATTAAGATGGCAAGAGTCTTTACTAGTAGGTTTTTTTATAAGCTGAAATTGTAAATGTATTATTACTAAACTCATCTAAGAATGGGAGTTTATTTTTTTCAGTATATATAATTCTTCCTTGATAATGGCTAAAGGTATAGACAAAAGCACTTGGAAAAATAAAACATTTGGACCGTTTTTGTATAATTTATCTGCAGGAGAAATAATTTATCTATATAAGATATTATATAAAAAAAACTTAATCAAAGCACCTTGTCTGTCATATTTAATAAAGCTTGCAGATATATAGGATTAATGTGAATAAAATTTGTCACTTAGCTGATTGATGTTACCTTCAGCCTCCCAACCTTCGTAGATGGACCTGTTTATCCACTCTTCAGGGGGTCTGATCAAAAAGTATTGGAACTGGTGCTATAAAAAGAAAACTCCAGCACGCATCAATCCAGCATTTAATCTCCTTCGAAGTAGTCCCCTTCTGAAGCCACACACTTTCTCCAGCCTTGTTTCCATTGTTGGAAGTATTCCTGGAACTCCTTTTTTGGGATAGTGAGCAGCTGCCTCATCACATTTTCTTGGATTTCCTCAACATGTTGAAATTTTGTTTCTTTCAAATGGGATTTTATTTTTGGAAAGTTGCAAGGGCTTCTGGGGAATATGGTGGTTATCGCACCTGAGGAATGTTGTACATGGGCAAAAGCTACTGCACATGCTGCAGTCATTGATGGAATCTGTGATGTGGTGAGACAATCACACTCTACACACTTTCCTTCAAAGCACTGCTATAATCAACAGAAGCGAGCGAGAATTTTATAACTTAGTGTGCATACACGACAGTTCAATGTCAACTTGTGCCAAGTGGCTTCACTCTGTGAACTTTAGCTCCATTCCCAATACTTTTTGATCAGACACATTGTGTGTATATATATATCTGAGGAAAGAGGGCTTGGAAAATTTGATGCTCACAGGACAGATTGAAGGCTAGAGGGAGAGAGGAAAACAATGCATAACCTATCTAGCAAGCTTGAGTAAATGGATTTAGTAGAGATAACAAAAAGCCAAAATTTATTAAGAGCTCCAAAGATCAGGAAATTCTGAAGAGCCATGATTGTCATCATCCTGAAGCAACATGGCACATAGAAGAAGCTATCCGACAAATGGTGGGTAGTTGAATGACAAAATGGGAAAAATTCCCTTGTGATGAGTTTCGGCCTTCAAAAGGATTTCTTCAGATTAAATAATATTTTTTACTGATATGATCATATACATGTCAGAGAAGAGAACAAAATACAAACAATTGTCAGTTATAATTGAGGGGAAATGTGAAAAAAAGCAGGGAAGCTTAACTTTAAATGATATAAACTATATGTTTAGATGCACAACTTAATCAAATTCATTCAGCTTTCGACAGCTTTTGTTTTTATTGCTGCTGTTTATAAACATCCCACATTGTAATAGTTTTCTTGTTAAGAAGGTCTTTATGCTTTCTGAACCGGAACATGAATTTGCCATAGAGGACTTAGAAATTTGAACACTTTCTATATATTTTTGCCTTAATAAATTACTTGGAAATGATGAAGTTGTTGAAGGATAAAAACTGTTGATAGCAATGAATCTAATTGATTTTATAAATTGACTTATAGCTTACTTTTAAATAAAGCTCATTTCAGGAAAGAAATAGATTCTGGGATCAATGAAAAGTCGGAATGTTTGCCTTTATCCCTCACATGTAAGGATTCAATCAAATAAAATAAAGTCATTTGAATGTTACCAGGGATAACATTTCTTTTATTAAAAACAAGTAAAATGAACAAAGATGAAGATATGAGTCTAAAATCATGTTGATTACTAAGACCTTTCATCATCAGTCCCTCAACTTCTTCAATCGTCGTCAAGTTCAAAAGAAACAAACTTTGATTCTCCTTCTGCATCATCCTTTCAATGGGTTTTCAGATAGCTTGGTGGCGCTCATCTCCTCTCCAGGCTCTCAACTGACAACCAAAGATGATAGAATATGGTGTGAGTCACCCTAAGTTCATACACTAGGCACTCAGGTTTTGAATTCAGAGTTGTTTTTTTTTCTAGATCAGTTGCTACCCATAGCTATAAGACCCAGTTTGTCCTATTATTTATCCATAGCTGGTGGGCAGAAGAGATGGACTCGTACTTTTTCCAAGGGTATTAGCACATAAGTGAATGTAATGAACTCAACTGTGATTCAAACTCTGATCTCTGATTCATCAATCCAAGCTGTTATCTATTCCTCCACTGTGCCTCCAAAACCTTAGAAACCTTTTTTTTTACTTTTAGAACTTTTATCACTGTACTGTGATAGAAATGTGTAGTTAGTAAGTGGAATTGAACTAATGCCAGAATAGTAATAATGTTTGGTAACTTGGAAATTAAAATAGATTATTTTATGTAGTGGTATATATTGTTCTTATCTTTAGGAATAAATCTGTCAGAATTTTTGAGATGAAAAATTATCATTATTAATTATTTATATAGCTATATCACTAGCCATATCATTTATATAGCTATTAATTGCAGAGAAGGGTTTGTTTGTTTAGCTTATCAAGTCCTTATGGGTCATTCAATGCCAACATTTAATTTTCTTAGGAGCATAAACATATTGCTGGTATTTTTTACTATGAAAATGTATTTTTAGACCTTCATAGTGTTTTGACCCCAGTTTTAGGGTTAATTATTTGCCCATAGTTGGGACTCTAACACATGTTGCCACCCTGAGTTAGGATGGACCTGGAAACAACAGCAATTAGGAGGTGATTCTACACTCCCCAAAACCTCCTGATCAGAGGCCTTGTTGCCAGATCTTTATCATTATACCCAGGACAGATATAGCTCTATTATCATTATTAATTATTTATATAGCTTTACATTTGAACTATGAAATTCATTTTAGTTGCTATAATCACAATGTTTTGGCCGTTGTACTCTCCCAACCATCTTTGGTTTTCTGTCGTATTTGAAATTTTCAATCAAATTCTTTATTCAGTCCTTAGGGATAGATTGTTCTCATTCTGCTTTCAATACTAAGGGGAGATAATTCATATTAACACACCAATATATTTTTTGTTGCAGGTTTATGATCACTGAAGTCAAGCAATGTTGAGTCTGGTCAGCATTTAGATGGGTGACTGTTTGGGAATACCAGGTGTTGTAAGCTTGAATGTGTAGGTGGTGTGATGGATAATAGCTCAGAATTGTTTATTGGGGAGCCATGTTCCAATTCCTTATGGGTTTGATATATTAATTTACACAGAGGCACAGTGGAGTGATGGATAGTGGCTCAGATTGTGGAATCGGAGAGCTGGTTTCGAAATCCAGTCAAATCCGTTACATTCACATGTGCTAATAACCCTTGAGAAAGGTATCAATCCTCTTCTTCTCCCTCCAGCTATGGGTAAATAGCAGGACAGACTGGCTTCTATAGCCTTGGATAGCAACTGGTCTACCACAGAAAGAAATGGCAACCTATTGTGGGGAAAAATATCTGCCTTGTCAGTCATGTATCAAAAAATACATGATTGCCTAAGCATGTATCACGCATAGCACATAACTGACTGATATTAATTTACATGCAAATACCTTCGGGAAAGGTATGAATCCACCTCTTCTTCTCCCGGATATAGGTTAATTAGTAAGATTTGTATCACTAAACTATTATTATCTCAAAGAAACAAAAATCTTATAAAATATTTTCTGGCTTTAAATAAGCTGCAAAAGATTGATTAGTCATAGAAAATGAATCAATGAATTTTATGAAAGTATAAAGATACATTTTTATAGTAAAAAATACCAGCAATACATTTTTATATTATAAATTACCAGAAATACATATTTATAGTAAAATTACCAACATCTGCACATACTAACAAATTGTAGTGATTTCACCCAACTCATTTAAAATACTACAAAAGAACCAGTATAAAAGAGCTTTCAAGGCATTAAGTCATATAATATTCCACAATTTCTTTAATCTAATGGTATTCTAAAATATAGCTTCAACAAGACTACAACATAAAACACACATCACTGCCTCTAGTAATCATGTTCACACAGACATGTATATGCACAAAAGCTGAGTATCAGCTACCATATATTCAGTTGTGAAAGCAGAATAACATATCATATTTTTATTACTTTTATGCTCCCAAGAAAATTAAATTTCAGTATTAAATGACCCATAAGCAGTTGATATGCCATTAAACAGACAAATCAAAGTCAATTCTCTATTTGGTCAAAAGTATAACAAAGCTTTCTGTATCTTATCTATTTTCTGGGTTTTTTTTGTTGTTGTTTTATCATTTCGTCCCAAGCAAGACAATAAAGCCACTAAGACACAAAGGGGTTGCTAAATGAGAGAATATGAGAAAAAAAAATCATTATTAAGGAGCGAGGACAATAAAAGAACACAAATTAAGAATACAGAAGATAATGCATTTTCATTTTTGAAGATCAAAGTTGTCTGGAAAGCAAGAAACTGGAAGAGAGTTCCACAAGCGAGAAGTGTGAGAAAAGAAACTATTTACAAAGAGCTTACAGTTACATCTAGCTATTGTGACTGTAAAATTATGAGACTTAGCTGCCAATCTAGTACTGCACTTAATTTCATAAAGTCTGGGCACAAATGATGAGAACTCATCAGAACAATTACCATGAAAACAGAAAAGGCAGAAGGAAGCTACATTAGGGTGGCGGGAAAGTAACTGAAGCCAAGATGCCAGAGCAGGACCAAGAACATTGCAGATTCTTTTTTTGAATTTTAGCTAGAATCTTTAAATATTTTGAAGAATCATCAGACCAAATGTGGCAGCAATATTCAATGCATGTTGTATGAAACTATATTCATAAGGAGCAACTGGACCAAAAAGAAAAATAATGTTTGGAAAACACCTCAACAATTTTTGGAATAGAAAAAAAAATGGATTTACACTTTATTTACTTTCTTCTTTTCCTTCTATTTTTTTTTTTGTGGATAAGTTGAATATTTTTATGATGACAAATTTTCACCTCCTCAACCTTCTACAAGTTCAATTCCTGGTTTGGGTTACTGCTGGAGGGTCATATAAAAAAACTAGTTGTACTGAAATAAATAATAACTGATACCCTGTAACCTATTATACTGATGCCTGTGGGGTCTCAGTGTCTCAAGAGACTGCATGATTGGTACTATTTGGAAAGGTAACTTAGTACTATTTAATATCTAGTATTATCTGGTAATATTTGTGAATGTAATTCTAGTGCTATTACTAACTATAACAGGAAGTAGATTTGGTAATATCAAAAAATGGTGAACACTTAGGGCCAGGGCAAGACCAACACCTGTGTTTTGTGCATTTGAAATGCATTCATTTTTGAAATTTAAGACTTTTTCTGGGGATCACTTTACAAGATTTTAGCATAAGTAGTTTTACTCACCTGTTTTCTGACATGAATGTACGGGTTCACCTGAAATTTAATATCTGGAATATTTTATATCAAAAATTTTTAGAGTCAAAAGCTATCTACCACCATTTTTTATTATGAAATCTAATACTTTATTTTATGTTCTGAAAGAAATCTTTCAGAGAATATGCAAATAGGATATAAACAGTTTACATTCAGTTATTATAAATTACATAAATGATGTTTCTAAAGACTTTTGACAACATTAATTTTTCCTAACAGCTTCCTGAAACACAAATATCAGACCTCAATATGGATATTGTATCAGATAGCAATTTAAATAACGTTAATAATTTTTTTAACTTATATTATCAAAATTCAATACTGGAAAGATACCAGACAGAAAATAATAACCTAAATCATTTGACAGTATTAATAGTTTCTCAGATTTATTAACATACTTAAATCATTCTGTCATTTAAAAAAAAACTTGACTGTTGGTTATGAAAGTGTTTTAACAACTAGATGTTTTAACAAATGGTTATTTTAACACATGCTTATGTTTTATGCTTTTAACAAGTGCTTCTGGTTCCTGTCAAGGGTGTTTCATTAAGACAGATCCAAGTCAGTAGTAAATAAATCAGTGTTATTGGTGAAAATTTATTTATTTCTCTATTGGATCATGTTATTTAAGTAATGGCAATTATGTGTGAAAAATAATATCACCCAAATGTCTGCCAAATCTGAAAGAAAAAGAAAAAAAATCATTAGACGCTTAAAATTAATTAACATTTAAAAGTTATTCGAACACCCTTTACAATGACCAAACTTAAGAAATGCCGAGCCTGGCCAGTACCTAGATGGATGTCCACTTGAAAATATCAAATGCTGTAAGCTTGAATGTGCAGGTAGTGTAATGGATAATGGCTCACAATTGGAAATCAGAGAGCCCAGGTTCA
The DNA here is from genome assembly GCA_964036315.1 of Acanthosepion esculentum. NCBI lineage: Eukaryota > Metazoa > Mollusca > Cephalopoda > Sepiida > Sepiidae > Acanthosepion > Acanthosepion esculentum. The sequence goes on along the minus strand of OZ038482.1, from coordinate 102,898,231 downwards.
ATTTCTATTGGCTCGTTTATATTCACTTATGGCAAATACCCTTGCAAAAGGTATGAATCAACCTCTTCACCTCTTAAGCATGGGTTAATTATTAGAACTTGTGTTAGTAAAGCCTTATTATCTTCCCAAAATTCTAATTCCAGTCAGATCTGTTATATTCACTTATGGCAAATACCCTTGGGAAAGGTATGAATCAACCTCTTCACCTCTTAAGCATGGGTTAATTATTAGAACTTGTGTTAGTAAAGCCTTACTATCTCCCCAAAATTCTAATTCCAGTCAGATCTGTTATATTCACTTATGGCAAATACCCTTGGGAAAGGTATGATCAACCTCTTCACCTCATAAGCATGGGTTAATTATTAGAACTTGTGTTAGTAAAGCCTTATTATCTCCCCAAAATTCTAATTCCAGTCAGATCTGTTATATTCACTTATGGCAAATACCCTTGGGAAAGGTATGAATCAACCTCTTCACCTCATAAGCATGGGTTAATTATTAGAACTTGTGTTAGTAAAGCCTTATTATCTCCCCAAAATTCTAATTCCAGTCAGATCTGCTATATTCACTTATGGCAAATACCCTTGGGAAAGGTATGAATCAACCTCTTCACCTCATAAGCATGGGTTAATTATTAGAACTTGTGTTAGTAAAGCCTTATTATCTCCCCAAAATTCTAATTCCAGTCAGATCTGCTATATTCACTTATGGCAAATACCCTTGGGAAAGGTATGAATCAACCTCTTCACCTCATAAGCATGGGTTAATTATTAGAACTTGTGTTAGTAAAGCCTTATTATCTCCCCAAAATTCTAATTCCAGTCAGATCTGCTATATTCACTTATGGCAAATACCCTTGGGAAATGTATGAATCAACCTCTTCACCTCATAAGCATGGGTTAATTATTAGAACTTGTGTTAGTAAAGCCTTATTATCTCCCCAAAATTCTAATTCCAGTCAGATCTGTTATATTCACTTATGGCAAATACCCTTGGGAAAGGTATGAATCAACCTCTTCACCTCATAAGCATGGGTTAATTATTAGAACTTGTGTTAGTAAAGCCTTATTATCTCCCCAAAATTCTAATTCCAGTCAGATCTGTTATATTCACTTATGGCAAATACCCTTGGGAAAGGTATGAATCAACCTCTTCACCTCATAAGCATGGGTTAATTATTAGAACTTGTGTTAGTAAAGCCTTATTATCTCCCCAAAATTCTAATTCCAGTCAGATCTGTTATATTCACTTATGGCAAATACCCTTGGGAAAGGTATGAATCCACTTCTTTTCATCCCAACTATGGGTTAATTAGTAGACCTTGTATCAATAAAAATCATTAATATCTCAAAAAAATTCTTACCATCCAAAAATATTTTCTCGCTGTAAATTACATGCAAAAATGTTGATGAGCCATAAAAATAAAACAAGCAACAAACATTAACAAGTGGTTATGTCTTATATGCTTAACAAATGGCTTGTCTTTGTTTTTAATAAATGGTTATTACTTATTTTTTAAGAAGGGGTTTAGACTCCTGTTTTCAACAAGTGGTTATGTCTTATATGCTTAACAAATGATTTGTTTTTTATATTTTTAGCAAGTGTTTTAACAAGTGGTTATTTAAAAAGTAGTTATATTTTTAAGAAGGGAGTTAGGTTTTTGTTTTCAACAAGTGTTTTAACAAGTGTTCAGGTTTTGTTTTCAAAAAGTGTCTTAACAAGTGGTAATATTTTATGCACTTAACAAATTGTTTTTATGTTTTATCAAGTTGTTACATATTTTTAAGGTGTTAGATTTTTCTTTTCAACAAGTGTTTGTTTTTACTCTCGGAATGTCTTGTAAATTGAAATGCAAAAATTTAGATCTGTTCATATGAATATCCATTTTGTCCTGACTACGAAAAACTGGTGATTTTTTTTCCCCTCTAAAATGTTCTTCAAATAGATTTCTTTCATATTCCACATTAAAACATATTCTTTAATTTTTTTCAGTTTTGTTTGCTACACATAACAAATACATGTTGTGTTTGTTTACTTAAAAGATATGACACACTGCTGAGAAATATTTATAATTTTTTCTTGCCAATTCATACAGGAAATACTAGTATGTTGAAATGGGAATGAGAAAAACAGGAATTTAAGCACCCCTCTTGAAATAGGCACCCACCCCACCATTGTGATTTACATCGTCACTTTTTTACCAGTAAAAAAAAAAGGAAAAAGCATTTAACTATTTTAAAAAAATGTTTAAACAAATAAGCAGATGATTAGAATTTTAAAATTTGATACACACAAATGTAAATGTGTGTCTGTGTGTTTTTATATATATATATATATATGATGTGCACCAGGTCTCTGTATTCAGCTCTTCAAAAAGTGTGGTTGGTTCTGCACAAAGCCTTCACCACTATAATGAAATGATTTGTGCAGGGAGTCTGATTGTCAGTTTCTAGGAACAGAGTTGCTGGACCCTCATACATCAAAATCGACAGGAGAGTTCAGATTTTATATATATACACACACACACATCTATTCTTGGTATTGTGAAACACATTTTGAAGCATTTCAGGAGTTATCTCCTGCATTGCTAACTGAATGCATTCTTTAAACTAAAAAAAACTATCGATCTTTTGGTGATAAAACTTTGTTTTTATGAAACCCCATACAAAGAAATCCAGGGGTGTCAAATCCGAGAATGCAGAGGACAAGGTTGCAATCCTCCATATGCAAATTACTGTACATATATACCCAAACTTTATGGTCTCCCTAAAGCCCACAAAACAGTTATCCCAGTGCACCCCATTATAATAGACAAATTAGCAAAAGCCCTAACAAAAATCTTAACCCCTACTCCTTGAAACAATTAGACCATCACATATAAAAAAAAATCAGGCAATCTAGTTGAAAAACCAAGGGAAACAAATATGAGTAACAAAATCCCTTTACATCAACATCTTAGAGGGAAAATGCTTAAATCTCTTAAAAAAAAAAATGGGCATCTAACATAAACGTTTCCCTTCCAATAGCTAAAATAATAAAAATCTGCCATCTCATCACTAATTAATGCTATTTCACATTTAATAATAATTTTTATAAACAAAAATTTGGATTACCAACGGGATCACCTCTTAGTGGATTGATGGCATGTATTTTCTTAGAATTTCTTGAATTTGGTCCCTTCCAAAATATTTTACCCAAAATAATCAATATACTTCCAATATATTGATTATGCTCTATTAATATATCCCTGTGATATTGATTTACTTGGTTTTGTCGACAAACTAAACGAAGTCAAACATACAACAGAATTCACTTATGAAACGGAAGAAAACATTACTTTTCCTAAATATCATGCTATACTGCATTAACAGTTGCTTAAAATTTAGTACCCACTAAAAAGCAACTAATAAAAATGATCTAATAAATGTCTATTTCCATCATAACAACAAAATGAAATCAAGACTAATCATTGGATTCTACTTAAGAGCAATTGGGATTTGAAGCCTTCAATATTTACAGGAAAATGAGAAATATATTGTAAATACTTTCAAGTACCTCCAATATCCTTTTTCATATTCAGTGCAAAACAAAAGGCTCATGCAATATTCCAAAATAAAAAGTGGCCCCTATTGACAAACTCAATAAATCAAAAAATATATTGTTCTACCCACTAACTCTATCACAGCTACAATTGAAAAGAATCTATCTAAACTCAACATAAAATCTGTCACAACTACATCTAAAACAATCAAAGACTTAATCAATACAAAACAAAAGAATAAGTTAAAACTTGAAGGAGGAGTATACTCTACCATCTGTTATGTTTGCCAGAAAGAATACACTGGGGAAACCTCAAGAAATATAAATAAAAGATTATATGAACACAAAAGGGATATTTCAAAAAACAACATATCAAATGCATTACTTGCTCACTGCAAGAGACTGACCACAATTTTGATACAGCAAATGCTACCATAATTACAAGAGAAAACAATTTTCTAAGAAGAAAACGTTTAGAAAGTGTTTTAATCACTAGTTCATTCATACTGAATTTGTGTCCGGGTTCTTACAATGTTTCACCATTCTTATTAGATCTGTTATCACAATGTGGGATATTTAATAACAAAGATGATGGAAAGAAAAAGAATCAAAATAAAATCGGCTAGATTATATATCCAAAACACATAAAATATTTTAATTTAAAATTCCCAGCGTCTCATATTCAAGCATTCTAAAGTGACAACATGTTAAAAGCATTCTAAGGTGACAACATGTTAAAAGCATTCTAAGGTGACAACATGTGAAAAGCATTCTAAGGTGACGGCATGTTAAAAGCATTCTTAGGTGACAACATGTTAAAAGCATTCTAAGTTGACAACATGTTAAAAGCATTCTAAGTTGACAGCATGAGAAAAGCATTCTAAGGTGACAACATGTTAAAAGCAATCTAAAGTGACAACATGTTAAAAGCATTCTAAGGTGACGGCATGTTAAACGCATTCTAAGTTGACAACATGTTAAAAGCATTCTAAGGTGACGGCATGTTAAACGCATTCTAAGTTGACAACATGTTAAAAGCATTCTAAGGTGACAACATTTAAATATTAAAAATATTCTAAATGTGCAAGATAGATTCTGGTGAATGATCTTTCTAATTAGAATGGAGTGGTCATCTTATTTGCTCCTGAAAGACTGTAAGGGTTTTCAATTTCAAAACCAATATAAACAAACTTAATCTGATGAGATCCTAATGTATAAAACACATCAAATGAAAACTTTTTCCATTTGGTCATACATCTTTTCCTAAAAATTGTTCTTGACATATAAACATTTATATATGATTATCTCGTGTGTGTGTGTGTGTGTGTGTGTGTGTGTGTGTGTGTGTGTGTATATATATATATATATATATATATATATATATATATTAGTGACGGAGACATACATAAGTAAATAGAGTCCAGATTCAGTAATTATTACTCTAAGATTCATTATCAGTGGTCATGTTGTTATTTTAGAGGTTGATGTTGCCAACATTTGCTCAGCTGCCTCTACAGCTGCTTGATGCCATGTGAGTGTCTGCTTTCTTAATTAGAAGTGGTAAGTAACCATCTGTCACATGGTTTTTATATCATTATGCAATTTTTATTACAGCATCATTGCTTTACAATCATAGCAACAGTAAAAGCAAACTAAGAAATATATAGATATGCATGTAAACACAAACAAACACACACACATCTTAGTTAATAGATAAATGAAAATTCACATGATTAATAGATTTCACATTTATTTATTATCTGTTTTAAATAAGTTCCCTTAAAAATCTTAGTGTCAAGTAGATTCTAAAAACGTTCTATAATAAAAAGCATTCTAAGGTGACAACATTTAATTGTTAAAAGCATTCTAAGGTGACAACATTTAATTGTTAAAAGCATTCAAACGTGACAACATTTAAATGTTAAAAGCATTCAAATGTATGTGACAACATGTTAAAAGCATTCTTAGGTGAATACATGTTAAAAGCATTCTTAGGTGAATACATGTTAAAAGCATTCTTAGGTGAATACATGTTAAAAGCATTCTTAGGTGAATACATGTTAAAAGCATTCTTAGGTGAATACATGTTAAAAGCATTCTTAGGTGAATACATGTTAAAAGCATTCTTAGGTGAATACATGTTAAAAGCATTCTAAATGTGCAAGATAGATTCTGGTGAGAAAAATTATCAAGCACAATACAGTGAATGATCTTTCTAACTAGAATAGAGTGGTCATCTTATTTGCCCCTGGTGGACTGTAAGGGATTTCAATTTCAAGACCATTAGGTTTTAAACTTATTAATAACTGGCAGCAAAGTACTTTGAAATAGTGCTTGGATTTTGACAATATCCTGTTACAATCAACGTCTTTTACTAACTGGCATCTGAAAACCAGTTAGGTTGTTTTCCTTTTTTTTGGTTATATTTTTCAATTTACTACTTTACAGTGAGTAATGTTTTTTTTATTTTTATTATTTTCACTCTTCCTTGGGAAGCTTCTTTTATGTGCTGTCTCCCTACCGAACGTGGGCGATCATGGCTCTCCACTTTCCTCTATCCCTTGTAGTTCTCAATATGTTTTGTCCTCTTGCTACTTCTCCCTGACCTTGTTCTGCCATCCATTTGCTTAAGCCTGCTAAGTATGTCACGCATTGCTTTCCCTTGTCTCTCTTTTCCTCTATCCACCCTGTGAGTATCAGATTCTCCAAGCCTTCCTTTCCCATTACATGTCCCAGAAATTTCAGCTGCTTCTTCCTGATTAGTATAAGCTTCCTCGTTGTTTTCCTCCGATCCAAAACATCATTGTTGCTTACATGTTTGGTCTGTGGTATCCTTAGCATCCTCCTGGAGAACCATACCTCTTCTTCATCTTTGAGGAGACTGTCCAACATTTGCTGCCATAAAGGAGGTCAGATATCACATAGCAGTTCTGTACTCTTTTCTTTGTTACCAAAGAAATCCTTCTGTCTCGTAATACTCTGCCTAGCTTTTGGAATGTGTCTTTGGCCATCCCAATAAGCCTTCAGATCTCAGTGTCACACTTACCGTCCTCTGTCAGAACACTTCCCAGATATTTAAATTTCTGCACCTGCTTGATTTTAGTGTCTCTGACCTGTAAATTGCATGTCGGACTCATCTTTTTACTGAGGACCATGCATTCTGTTTTCTTGTAGTTTATGCTTAGTCCCTTCTTTACACTCTACTTTGCTACCTTCTGTAGGAGGTTTTATAATTTCCTTTCCACATGTTGGCTATTACCTTGTCATTGGTTGTGCACCATTGGATCCATTTTTCTCCATGTCTGTTCCAGGTTCCTAGTTCAGATTTTCCAGCTATATCCCCTGCTCCCTTCCTGCCTACTTTGGCATTCAGGTCTCCCATGATAATTATGACTTCTTGTGATTTGCAATGAGCCTTTGCATTGTCTAGCATGGAGCAGAAACATTTTATTTCTTCTTCCTGACTTTGTGCTGTCGGTGCATACATTATTAGGATAGCTATTTTGGAAGGCTTTCCTTTCAGCTTGACTACCAGAATTCTTTCAGATAATTGGTAGTATCCCAAAATGCATTTCTTGAATTTTTGATCTAGTATCAATCCTACTCCTTTATGGTTTTTCTCTCTGTCTGCATAAATAATCCTGTGATTGTCACTGACAAAATCTCCATTGTTTGGCCGCCTAGTTTCGCATACACCTAAGATGTTGATTTTTAGCCTACTCATCACCTGTTTTACTTTATCTGACTGGCTACAGTTGTCAAACATCTGAACGTTCTATGTCCCAAGAGTTATTTATTTGATGCAAGCAGTTGCTGGATGACGGTCAGGTGACACCTATTGTTCACGTTGCTCCTTTCTGGGTGGGGGATAGGTTCCAAGGAATTTTATCCCCCTTATACCATTTCTGTTAGCAGTCAGTGGATGATGAAGTAATAAGAAATTATTTTCCCATGACGTTGTTTGGAATGTATTTCTTATTTTATTTTGTCTTGGACCTGTTAGATTAATGTGTAAATTGAAATTTTCTGCATGTGCACATATATATATATATATAGAGAGAGTATAATCTGGCTTACTTCAGGTTTTTGGTAACTAGTGTGATTCTAATGTAATTGCTCACTAAATTTTACTGAATCTGTACTCTATTTACTTATGTATGTCTCCGTCACTTATATATATATACACACACACACACGAGATAATCATCTTTTATTTTATTTGAAATGCAAATTTGCCATTTTCAAGGTTTTAAAAGAAAGTTGGTCACCTAGCATCTCATTGAAGTTCACCCACTGCTGAGTGTCTTTGTTTACCCCCCCCCCAATCTCCCTAACCCATTAAACTCATCGCATTTGGTCCCTGAAATCGAGACATATTTAGAATCTGCCACACTTTTTGCTAAATGACCATTGATTCAAAGTTAGCAAGATTAATATGAAATTCCAATTGTAAGCAAAATAAGAAATCCTTTTTCCATGACATTGTTTCGAATGTATTTCTTATTTCATTTTGTTTAGGACCTGTTAGGTTAATGTGTAAATTTAAAACATTTTTGCATGTGTGCACATATATAGTTTGGCTGTACTTTTTGTTTTTGGTAACTAGTGTGACTCTAAATGTAATTGCTCAATAAAAGCCAAGAAAATGAAGAAAAGGGGGAAGGAAATTTTTTTTCTCTTTTATTTTGTTTGAATTGTAAAGTCACCATTTTCAAGGTTTTAAAAGGGGGTTGGTCACCCTAGTACCTCATTGAACTCCACCTCACCCCAACTACCAAAACTTGTCATCCCATAAATTAATACAGAAATTAAGCAAAGGATATAAAAATTGCAACAATTACATTTATTATTATAAATTCACATGTATTGTTTGAAATTCATTGTTATAAACAAACTTTAAATTATAAAAAGTAACCTGAACTTTGATTATAATCTGTGGATAATCTTTAATTGATTTTAAATAAATTTTTTGTGACCAACTGCTTTTGATGACCATTTGGTAACATTATCTGTGATTATAATAAATAGGTTCACTCATATATCTCATAAATTTTCTCTAGCTATTTTTAAATTTTCACAATTAGTTGAATAGCCTTCTGTAGAGCTATGTCAGATATCTACATGGAGTTTCTGGTTTTAGTCATAATATACAAAAACATGACCTTTAAGTAAATACTATATCAATTATGGTGGAAATGTATGCAAAGATCATAGTAACCTTCTTATACACTGCTTATAATGGGGAAAAGCAGTTGAAGAAGTCATTTTGGTCATAAATTGTTTTGAAAGGTCATAGTGAAAATAAAATGAAACCAATTTTTGTATATTTGGACTTTTGAAACTAGCAAATTCCTTTTTTAATATTGCTTTTATGATTTAATTTTTCAAAATAAAATCTGTTTTTTTTTTATTTATTTATTCTGTAAGAACCAGAACACAAGAAAATTAAAAACTAAATGATATATCTATATTCAAAAACACCATGGTACTAATGATATGACAATACCCGATAGTACTAATGAAGTCTTAAACATGAAGTGAAAATTTATATCCACAGAAAAGTATTAGTACCACATTTAGAAAATAAAATTTGTCTCTCTTATAAGAGACAACAGTCACCAGTAAATTTGGGAAGGATATTAGAACAGTTCAGAACCTATACTGGCAGCAAACTGCCTGCATATGGATAGAAAATGAATTCAGTAAATATACAAAAATATAAAGGAGTATAAGACAAGGGTGTGTCTCCTCACCAGACTTTTTCAACCTTGTTCAATTTATATAGGAGATTCTGAGAGAATTAGAATTCCTACACAGATTCAATATTTGCAGCCACAATTTTAACATCATTAGATATGCAGATGACATGGTGTTGATAGCAGACAAAAAGGTAACTATAAGAACTTGTAGAGAAAGTAGTGAAGAAAAGCAAGATGAAAGGACTAAGCATCAATTGCAAGAAAATAGAATGCCTGGTTGTCAGCAAAAGGAACAGCTGAACATATAAATGATAAATTGAAGATATCAAAATCAAATAAGTACAACAATTTAAATATCTGGAAAGTGTTTTAACAGAAAGTGTGACACTGATATGTGAAGGTGAATTGGTGTAGCAAAAGATGCCTTCCAAATGCTAAGCAAAGTATTAAAAAACAGGATATATATCATTAGAAACAAAGAAAAGTGTATTAACTCTTATGCAATATCAGTCCTCCTATATGGCATTTAATGCTGGACTAGCTACTCATAGATGAAAAAGATACCTGAAGGAACAGAAATATGGTTCCACGAAAGGATGCTGAGAATATCATGGACTGAACAAGTTTAGCAATGACAAAGTCTTAGAGAAAATAGCAACAAAAAAATTTTATACATGATATCAAAAAGAGAGAGTTCAAATTTTTAGGGTATACAATGAGGAAAGAGGGCTTGGAACATCTAATACTCACAGGACAGATTGAGGGAGAGAGGAAAACAATGCATAACCTATCTAGCAAGTTAATTGATGGTGGAGCAAGGTTTAGGAGAGACAACACAATTTATTAAGAACTACAAAGGACAGGAAATTGTGGAGAGCCATGATCATCAATGCCCTGAAGGGACATGGCACATAAAGGAGATATGAGACAAATGGTGGATAGTTGAATGCCAAAATGAAAAATTCCTTGTGATGAGTTTCATCCTTGAGAAGGACTTCTTCAGACTAAATAATGTTTTTACTGATGTGATCAAATTTATGTAGAAGGGAATGAAATACAAACATGGCACATAGAAGAAGGCAGAGACAGCAACCAAGGACGTATTTTGTATTCCCAGGGCCTAAATGAAGACAAAAAGATTGTGTTGAGCATACTGGGTTTTCTAGCCATGGTTGGCATTGAGGCTATGGGAAGCACAACATAGTGGAGAAAGCCTCAGTTAGTTATGTTCTATATGTGATACACGCTTAGGCAATCATGTATCTTTTGATAAATGACTGACGAGGCAGATTTTTTTCCTGCAGTAGACCAGTTGCCATCCAAGGCTATAGAACCTGGTCTGTCCTGCTATTTACCCATAGCTGGGGGAAAAGAAAAGGATTCATACCTTTCCCAAGGGTATTAGCATATAAGTGAATGTAAAGGATTCGACTGGAATTCGAACTCGGCTCTCTGATTCTTCAATCTGAGCCACTATCCACCATACATTCCTTGAAAATGAAGATTCAAGATTTTAACATGAGAAACATACAACCCTCTTAGCAACAAAGAAAGTCAGAATGTGCCATATTAGACAGCATTTCAGACTCTCTACTCTGTTTCAGAAGGGAAGATGAAGAATAAAATCATTGGCTGGTACAGGGAATGCTATTAGAACTTCATCGTTCTCTTCGACCTAATTCAAAACAACTTTCTTTTGATGCATTTATTATAAACTTATGAAATTCTAATATTTGTTAGGTGTGGTCATATATGCCATCCAATATGGCAGTTTTTATACATTTGGGACAGTGAAACCCAATACTCACTGGTGGCTAAAAAAATTTTTTTTTTTTTTGCTTGATAGAATTTTATGGCTGACAGACCAATATCACACCACTGAGTAATAACAACATGTGAGTTCAAATTTTACAAGCTAAAGATTGGCAAAATTTGTTACTACAAACTCGCTTGAAGAAAAAATGAGAAGGGAAACATCATCTATTCTACAAGATTATTTTTGTTTTATTCATTTCACCCCAAGTAGGTGATAATGCCATGAGGTTGCAAGGGGTCACAGGGAGTGAAAGATAAAAAAAAACAAAAAACAATGTGACTTCCTACATTCATCAGCCATCTTTCTTTCTTAATGAGATATTCCATTGTTATCATAACAAGAATTATTACTTGATCCAGTAAAGAAACTTTCCTTGTGTTACCAAATAATGATAGTAATAATACACTGATACAGTCATAGATCAACTGTAGTTAAGATTATAGACATTGTGAACTTCGTAAACTTGTCAATGGCTGCAGAGTATGTGCTATGCCAGGGCTACAGGGTTTTGAATTCATTGTTGTCCTTCTCCTCGCCTGGTTGTCAACCATGGCTAGAAGCCCAGCATGCTCCACTATTGAACCCATAGCTGGAGTCATATGTTTTCTTAGGGTATTTTTATAGTAGTTCATGCATATTTATAAATTTACCATTCATCTGTGCATTGAATACTGTTGCCATATCTGGTTTTGTGCTCCTGCTGTACATCTTGAGATTCTTGACAAAATCCAAAGAAGGATCTGCAATATAACTGATCCTCACCAGGCATCTCATCTCCAGTCACTTTCTTATTGATGTGACATAGCTTCCCTCTGTCTGTTCTGCAAAAATTTTCATGGCAATGGCTCTGATGAGCTTTTTTCTCTGGTTTCCCAACTACATGAAGTTAAGCATGCTACTAGATTAGCAACTCAGTCATGCTGTTTTACCATTGAACTAGCTAGATGCAACTGCTACTTCTACTCTAGCAGTTTCTTTTCTAGTACTTCCTCCCTGTGGAACACCTGATAACTAATCTTCAAAGATTTAAATGCAACATCAATTGCCATCTACTTGAACCCTGCTCCATTTTTATTCTTTCTTCAATCCTCCTCATTTTCAGTCTTCTCTTTCTCTTTCACTTCCTGTAACCCTAGTGGCATTGTTGCTTTGCTTGGGGTAAAATAATGAATGTGAATGTAACAAACTCAGCTGATCAATTTCTTGTCCTGGTGCACTAATTATTGCACCAACATTTTTTTTAATTGAATCCACTCCAAGCAAGGCAGTTAAACCACTAAGACACAAGGGGCTACTGAGTGTGAAAAAAATAGCTCAATAGAAGCATTATTGAGGATCAAAAACAATAGAAGAGTAATCACGAAATCAGTATTGACATTGCATTTAAATTTTTGAAGATTAAACTTGAATGGAAAGCAAGAAGCTGGAAGAGAGTTCTACAAGTGCAAGAAAAGAAACTGTTAGCATAGAACTTAGGTTTACATCAAGCTAATTCAACTGTAAACTGATGAGATGTCTACGCCAATCTAGTACTGCACTTATATTCATAATGTCAAGGTCCCATAGCAAAGAGCTCATCCTAAAAATTACCATGAAAGTATTTATAGAAAAGGCAAAGGTAAGCAACTTTACAGAGTTGGGAAAGTAACTGAAGTTGAGGCGCCAGGTCAGGATCAATAAAACAACCAAATATATTATTAGTAATCTTTTTTATTTCTTTGACTGTTTTTTTTTTAATGATTTGAACAAAATAAAATTCCTTCTTACATGAAATAATAGTTATGTGTAAAGATAAAAAAAAATTCCAGACATCATAAACTATGCAACTGCAAATTTACTTAAATATTGTCTTCATTTTTTGACAGTTTGAGTAAACTGATTTTTAAAATAAGAATCTTTTTTCTCAAGCAACTCATATTAATTGGCAAAGCAGCTTCCTTAGTAGTAATGTTTTGGATTACTTTGAAATAAAAATTTACCATATCTAATGACATACAAAAACCCCACGATTTCAGCAGGGAATATTAAGAAAAATTGTTGGATCTTATATCAAATGTTAATGGAACTTCATCTGTGTTCCCTATTTGACCCAGTTCAGTTACTTTTCAAGCAATTATTATGGAATTATGAAATTCTCATATTTAATAAAAACAAATGCCATATTTGCTGCTAAAAACAGTAAATAATCTATTGGACTGTTAACAAATTAATGATTTCAGATCAGTTTGAAAGGTCAATTTAACAAATATTTTTGTTTATTGCTTTGTGGAATCTATCTGGTCCAGTAAAAGCTGAATGGTTATACTAATTGGTCATCTTCCATATGCGCTATTAGGAAATGTCTTTTTGTTTTTATTAAGCATTATGCTTCTCCCGTCGAACTCGACGTATGAGGGTCAGACAGATCAGCTCCCAGAAACCGAAAGCCCGACAGCCACACAGGACTTGATTATAGTGGTGAAGGCCTTGTGCAGGGCCATCCACACTTTTTGGAGGGATGAATACAGGGACCTAGTGCAACGGATGCCACAAGGTCCCCAAACGACCCTCCGCAGGTTTTGAATTCAGAGTTGACCTTCTCCTAGACCAGTTGCCATCCAAGGCTATAGAACCCAGTCTGTCCTGCTATTTACCCATAGCTGGAGGGAGAAGAAGAGGATTCACACCTTTCCCAATGGTGTTAGCACGTAAGTGAATGTAACGGATTCGAACTCGGCTCTACGATTCCTCAATCCGAGCCGTTATCCATTACTCCACCGTGCCTCCTCCTTTTATTAAGCATATTCTTACTTTTATTACAGAAAAAATAGGTACCACATTCCTTCAGGACGTAGGTGATCATGGCTCTCCACAACTTTCTGTCTTTTGTAGTTCTTAGTAACATTTGTCTTTTTACTATCCCTCCC
>OZ038482.1:102789270-102879270 GCA_964036315.1 Acanthosepion esculentum | reverse complement strand
CACATAGATAATCATAATAGTCATTTCATTAACATGTCATGCCCGATGTTATTGAACCAAGATGGAACTGTCACAAGCGACAACACGTTATAAAACCGTGTTTATGTTTTGAATTGTTTATTATGTCTACATTTAGAAAAGATCTCATATATTTATATATATATACAGTAGCAGCCATAATATAAGGAATGGAAACAACAAAGACATAAATATGTGTATTACTTAAAAAGTAATGCATGATTAGCAATGAAATTTTTACCGAATAAAGATTAGGGTGTAATGCATAAATATTATACAAAGTTACAAAAATTTACATAATAGTTTTTTTTAAATAAAGATTAAATGGAACAAAGGACATAAGCTACTGGACAAAAGTTAAGGAAAGATGTTAATAATTTGCATAAATTTTTAATTTACATTGTTAAAAAACTTGATGGAGCTTTTCAGCAATAACTAAAACTTCATTTATCATTAAGACTTTATTTTTAAGCAATATGGCAAATTCTACATGCAAAACGCTCTCTTTTGAAGAAAAACAACTCATTATTGATAAAGATGAGGACAATAGTCCAACTAATGTAAATACTGTACATAATACCTCATCTCAGAAATATAGACATATTTATATCTTTGTTGTTTCCGTTCCTTATATTATGGCCGCTACTGTATATTGTTATATATTTAGATATATATGTTTTATATATATATATATATTTATATATCTATACATATATATATATTTATATATTGTTTTATATATATATATATATATATTGTTTTATATAGTTTTATATATATATATATATATATATATATATATATATATATATATATATATATATATATATAGTTTTATATATATATATATATATATATATAGTTTTATATATATATATATATATATATATATAGTTTTATATATATATATATATATATATATAGTTTTATATATATATATATATATATATATAGTTTTATATATATATATATATATATATAGTTTTATATATATATATATATATATATAGTTTTATATATATATATATATATATATATAGTTTTATATATATATATATATATATATATATAGTTTTATATATATATATATATATATAGTTTTATATATATATATAGTTTTATATATATATATATATAGTTTTATATATATATATATATATAGTTTTATATATATATATATATATAGTTTTATATATATATATATATATATATATATAGTTTTATATATATATATATAGTTTTATATATATATATATATATATATATATATATATATATATAGTTTTATATATATATATATATATATATATAGTTTTATATATATATATATATATAGTTTTATATATATATATATATATATATATAGTTTTATATATATATATATATATAGTTTTATATATATATATATATATATATATATATATATAGTTTTATATACATATATATATAGTTTTTATATATATATTGTTTTTATATATATATATATATATACATACATAATATTAGTGGTCCATATATATATATTGTTTATATATATATACATACATAATATTAGTGGTCCATATATATATATTGTTTATATATATATACATACATAATATTAGTGGTCCATATATATATATAATATTAGTGGTCAATATATATATATGTATGTATGTATATATATATATATATATAATAAATTATAACTATGGAATATTATTGTTTGAGCCTCTTATATATATGGGCACATAGCCAACTAGTCAAATGTTTATTTTCCAACCATGAGACCCAGATTACAATTTCAAAATGGTCAGTTTGTCATGGAGGTGACTTTCTGATTTTTGGGGACTTGAGATATGACAGCAGTGTTCAGCATTAGTGGATATTGCAAATTAACTCAAGCCTTGTAAATGATATTGGGTAGACACAATTGTTTGGAAACTGTTGATAGCATGTTATGTTGACCAACTGTGTGCTATTCTTATATGATATTCTGATATTTAAATTGTCTCAGGGTTTCCTTCATGTTCTTCTAGCGTCCTCTCTACTTATCAAAACAGCTTGTAAAATCTTCTTTCAAGATTCTCACCTATTACATTCTCTTCAGTAGACTGAAGTCTTTCAACCTTTCAGTTACAATTTCAATCTTTTGGAATCTATACTTTAGAAATCCTAACACATATGGGTAATATGATTTTTTTTCCCAAAATCCCCTGCAGGTGACCTAAAGAATGGATAGTAGATATATTCAAAATGTCTGGATACATTTCAGACATTTGTGCAATCCCTAATCATCTAATTCTCTATTCCAGAGTATGGCGATAAACTACCTGGTGGCAAGGCTTGGGAGATTGGAGGTTTCGAAGAGCATGGAATCACCTCTTAATTGCTGTCATTCTAGGTCCACCCTGACATGGAGTAGTAGCATATGTTAGGGTCCCAGCTATGGGCAAATAGCAAACCTCCAAACAAAAACGAAACATTATGAAGTATAAAAATACATTTTTATAGTAAAATACCAGCAATACACTTTTATATAAAAAAATTACCAACGGTAAATATTTATAGTTAAATGACCATCAATGCATATTTAAAGCAAAATGACTAACAATAGATTTTACCTGTAGTTGAAGGCATACAATTGTATTCAAAATATTTAGATTTTGGTATTAAATAAAGGATAGAGGTTTTTATGCCGCGAACCAAATAAACTTCTAATATTCACTCTATCAATCATCACTTCCTTTTGAGAGTGGCCTGCACATGTCCAAAATTTCTCCCTGCTCTGTATGGTGAAGTGTTTCCATAACAGGTATCACTTTTGAATTAATTCCTGACCAAGTTTGAAGCATCAGTACTAAAATTTTATTTGAACTTCACTCATTAAATCATCTTTGAAAGCCTTGTTAATCATTCAAATAGGCATGTGTTTAGAACGTTCACTTTCTGACTGTGAAACCCAGGTTTGACTCTCACCAATGTTGATGTATCAGGGATGTGATGTCTAGAGGTTACTGTTCTGGGGAGGTGATTCCCAGTACATGGCACCTTTGGCAAATGCCTGAAAACCAACACCTTGTGAATAAAATTGGATTGGCAATGTTTGGAAACTGTTGATAGCTGTGCTAGCACAAAGTCACAAGTGATTGTAATCAAAGATTTAAGTTTACTGGTAATCACACCAGATTATGTGCTCTTTACTATAAACTGTAACTAAGGTCTGCTCAGCATAGTTGCAGTATAAACCAAGGTGGTTAAGGTGAGTGTTTAAACAAACACAAATGTGCTTGAGCAGGTAGCTGCAACAGGGATTAGCTAGCCACCCCAGCAGACAGGTGTGTTCAGAAATCTGTAGCTTATTCATTGTGAATACAATAATCACACAATATACAAACTCTCACTAACACCACAGGAGAGTATTTGGTCATGCATCACCCACAGACAAAACATTACTCACTTCTCACTACTCTATAACTATTTCCATGGTAAATGTTCAGACAAGCTACATTCCTTAATTCCACTAGTTCAGACCTTCACAGCTAGGACTTGCTATACCACATATACAGGATTGAATCATCCTCATTCCCCTTGTGTTCCATTGGTAAGAAAGAAGTTCTATTCAGACAGCTTTTTCCTGAGAACTGCTATTTTGTGGAACAGTCTCCCAAGATAACACTTCCCTGATCACAACAATCTTAACTTCTTCAAGTCTAGCCTAGTCAACCATTATCTATCCTACATATTCTCATAATATGCTCTTCTTATCCTTATACTCATACAACAATTTCATTCATGTACCTTGAGTAGCTCCGGGGCCTTGTATTGGATGAAAATTAGTATTAAAAAATTGCAGTAAATTTATGCAACCAGTTTTTGATATAATATTCAACATGGTTGGGTTGTTTTGAAACAGACTTTTTTGCGCACATACATTTATATACAGTGCAAATATTTTTTATATTTGTTTCTTGTTATACAAAAAAAAAACTTATCAAAAGTGTTGGATCAATAAGTAAACATTCTGAAGTATTTATGTTCAGTGTTCATTTAAACTATTTTTGAATTACATTTTTTTTATATATACCACTGAACTGGTTACAGTTTTTTTTGTGCTGTGATTTGAAATAAGAGATTTATTTTTATCTGAGAGGATAGTTAAAAAAAAAATACAACAAAATTTGAATCTGAGGCTTGTCAGTTTAGTCCAAGACATTTTTTATCTCTTATAAAAAATAAAAATAAAAGCATTTTTTTTTTTGTTTCTTGGATTTAAAGTAAAACTTTTATTCTTCTCTGTCAAATACTTTAATGATGTTCACTGATGTTACATCAATGTTTCATTCATAAATCTTATTATGTATTTTCTTTTGTTATTAAACTAGAAAAGATTGTGCTTTGATTTTTGGTTTTAAATCTATAGTTGGAACTCTTTTCACTTGTCGCCTCCAGTTCAATGCTCTGATCACAAATCATTTTTAGTCACTTCTTTCTTGAATAATTCTTCAATGTTTTTCAATGTGAATTACAGATACAAACCTTGCTTGTTAGAGTGTACTGAACCCCTAATCAGTTGTTTCCAGTTGATACCTTCTTTTATGTACTATGACCCTTTGAGGGGTAGAGGCTCTCCACAACATCCTATTCTTTTTATCTCCTACGTATATCTCCCAGTCCCTTTTCTGCTATCCATTTAGGCAACATTATCAGGTAGGTTACTTTCTGTTTCTATTTGCTCCTCTTGCTTTCAGTATATCTTGTGCGTGTCAAATTCCCCAAGCCCTCTTTTCTCATTATATATCCAATGGTCTCATTATGATTCAAGTAACTCTTTCCTCTCCATTTTCCTTAAAACTTCTTCATTGCTCATATATTCCCTCTATGTATTCTCAGCATCCTTCTGTAGCACCACATCTTTGTTGCTTCAAGTCTCCTTTCTATCTGTGAAGACATTGTCTAGCAGGATATTGAAAATCAGATACATTGCTCATTCCTTTGTTGCCTGAAGTTTCCTGAAGATCTGTGATGACATTGTCTAGCAGGATATTGAAAATGAGATAGATTTCTAACTTCTATCTATGGTATTCTCAGCATCCTTCTGTAGCACCACATTTTTGTTGCTTCAAGTCTCCTCTCCTTCTGGGAAGAAATTGTCTAGCAGGATATTGAAAATGAGATACATTGCTCATTCCTTTGTTGCCTGAAGTTTCCTCAAGATCTGTGATGACATTGTCTAGCAGGATATTGAAAATGAGATAGATTTCTAACTTCTATCTATGGTATTCTCAGCATCCTTCTGTAGCACCACATCTTTGTTGCTTCAAGTCTCCTCTCCTTCTGGGAAGAAATTGTCTAGCAGGATATTGAAAATGAGATAGACTGCTAACTCATTACAGGTATGATATTCTCAGCATATCACATGCATTTAATATATTGTATCCGAAAGGGAAATTATAAATAGCCACCCTAAATGTTTTGGCCTGTCTGCCAATGTTATAACCATTGAGCTATCTTCATTTCTTTTCAGTATTCTTAGATTATTTATAACTTTTTCATTTTCTATGATAATAAATAAATTTTTGTTAGCTGATGAAAATGAAACTTTTAATATTTTGGCTTTAAAATCTTTCAACACTTAATATTAATGAGCGGCAATAAAGATTAAGGAAAACATTGAAAGCTGCAGAGAAGTAATATGTTTTTCTCATTTAGGATTTCAAAGTTTTTCTTTTAAAATATCAATGCTTAAAAGGCTTGGTACTTGAACTTCATGCCTTTATAACTTAACACTTACAAACCTGAGATCAAGGCCATATTTTACTTTGTTAATATTTCAGTGGCGTTATGTTCTTTGTTCTGTTTATATTTGACATACCTCAACGGGTCATTAACAAGATCTACACTGGCATACAAAACTTTTTGGTACTTGTGATAAATTACTTAGTTTTGTTAATTTTACACCAAAATCAAGAATGATTAGCAGTATGCTTTTCTTGATACATTTTACAAGTTCCAGAAAACAAGTTACTGCATTTTTGTTAATGTTCTATGCTGGATTATAGAGCATCATAGTGATGATGAAAAAGGGCCATGAAAAGATCACTAGTGAAAATTTCAGATCTTAAAAACAATTTTTTTTTTTTTGCAAAATGTGATTTTTTATTATTACAGAAAGTGCAAAACATCAAATTATTGACGTAGTAATCAGTGTTGCTGCCTTTGTCTCAAATAATTATCCCAAATCAATGTAGCATTAAATGAAACAAGGTCCTGATTTTCTCATTGGGAATCTTTTCCCATTTTTCTTACTAGTAATCTTAAAGGTCTTGGATTTTGTTGGAGCACTTTTTTCTTCAGTTCCCACTACAATGGATTATTTAATGCCGAAATCTAAATGTTTTATACATAATTTTATACTTTCAGGGTAAAAGGTATGTTTTTTAAATATATAGTTTTTAGATCAGAAAATGTATTGCTGGTATTTTCACTACAAAAATGCATTGTTAATTTTATAAAAAATGTATTGCTGGTCACTGTACTATAAAAATGCACTGTTGATTTTTGTTTAGAGGTACATTATTTGCCCTTAACTGAGACCCTAACAAGTGTTACCACCTCAGTAACAATGGTTCAATTATATTGGGATCACAATTTTGTGTTGGTCAGCATTCCAAAAGCTGAAGATCATCCACAAGAAACCTTTTTGTTACATGTGATGTGTGGCAAGGAGCAGAATCATGAAGAAAAGGTTTCTCCATCTTCATAGTCTGGTAGAAGATTAGACCATATTAAAATAATATACTTTTTGCTGTTGAAGTTACTTCAGCTTTTACCAATTTTCTTTTGATGCAATCTCACACCTTTACATGTCCATTACCAAATTTGTAGTGTATTTTGCATTGTTTCTTTCTCCTGTTGGTCTTCTTACATATTTTCATGCATTAGAATGTAACCCTATTCTGCATTTCTCCCTAAAACTTACTTTTTGCCACTTTTCAGCATCCTATGTTAGATATTCTTCTGATCATTTCAAACTTCTGATATTTTTTGGTTAATGATAGTTTTTTTGCTACTATATGCCTATTCAAATTGGGATTTTTTTTTTTTTCATAATACTTTGTGTACTGTATCAACTGAAACTTCACTGTTAAGACTGCATTCATTCCTCACTTATTTGGCTGTTGATTCTGGATTGTCTACTGAGACTTGGCAACAATCCCTCTAATTGTGAGATTGGAGGTTTTGAGAAGTGTGGAACCGAGGTGGTAACACTTGTTAGGGTCTCAGTTAAGGGCAAATAATGTACCTCTAAACAAAAATCAACAGTGCATTTTTATAGTACAGTGACCAGCAATACATTTTTTATAAAATTAACAATGTATTTTTGTAGTGAAAATACCATCAATACATTTTCTGATCTAAAAACTATATTTAAAAAACATACCTTTGACCCTGAAAGTATAAAATTATGTATAAAATATTTAGATTTCGGCATTAAATAATCCATAGAGGTTGATATGCTGCTAAACAAAATCAACCAACCAACCTACTGAGACTCTCTCAATCTTTCACTTCTCTTGTGGTCTTCCAATTTTCTTTGCACTGAAAACACTTTCAGTAATAGTCAATGTCTTTTGGATGGTTTGAATACTGTTTCTATAAACTCCCAGCTGCCTGGCTATCTCTTGTTAAATCATCTTCCCCTTCAAATTCACAACCTTCATCTTTCTTTCAGGAGAAATTTTATCTGTGATTTTAGTGTAAAAAAAACACAATCTAATGACTTGTCAAGGCACTTTACAAAAAATATTAATAAGATGGAATGATTCATACATAGAAATTTGCATGTTATTATATCGTTATCATTTCAGATCTTTCATTCATCTAATAGATTTTCATGACCTTTTTTCAGCTTCAAGCTGCTTAAAGTGGCATGTCTTCTTTTGCATGGCACCTATGAAAATGCAACAACTTAATTTCCAATCCTTGAGGTCCACTGACACTAAAATCATACTGCTAAACAAACTTAATAAAATAAATGAATAATCATTTTTTGTAGTTAGACTAAAAATTTTGCATGCCAGTGTATTCTTGACTGTTATTTATTCTACTTTTCACAGACTGTGGTGCCACCAATTTTAGTTCTCCAACCATCTTGTTCTTCCCAGCCCACAAACACATTCACAACAGTCCCCTCCTTAACACTTTCCTTTTTTATTCAGTTTTTACCTCTTACCACTTTCCCTGTTTTCCATACTATGTTTTTATGCAGTTTGTATTCAGAAAGGTGTTATCTTTTTAAAATATGGCTTTAATTTTATTCAAAAAAGTTACTGACATAAATGTTGTTCTGTAAACATTATTTATTTTCTGTCTCTTTATATATACACACATACTAGCATAGTACATGTAAAGAATGATAGGATTAACACAATAGTATCTGAATCCTCTGTGAAAAATTTTAAAAATATATACATTTAAACACTGGATATGTCATGAAAATATGAACAAATACTATTTAGGCTATATATATATATATATATATATATAATACATAAAAGGTTAATTGTCAGAATTGAATTAGACCAAGAAACAGTGATATTAAAATGTGCTCAATACACGTGTAAAAAAAATAAAATAAAAGTAATAATAACATGTAGAAATTTTAAGTTTAAAAATCAGGAGATGTTGAATCCACTACCTTGGTTTTAACCTTATCGTATCCTCAGGCAATTTTTATCATATTATTTGATAAAAATTACCTGTTTTGTAATTATATATATTTAACTTTGGTTAATGACTAACAAATGTTTTTTGTTCAGGATTTTGAATTTATTTTTTCATGTTTCAGACCATTTTCTTGTTTCTAAATATCTAAATATGAATTGTCCAATGTCTGAGTCTGTTTAGCTTTCATAATTCATTATCAATGTGTTTTTGTTTTTTGTCCTATGTTGACTTAAAATTTTTAAAATATCACTTTTTGCATCTGAAAAAAGAACTTCTGTTGGCTATATATATATATATATATATATATATATATATATATAAATGTTATTTTTAATGGATACTCATATTTGAGTATATGCTCTGTTTTTATTATTAAACAGTATATTTATTTATTTACATCTACTGGCCTGAATATTAGAGAAAATCTTGTTAGAAAACTATGTGCCCTCCATTAAAACAATGTGCATATTTTTCTATTAAGATTTTCTCAGATATTCCGGCTGGTAGATATAAGTAATATACTGTTTAATAATAAAAACAGAGAATATACTCAAATATGAGCATCCATTAGAAATTACCACATAATCTAGATAGACGAAATGTGTTGGCTAAGATAAGTTTGTGTTTTGTTTTTATTCATATATATATAAGCAGACTTTGCCTACTCACTATCGCTTCACAAAGTAAGATATATTCACTACTTGACATATTTGAAACAAAAATTTTAAATGAAAATTTCCTTCATAAATTGGCTTGTTATAATTAAGGAAAGTTTTACAAATAGATGCCAACTTGTTGAAGGCCAAGTAAAATGCAAATTTCAAACACATTTCTGCACTATATAAGACAATATTCCTGAACAGAACAATTTTTTATATGAAAATCAAAACAATCCTTGAATAAAAGAACACTAATGAAGGTTAGTTAATGAAATATTTTTTAAAATCTATATGCAAATCAGTTAAACCTGAAAAGTGATATCACCTACAAGTAGATAATATATAATACAGATATTGAGCCTTTAGTGTATAAATTACTATACAGTTAGGGTTTTTTAACCCCAGAATTTGTTGGATAATTGTGCTCCAATTTTGCATTTATACATATAGTTTCCATAATATAGGTTTTACTTAATTAGCTATTATGTTTCTCTAACTCTTCAAATGTTGAATGTAGAACTAATTCTAATTTCTATTTTCCCATATGTACACCATATATTAATTTTATCTTATAAATTGTCCCCCTGTTCTGTCACACATGAAATAAAAATAATTGTTTGTATAGAAAATAAGGATCTACATACATCAAATCGTCTTTAAATTAAGTGGCAGCAGAAGAATTATTGTTGAACTTTTAAAAGGTAAGCTTAAACATTAATTCAATGCTTAAATGCAATAATCAATTTTATCAATGCCTATTGCATCTACTCCTCCTTAGCTATTGTGATAATGGCCAAACCAAGAGTCCTCCACAGGAGCTAGCTTAAATGCCGCCCAATAGGGTGGCTTTTAAGCTAGTTTATAATAAAACATGCACTGCAATTTTGGATACAAAAGGAGAATAATAGTTACTCTCCTTGGACTATGAAAGCAATGATAATGGCTAGTATAACATATTAATATATATTTTTAACCTTGCATAATCTGGCAACCCTGAATCTGAGCTCAACAAAAATCATTCTTTGTGCCTAACTTTTCTAGGGCTTTTGAATGAGCTATGAATTATTGAAATCAGACCAGTGGGAGTTGAGGAGTTGCTTGGATACACACAAACACTGTACTTTATAGTTAAGATTATAGATAAGGTCCTCATGTATAGATAGCCAGCTTGGCAGTGGACAAAGGACTGTTGAATGGCCATGGCTCAGGTATAAAGACAAGCTAAAGAGCAGCCTCGTACTAACTTTGAGCAAATTTCCCTGGATAGAAATAACTGGAGATATTTGTACCAGAGTTTGTATCAGAAATTTTGATATGAAAAGCATCAGCAAATAATCTGGTTGCTGTGTACAGAGATCCTTGATGTTGCACAATATATATGGACTTGTATACAGTTCACTAGTGGGACTGAAGTGTTATATATGACACAATGACACAAAAAAACTGAATGAGGTTATTGGATCCTCATACATATCATCACACACACACACACACATATATATATACATACATATATATATATATATATATATATATATATATATATACATATATATATATATATATATATATATATGTATATGTATATATATATATATATATATATATGAAATTTGTGTGGATGGGTGATTTGAATATGTTCATTTAACTATGTATGTGTGTAATAGTAAAATTTATATATCCACAAACAAACTTGAACATTATACATGCACATTTTAAATCCCTCATCATATTTGCCTATTATCTTACATTTATTTTAATTAAATATGATATCAGATTAATATGAAGGAATTTTAATGATAAATCCAAAAGATATTTTTGTCTAAAAAAAAAAAAAAAAAAAATCAGTAAATACATTTGTGTACTTGTAAAATACCCAATGCCAGCAAAATGGAAATACAGAGTGTGTTTCTGACTTCATTACTGGGAAAAACTGTAATTACTTTAATCTTTACCCTACTTTTCATTACAAATTTTTGGTGCTTGTAGGAATTAATTTAATAATGAGAGATAATTAAGACGGGGGAGTGGGGAGCTAATTATTGTCAGTTGGTTTCTGGCCCAAATCTATGAAAGGGTTATCTCCAAATATAAAAAAACTCCCATATGAAACATTTTTTTTTACTTTCTCGGAGTCTTCAGGTTGAATTTTTTTTGCTGGGTAGGGCGCAGTGCTGATCAAGCCAAATTTTGTTTACTTGACATTAATTTGTTGGTTGCTTGTGGTCATGTTCAAAAGGGTTAAGAGTTTGAATAAATAAATATAATTGTTTCCTGACAGCTTCATTTTCTTTTATGATTAATGCATAAATAATCTATTCATGTCTGAAAGGTTACAAACTTGTCTATTTTCTTTTTTTTTTAGTATTTCTCTTGTTGTTTGGCCATGTCAAGAGTTAATAACAAAAACAAGATCAATTAGAGCATTCTGAACTCGGACAAGTGCACTAACAATTATATGTAAAAAGAAATCTGACCTATACATATGTGTATATGTGTTGATTAACATAAACTCTATAATCCCTGCAACTTCATACACACACACACACACACACACACACACACACATATATATGTATGTATAGATCATATGGGGTATGGAACTGACAGTCATCATGCAGTGTTGAGTCCTATATCTATACTCATACACACACACACACACACACATGTATATTTATTTAAAAATTATAACATAAGCATGTTATAGCATCACTACATCACTTTCAACATTCCTGGTGTCTCGTCAAGTGATGGCGTTGATTTCAAAACTGATATATGTGTGTGTGTGTGTATATATTGTTTCTTTTTTCCAAATAATCAACAAATTTTAATGAAACTATATATACATTAAGAAAAACTTTTATTAAATGAATTACAGCCACATTAAATTTTTCTTTATCAAGCTGGAATAAAAATATAATTTTAAAACCGAGACGTGCAAAAGTAAGTGAACTCTTACATTTAATATTTGATGACTACTTCTTTCAAGGTCATGGCATCAATCAGTCTTTTTGTATAATTTTTAATACGTTTCTGACAGTAGTTAGCATCAATGTTTGACCATTCATCCTGACAAAACTATCACAATTACTTGATATTACCTGGGTGTTACACTGTACCTATAGACTATAATGGTTATGTACCAATTCCTATAAATACAGTGGTATATACTGTATATGGTCTTCTACTAGCAGTTGATTACTTACTGCACGCTACTGATGAATCTTGTATGTTGTTCCTGTTATAAATATTATTCCATTTCCAAACTTAGTTTTCATTATTCTTATTCAGTGACCTTTTCCTAGGTTACAACACTGGGTTTCTTGCATGTACTGCCTTCTTTAACTTGAACCACAGATTTTCAATTGAGTTTAGATCAGGACTTTGACTAGGCCATTCAAAAGTTTTTAACACTCGCAACCATGTCAAATAAAAAAAAAACTAAATGTAAGTGTCCATTTACTTTTGAACATCTAATAAATGTTTTTCTTAATGAATTTATAGCTTAATTAAGATTTGTTAATTTTCTGGGAAAAAAAGAAATAATTTTTTAAAAATATTATCTTAACGGTTCACTTACTTTTGCACAGTACTATATGTATGTGTATATATATATATATATATATATATATATATATAGTATAACAAATTGGAAAACATTTTTGTCACATGTTTCATCTGTTAGTATTTCATTGGACTGGGCTTTATCAATGTTGCCACATTTACATATGTGCATGAGATGAGAGATGCTGGTAGTTTCAAAATTTTCGCAAGAATATTTTTTCAATCTAACCAAATTTATCTGTATTCAGTATTTTATATATATATATATATATATAATTACATGCTATCTCTACTTGGGCAGATTGCACAACTCATGTGGCTTAAGAGTTTATGTCATTGTGTGTTTTTATTTTGTTGGGGAGAGGTGCCCAGACTGTTAGGATATAGATATTTTTATTGAGACATTATCTCAAGATAGTTCCACAGGCTTGGTTGACAATCTGCTTAGTAGCAGTATAACCAGGTTTGAATTCAGCCTTGTTCTTGTCCCAGACTAGTTATCAGTGAAAACTTGAGAGACCAATTTTCTCTGACATTTAATCCATAGCTGGGGGGAAAAGAGATGAAGTCATACTTTTTCCAAGAGTATTTATGTAAAACTGAACATAATTTAACTCACAGGTTTCTCTTTCTATACAGATACCTTAACACAAACATCAAGGTTTGGTTTTATGCAAGTTTACTTAATTTGCATGAATAAACTAAGAAATTAAAAAAAATGAAACTATTTAAAACTTGGTGTGCTAGTGAAAAAGAACATTAAATCTTGGAAACAGCTACCCATTTTAAAATATCACTAAGCATGAAATAGTGTTGTAAAAAGAGAAATAAAGCAGTTTTTTTGCATGTATAGCTCACTCTCTTTCTTTATATTTTTCTTTAAAATAACTGTATTTATAGGGAAAGAATACTGAAGATAGAGCATTTATAGTTGATGTGACAATAGGAATCAACACTGCATGATGACTGTCAGTTTTGATTTGTATGTTCATGCCCTCTCATATATATATAGCATAATGAGAAGCCACGTATACTTTCTTGATATGTATATAATATGGATAAAACAACTGAAAAGTTGCAAATTAAAAGAAAAAAATTGGGTGCTTTTTTTGTGAAAGTATTTACATGTTTTTATATATTTGATATTTCAGACCACCTCGGTCCCTCCTCATTTCTGAGGAAGGACCGAGGTGGTCTGAAATATCAAATATATAAAAACATATAAATAAATACTTTCACCAAAAAAGCACCCAATTTTTTTCTTTTAATTTGCAACTTTTCAGTTGTTTTATCCATATTATATATATATATATATATATATATATATATCAATCACAGCAATAAAAGTATGAAGTTTGATATTACTAGACATATTAAAAATGGGTGAAGCAACCGGTTTCGCTCCTGCTCTTCAGGCTTCCAATAGGAGATTTAATTTAAATTAAAAAACACAGAAAATGTACAATGAAAAGGAAATGTGGAGGAGGAGAGAAAAAAAAATTATGAGCAAAAGGAGCTAGAGGCAAATGACAGCGAGCCCCAACAAACACTCACGTTGTTTGCACAAGGAAGGCTTTCGGGACCCGATGTTGGGGCTTGCTGTCATTTGCCTCTAGCTCCTTTTGCTCATAATTTTTTTTTTTCTCTCCTCCTCCACATTTCCTTTTCATTGTACATTTTCTGTGTTTTTAATTTAAATTAAATCTGATGTGTTTTGTCCCTTAGGACTTCATCGGATTAGGTTTGTTTATGACAATTGACATTGCATTTAGATTTTTGAAGATCATACTTGATAGAAAAGTAAGAAGAGAGTTCTACATATGAGAAGTGCAGGAGAAGAAAGTATTAGCATAGAACTTATGGTTACATCTAGCCATTTCAACAGTAAAATTATGAGACCTAACTGCCAACTTAGTGCTGCACTTAAACTTGTGATGTTGAGAAACAAATGAGAAAATCTCATCAGAACAATTATGATTCAAATATTTTTAGGAAAGGCAAAAGGAAGCCATGTTACAGTGATGGGAAACTGATGGCAGTTGAAATACCAGGTCAAGACCAATAACATTGCAGATTCTTCTTTGGGTTTTGTCAAGAATCTCTAGATATATAGCAGAAGCACCAGACCAAATGTGACAGCAATATTCAATGCACAGTGGAAACTTTCAGTTCACCATATATATATATATATATATATAATTTGTGTGAAACAAAAACCACCAGTCTACAAATTTCCAGAGGGACCATTGAAAGTAGAAGACAAAGCCCTGCACTATGTAAAGTCTTTCACCCGCCAAAGTCAACTACAGTAGATCTTTAGATGATGAAATCATGCATCGGATTGCTAAGGCTACCAGTGCTTTCGTCAAACTTCACCATCACTTCTGGGATGAGCAGGATATCCGACTGGATACAAAAAAAATATTTGGAATTACAGAGCTGTCGTCCTTGTCATCCTTTTGTATGGATCAGAGTCATGGACTCCATACAGGTACCATATGTACCAGCTGGATGTTTTCCATAAGAGCGGTCTGCATGCCATCTTCAAGACTGGACATCCAATGTAGACCTGTTTAACAGAGGTAATATTGGAGGAATCGAGACTTTCCTCATACAGTCTCAGTTGCGGTGGACTGGTCATGTCTTGAGAATGTCTGATGACAGGATACCCAAGATCCTAATGTACAGCCAGTAAGATCAGTGCTACAGGAATATAGGACGTCCATGGCTTAGATACAAAGACAAGCTGAAGAGCAACTTGTCAGCTGTCAATATACCTCATAACACCCTCAAGCGCTTTAACCTTGGAGCAGGTAAAATGGAGATCATCATGTTTTAGTGGACTCAGCAGTTTTCAATCTGCTAGTCTGAATCATCTTCAAGAAGCAAGAGCAAGATCTTAAAGGTCAGCTAATATAACAGTGACCTCATCCCAAAATCCTCACTCTTGCTACATATGTGGCCTCTTTTGGAAACCACTTGCGGGTTTTAAGTGCCACTTAAGATTATCAACTGGTTAAGTTGTCAGATCTTCATACATCGAAACTGATGTGAGAATCCATTATATATATATATATATATATATATATATATATCCCATCTTCATGTTTTAGCTTTCTGTGGAGAAAAAAAAGGAATATTAATAACTTATTTTATCTAGAGAGATCCCTTAAACTGGAACAATCCCAGCCAGAATGGAACATATGCTATATTGTTTTAATCTTAATGATAATCCTGTTATTTAATGTCTGCATAAGCGTCACCTGTCAAATTTGGCTCCACGGAATCCAAAATTAGCATATGAATCCATTTGAACATACTTTTTCTTTTCCTAGGTATACAAAATATCAATATAAAGCTGTTTTATATATAAACATATATAAAAGATTCTTCAGATGATTATTTAGAAATTTGTGGTCTTCCACTTTTCTTTGCATTTATCACACTTCCAGAGTAGAAAATGCTTTTTGAAGGGTTTGAACACTGTTTCTGGAAATTTCTAGCTACCTGGCTATTTCTTGTTGAGTCAAATTCCACTTCAAAGTCATAACCTTCATCTTTGTGTCATCAAAAATTCTTTGCATGATTATAATGTCAAAAAGCAAGCTAATGTTCAATGACTCTCATGTTAATAACACTGAACAATTCCTACTTAAAAATTTGCATATTATCATTTCTGATCTTTCATTGGCCCAGTAGTTTTGCATTACCTTTTTCTCAGCTTCAAGCTGCTTGAATAGGTGTGTCTTCTTTTACATGACATCTACAAAAACACAACAATTTGTTTTCCTATCCTCAAGGTCCACAGATACTACTGCTAAAAGAATACTGCTAAACAATCTTTACTTCTTAATAAAATAATGATGAATAATCATTTTATCTAGTTATCACAAAAACTTTGCATATCATCGTATATAAATGATTCTTAACGTCATTACTTGATCTAAAGTTTTTTTATATTTATGTTCTCTGTTAATTCAAAGATACTGACCTACATGCCTATTAGTACACACCAATTAACCATTTTACTAAATGTCTTACTTTAACAAAATGTTATATTAATGGCAATGTGTACTTTTTGTATTATTCATCCTGAAGCAAAGAGTAGTGTGTTTTGTTTGCTGGTATATTGCATATGCAGGTACATTCAAGAAACTTTGATATTTTTTTTTACTAATGTTCACTCTATACAGGCCTAAGAGCCACTCAAGGTAGAGAGTTACTGAAGGCAATTTTTATAAGAGCAATAAGGTGCACTGTTTATGTAGGAAAGATAATGGTTTAGCCTAGACCTGAACAGGTTAAGATTGTAGTGGTTGGGAAAGCATCCTCTTGGGAGTGGAACTTCTTACTAATGGAATACAAAGGGAATGAGGAAAGTTTGCTTCAGTGTATGTGGTGAAGTGGATCTGAGCTGGAAATGTTAGCGTTTGGCAAACTAAAAAATGTAGCTTGTTTTAACATTTTCCATGAAAATAGCAATAGAGTCACATGTGACTTGCAACATTTTGTCTGTGGGAAAGGGGTTGTAAAGTGGAAAAAATTCATCACCCTCAAGGCTGTGTAGACTTTTTCAGAAAGTGAAGACTGGACAGCTCCAGCTCAGATATAGCAGCAGTCCTCCATTTTCGGCCTGATTTGGCTCTTGTAATGGTAGAGCACAGCAGAAGAGTCGGGTACTTAACAGAGCTGTACAGGGAACTGATCTTTTTTTCTAGCTTCTTTAGTGATAGAATGTTTATACATGTTTCACTTGAGCTCTGGGGTCATTTTAAGTTCCAACAGGCATCTGAGGCAAGGGGTCTCCTTTAGAAAACACTCGTTCATTACAGTAGATGGAAATTCTGGGGCTGCTCGGTGATAATAGAACCTTACAAGTTTGATTTTTGATGTATTGAATGTGACCAGCCAATTTTTTTCCCCCATTGAGTTGTTAAAGCTAGGCCAATGGAGAGATCAGCTACTAGGCTCTAGTGATCTAGATTTTGGGAGGTATTTTCTGTCTGAATTACTGGGATGAATATTTATCATTATTTACAATTGAACTTTTATCTTAAGCTTTGTTTTGGCTGTTGTGCTTGTCAATTCAGGGAATTTTGAAGTGAACCATTTCTTTAATCTATGGAAATAGATTCTTCTCATTCTACTGCCGATGTCAACATCTTGTTCTTAGTTAGTAATGCTCAGTTATTGCTTACTTTATTTCCACAAGTATGATTGCATTCAAAAAAGTACAAATTTGGCACCAAAAAATACTTTGAAATACAAGTTAAATAGCAAACAAAGAGAACAAGATACAGCTTAAACTTTTTTTCAGAATGTGTATTGTTTATAGTTTAAGGTAGTGTTTAACTGCATGAAAAACAAAGTCTTTAATGGGTGCAATATTTCTCATTGCCCACTGTATAAATTTCATAAAAGCAGTAATGTGACAGCACAAATATTCTTTATTTTCTATGTACCCAGGTGCAGTGACAGTGGCTGGCAGCAATCATTTAGCAAGTTTAAAAATGGTGGCTGTGATCTTTTTGATAAGCCTGACTCTGGAGATCCAATCATTTTGGCTAATGATCTTTTAAAGGCATCTTTTGATGTAGATCTTTGCTCAAATGCAAGAGATTTAGCAAAAAAAGGTAAAATGTATGATGAAGTACTTTATCAGAATGAAAAGAAATCTTATTGGGTTCTCTATAAACTTTCATCATAGAACTGAGTGCAACATTCAACTATTTGCTACAGTCTGCTGACAAACACTTGAAAACCTTAATTTTCTTCATTGCCTTGTTACAGAAGATGAGAAGTAGGAATGATATGTTACAAAATGCTAAAATGCACTGGTTATCACTGTCAAAATAGTCTCAACATTAAAACCATGACTTAATCTGTAGAAAATTTTACAATACTTTTGTCTAGTTCTGGGTATGATGATAAACTACATCTGGCAACAATGCCTCTGATCAGGAGATTGTAGGTTTTTGAGGAGCATGGAATCACCTCTTAATTGCTGTTATTCTCAGGTCCTTCCTGACCTGAAGTGGTAGCACCTGTTAGGATCCTAGCTATAGGAAAATAGTAAACCCTTAAACAAAAACATTATGAAAGTATAAAAATATCTTTTTATAGTAAAAATATCAGCAATACTTTTTTATATAAAGTTACCAGTTGTGGTGGAAGTCATCCATAGTTGTCTCCTTCTGAATCAGTTATAAAAGTATAAGCATCACCCTGTTTTTTACCAGTGTTGAGTATTAGTTGAATAAAGGTTCAAGTAAAACTCCTACAATTTATTCATCTGAAATGTCAGTGTTTAGATATTGATACATCTGACCCAGACACTACTAATAGGTGGAACTATTGGAAAATATTATTCAACAACTTTATCACAGCATTAACAATGTTCTGTCTCCTGAGAATATCCACAACAGAAAAGCTAACCATATTATTTCATCTTGTCTCCACTCAGGTTTATACCAATATTTCTTACTGTGGGAACTACTTGACTGCTGTTGGCATTCTAGAGGGAATGTTCATTAAAAGGAAAAAACACAATTTTTGCTCGCCACTTTCTCTCGGCTAAAAGGCAAGAGTTGGAGGAAAACTTCAATCACTACATACAGGCATTAAAGACACTAAATCAGGAATGCGATTTCAAGGAAGACATTGACAGCAGACCAGGCCCAGGACAAATTCATAAGAGATACCTTTATTAACAGGATATCATCTCAACAAATAAGACAAAGATTGCTCAAAAATAAATCTTTAGGCCTGGCAGCAGCTTATGACCAAGCCCTGTTATTGGACATGTCACAGAAACAATCTGCCTCTCATCTACAATCTGGAATCATTGATGCTACCTTGGAACTCCCTCTGGTTCATAATTTTTACTCTGCCCAGGGGTCTTCATATCTCATTAAATAAAAAAAGGGAATGATTATACACTACTCACAAACTATCAACCAATTTACTCAGTTGGATGCCTATATGCTATCCCATATTGACAAAATGGTTGGTGAGATCACCAAATACAAATTTTTTAGCACCCTGAACCACAGGATTGTCTACCACCAGGTAGTAATAAATCCTAAAGACAATCCTTACACAGCTTTTGAAGCTTGCAGACAACTGTACCAATTTTTACAGATTTCATTTAGCATTATGAGAGACCAGCTTTCAAAGGGTCATTCATAAAATAATAACTAATGAAAGATTGCAAGGCACTTAGGCCTACATTGATAATGTAACTGTGTATGGCTATGACAGAACTGATCATGATTGCAACCTCAAACAGTTACTGGTTGCCGTTGAAATATATAACATTACTTTAAACATTTAAAAGTGTTTGTATGGATTAAATACAACCTACTAGGATATGTTGTAAACCAAGGTACTATAGTGCTGGACCCTGAACAACTGAAGCCACTATTAGAACTACCAATTTCTCATGCTATGTCTGCCTTACAGGAAGCCATGGGCATATTCGCACATTATTCTCCATAGGCAGCTTCATTCTCTGTAAAAATACATCCATTAACACAAATTACCAGTTTTTCTCTATCTCTTGCCATCAAAGACTTTGAGGGCCTAAAAATTGATGCTGCAGGTTTTGTTATTGCAGCTATTCCCCTGGTGGTAGAAACAAACACCCCTGAGTACACCATTGCAGCCTTACTGAGACAATCCAGATGCCCTGTAGTGTTCTTCTCTAGGACACTTCTGTAGTCAGAATGATGACATTCAGCAAAAGAGAAAGAGGCTTATGCAATTGTGGAGGCCTTAAAGAAATGTTGACATTACTTGATTGGCTGCCATTTCATACTAGCCACTGACCAACGTCTGTTTCATTCATATACCTCCCTAGGACAACTAGATGAATAAGAATGAAAAAAAATAGCCAGATGAGCTGCTTTTAATTTGACACCGTCTCTTGTCTTGGGAATGAAAATGCAGTGGCTGATTCCCTTTCAACACTGTGTGGATCTGAAGATCTGAAACTGCATGAAGAACTGTGTCACTGGGTATCACCAGAATGCTACATGTGATATGTAGTCAAAACTTACCTTACTCTGTTGTGGAAGTCAGGAGGATTATGAACAACTGTCAGACATGTTTGGCAGTCAAACTCTGGTTCTACAATCTAAACCACGTAAACTCTTGTAGAAGCCATGCAACCATTTGAAAGGCTTAGATTGCATGGGGCTGCTGCCAACCAAGACTAGAAATGAATACAATAGTAATCAATGAATACTCTAAGTTCCCATTCACTTTTCCTTGCCCAGATGTTTTACTAGAAACAGTAATACAATGTCTATTCTCAATTTTTGGTGTACCAGTGTATGTCCACACTGATAGAGGAACTACTTTTATGTCAGGACAACTAAGAAAATTCCTAATTGA
Source organism: Acanthosepion esculentum (assembly GCA_964036315.1). Classification (NCBI taxonomy): domain Eukaryota; kingdom Metazoa; phylum Mollusca; class Cephalopoda; order Sepiida; family Sepiidae; genus Acanthosepion; species Acanthosepion esculentum. Next base: position 102,857,926 of record OZ038482.1, on the reverse strand, counting down.
GTAGAACACAGCTGTGAGTCAAAACACACCATATAATTCCTTGGGTAACAGTCTTTATGAATGCTACAATTTGATCATATGGAGGACCATACAATTAGTGGTCGCAAACCATCAGTGCCAAATTACACACTGGTAAGAGCTGTTGCCTAAGCCTTTGTACACAATCAGAACTCCATTGTACATTAGCATGAATGTGACACCACATGAGAGACTTCTTAAATTGCCAAGATGAAGTTCTGCTGGGACCTTTCTTTCATCAGGGCTCTCACAGCTAGATACTGTTTTGCTGAAATGACACACCTGTCAGAACAAATATGACTCACCTGTGAGCAAGCTGGAACTGCTGGAAGCAAACCCACACTATGCTCTCATCCAGCACTCTGATGGAAGGCAATTAAATGTCTTGCTTGGAGATTTGGCACCTGCTGGATGGATATTGAATCCACAGGAAGGCTCCCCTGTTCTTGAGCCTATAAACTTCCCCATTGATAGCACTGGTAATGTACTACCTGAGGATTTTTCCAAAGCCCAGATGATTGGGGGGAAACTCCAATATCAACACCAGATCAGCTCCAAAAAAGTGAGAAGACCCAAGCATGGATGCTGGTGACTCATTTTTTGGACTCTGAGCATCTTACTTCGAGTAGGAGACAGAAAAGAATTATAACAACTATTCCAGGAAACAAATCCTGCAGTTCCCGAAGCCTCTGACCAAGGCCAGCTGCAATGTTCCAGACAAATTCACAAAAATCCAGTCATTTGGATGAATACGTCACTTAGGGCTGAACAAAACTGATCATGGGAGAATGTGGTGGAAGTCAGCTCTAGTTGTCTCCTACTGGACCAGTTATAAAATAATAAGATCCACCCTGTTTGTTGAGTTATAGTTGAATAAAGCTTCAAATAAAGCTCCTACCCCATTTGTTTTTCATTACATCAGCAATATCTATTTATAGTAAAATTACCGACAATACATTTTTAAAGCAAAATGACCAGCAATACATTTTATAGTAGAATGACCAACAATACATTTTATAGTAGAATGACCAACAATAGATTTTATAGTAGAATGACCGACAATAGATTTTATAGTAGAATGACCAACAATACATTTTATAGTAGAATGAAAAACAATACATTTTGTCTGTATTTGAAGACATACAATTACATTAAAAATATTTAGATTTTGGCATTAAATAACTGATAGAGGTTTATATGCCGCTAAACAAAATCAATGCTTTTGTAGAATATAACAGGTTAATATTAGTACTATATACATAGTACTAATGGATCATGGAGAAACAATAATTACAGATCTTTTTTGCTAACGATTTGTGTGTGTCTGTGGCATCTTACATCAGAAATGCACACCTTTGGTGAATAGAATGAGTGTTATTCTCTCGGATGACAATACAAAGAGAAAAAGTCATTAGGCTCCTCCATACATAGCAAACCTAACAACTCTGGATTATAATGTTTCAGTCATGAGAATTTTGTTTTAGTGCCAAGGTCATTTTACTATTGAAATTGTTAGATATAACAATAAGTCCTATTCTAAGAGTTTCTTCTCTCATACTTCTTGCCTGTGGAACTGTTTTCTGGCTTCTTACTGTCAATTACAATCTTCAAAAATTCAAATGCAATATCCCTTGTAGACTTCTGCCTCCATGAATTCTGTTCTTTTATTGTCTTCTCTCTAAGTTTTTTTCTCAGTATCTTACTCTCAGCAACCTCTTACATCTTAGTGGCTTTATCGCTTTGTTTGATTTGGAATGTTTTAAAAAAAAAAAATATTCAGAAATAAGGGAGCTGTTAATTCAGGTCCATCAGTTTTGTTTTAATCAGAAGACAAAGAATTCTTTTAGTGGGTAATAGAAAATTGCTTTGATATTAAGCTTCAGTAATTGCTGATGATGGCAATTATTCGGTTGAGTCATAAGTAAAGTCCATTTTTGGGAACCAGTTGTAATGATGAATGTATAATCCCAATTGCTAATTATACATGGCAATTAAGAATAATTTTGGAGTACACTAACATAGCTTAATTTTGCACGACAGTGTATATAGTGGATTAAAGAATAAATCTTTTAACCTGACTAATGGAGGGAGTGAAAGTGCATTTGCACCACATAATATTATGGGGTTTCAAACAATAGAATGATGCTATGGAGACATCTCAAAAAATCTGTAGTGTTTATGGTTTAGGAGTCATAAGTGACTGGAAAGTAAGAAACTGGTTTGCAAAATTTAATTCTTAAGAAACATTGAAATGAAACCAGACTGGGGTTTTCATTGGACTTTCATGATGAAGCTCTAAAGTCATTGGTGGAAAGCAATCAATGGCAAAGCATCTTGGGAATTAGCAAATATGCTAAACAAAATACAATCTACCATACGCTGACACTTAGCAAAAAAAAAAAGCTGGGTGTTAGGGTTCTACATACTCTTAGTGAAGCAAACAAAGCAGTGATTTATAAACAAAAATGGAAATTATTTATGACTCAGCTTAATATGTCATTGATGAATAAACATTATATTTGCATTCATTTTGATCTCTCCCTTGGAAAAAGAAACTTTATTTTCCAAGTACACTTATATATATATATATATATATATATATAATTTTCATTCGGTTTATACGTTATTTTTATAGACACATATATTTAAGTAAATGCTCTGTTTATAATAAACACTATTAACTACATTTACCAGCTTACTTAAATATTCATATTTATAAAAATAATGTATAAACAGGAAATATATCAAAATAATTGTCAGACTTATTCCATTTCATAATATATGATGTCATTTGTTTGCATTAAAACATCCTTCGAGCATATATATATATATATATATATATGTATATATATATATATTATTTTTATTATAAGAGGTTATAATAAAAACATGTTGAAATTGCTAGACAAAAGTTTTCATGTTTCAATATAGTATTGAAACATGAAAGCTTTTGTGTAACATGTTTTTATCATAATCTCTTATAATAAAAATAATAATATATTGCTCTACTTTGTATTGAGCACTTTTTAAATATAAATGCTACGAACAGTGAAATTTTACTCCATCTGTTCTTTCTCTCATTTGTGTGTGTGTGCATATATATATATATATATATATATATAATTGTAAAAAGATTCTCTATACCATGTGGGTATTGTAGATTTTATTAGTACCTGAGTTTCCTGGTTGCTGTGTCACATTTGTGTTGTGTTGGTTAGGGAAATAGATGGGATCCGCTTTTGAAATTCAAGCCTTTACTCAGACCCAAACAGCAATAAAAGGTACCAAAGTCAAACACAGGAAAATCAAATGCATATATACCTCCCCCACCCCCCACATATATTTGCATAGGGTTTTAATTTTAGGAAAAGCAAGAAGTTGCAGCAAACCAAATTTGTGTTGTTCTGGGTTTAGCTTGCATATGTGAGTGGTGTGATGTTTTGCCAAATACCCCTGCACAAGATGTGAAGAATAAGCAGGCTCACTGCCATGACAAATGCAACAATAATTCAGCAGACAATCTCCCTCAATGGCATCTCACTGCCAACAAAATAACCTTGGTAAGTGTCTGTTCACACATGTGCAGTAATGTTTCATCCTCACTGAGCAGATTCTGAGTTTTCTCCAGTCATAATGAACAGTTCTTTTGTATTCTATTGATAAGGAGGAAGTTCCATCCAGACAGCTTTTTCCCCAAACTATTACTTTGTGAAACAGACTCTCATGTAGGTTCTTTCCCAATTGTTACAATCTTAACCTCAAGTCTAGGGTCAACTGTTATCTATCCTATATATAATCATTATATGAACTTCTTACTTCTTCATTTTACCCCATTACAACACATTAATTCAGTAACACTCTACCTTGAGAGGTTCTTGGGCTATGTATTGGGTGAAAAATAGTATAAAAAATGTTTTCTGATTGTTTGCCATGTTACATAAATTTTGTTGTGATATTTGAAATGTCTGGATACCTTTTCTAAAGAACTTCTATATTTTGTAAGTATCTAAGACATACGGGTTGTTCCAAGAATTCTAGAGATTCTAAAACAAGCCCCTCAAGCCTCAACATAACTATTTGTTGCTGATGTGGTGCTATCAAATACCTAACAAGATCACCTGATTTGATTTCTCTGGATTGATTTCTGTCCCATGGCAGGGTCTGAAAGAACATTGTATATGGTACTAAACCAGCCACTGTACAACAATTGAAAACCAAAATCAAATAAAAGTTACTACCATCAATATTGAAATTTTTCAGATCATGTGCAGGTCATTAACTAAATAAATGGTCAGCAATTGCATTGAACTGTACATATAAGATTTGTTTATTAGATATGTAATTCCATTTGTTCAGACCCTTGCATCTAGGACTTGCCATGTAATATACACAGGGTCAAATTGTCCTTATTCCTTTTGCATTCCATTTGTAAGGAGGAAGTTCCACTCAGACAACTTCTTTCCAAGAACTGTTTTTTTTTTTGAACAGACACCTGAGAGGATGCTTGTCTGATCATTATGATCTTAATCTCTTCAAATCTAGGGTCAACTGTTATCTATCCTACATATCCTCATAATCTTCACATCCTGCTTCTCTATAACAGCTTAATTCAGTAACCCTTTACCTTTTATAGCTCTTGGGCCTTGTATTGGTTAAATAATAGTGTGGACATTGTTTATTGCATCAGTAAATTTACCTTCAGAAAAATGTGCATTACTTTTGAGATAATCTGTATAAGTTCAGGCAAACTAAAATAAACTTTAGTCTTCGGGTGGGATTCAGTTGGATATTATTGACAAATTAATTCCCTACAAAGCTATAAAGTCATTTGGTTATCCCCTGTATAATTAAACAAAAAGCTTAGACATTGATTATTCAGTTGAATACTGCAGAAGAGAACAAAAGATATTTATGGTTTTTTAATGAAAAGAATTATCTGACAAACACTAACAATGCAATATTTATGTTACCAAGCAAAATGACAAACTCTTCATCTTCAAGGAATTCTTTCAAAGACAGGCAAAACTGGTAACTAATTATTTTTATGATCTCTCAAAGAGAATAAAAAACATTTATATATTTATTATACACAAATTTATTTGAATTGGTGAACTTATTTTGATTGTTATCATCAGGTTTCAGTTGTTCAGTCTTTTAGTCTTCAGGTGACTGTCAGATTTGATTACCTTCTAGGATTTCCAAGTTGAACTCTTTATTCAATCCATGACAGGGAGAGTAGATAGCTTTCATTCCTCAGTAGGCCCTCCACAGAATTGGTCACCTTATTGTAGTTTTTAGTTAGCAAAGAATAGATATTTTGATGCTTTAAAACTACAGGACTTGTGGATAAAAATATAAAACTCTATCGATTTTAAATAATATGTGGAGTAATGATTTTTATTAGGGCTTTTAAAATGTACATTTTGAAAGTATATATTAATATATACAAATATATTAAATCAAAATGGGGGAAAAAGCATTTTAGTACATTTCATGCATTTATTGAAAATTGTTTTAGTTGTTTTTCAGGGGGCAATATCTGCTTATACAGTAAATTCATAATAGCTACCAAGAAATCTACTGGTATCAGTGAACACTGGTACATATCGTAATAGCCAAAAAAAACAGAAATATGGTACTTGTTAGTAAATGAAGTCCCATACCATACATGCAGAAAAGCAAATCCCAGTACCTGTTTATCAACAAAAACACATACAAAGCAAGCAGCAGTATATCAGTCAAAGTAAATATTTCTGTAAAATCTGGTATTTCTACAAAACAAGTAGATATATTTCTTTTTCCTGGGTGAATTTTTCAGTGATATTTTTATTGATATCATCTTTGTTGACTTATAGGAGTCCTAATTTCACAGCTAAGCTGCACTTGTGCATTGATTACTGGTGAACCCCACTTTTTTGTGGTCTTCATGTCCCTCTCGTACATGTTACTGCTGATGGATGCAGGGTAATTTTCTGGTGCATTTTTTGGGGAGAAAGTCTGTGTCCAATAGGCTGGCACATATGGTATAATGTACTGAATCAAAAAAAATAACAAACAAAAAAGTTACTGCTCTTTATTTTTCAAATGATTTTATAGAACAAAATACATAAATATGTGCATAGCAACTTTAAAAAGTGGGGAAGAAAAAGACTACGAGAGAATCCGCAATACAAATCACAGACAGATTGCATTTAGATGCAGCAACCATTCCTTCTGCTTACAGAGAGAAGATTGCTTGGACTTAATATATAGAGTCTCAAGCTGTAGTCGAAATATGCTCTACTGACTGCAATGCAGTTTACCTGATGCCTGTGAGTTCAGTCCCTGCTCACTGAAATCTATATATTCTGGTTCGGTGGAATGAGCAGAAGCCGTATCAAGGATTAATTCCAAAGAATTAATTAATACAAGATTATCTCCTACAATGCTCATTAGAACAAGAATAGTTTATATCCATGGACTAAATAAAGTGTTGAATTTGAAATTTCAAGAAAGTTATCAGTATATATACTCTTCTAAAGAACAGTATTAATCAGTGAGTCTGTACTCCCTAGGCCAAATGATTGAACTCAAACTTACTAAACCACCAAATTAACAAACCAATGTTTTAATTCACTAATTCAATCCCTGGGCCATGTAGTAAAATCACAGAATCAGTAGGAACAAAGCAAACAGTAACTGAGTAGTACTAAAAAGAACAAGACGATATATCCCTAGACATGGATAGTCAAACAAAAACAATATACATCAGTAGATTAAATAAGGAGTTCAGTTTGAAATTCCCTAAAGGTTATCTGGATCAACAGACACCTGAGGAAAGCCAAAAGACACAGTGACCAAAATTTTATGATTATAACAAAGATTAGGACGTTAGTTGAAATGTTATTAATGTAATAATAACTCCTCATCCAAGACAGAAAATAAGTTAACTAAAAAAAAATAAACATTTTTTATCTACAACCTTCAACAAAATATGCATTAATATACACTAGTTATATGAAAAATTGCAGAAAAATTCTTTGCTTCCCCCAATTTCCAAAAATTTAACTTCTCCTATTTGCCATGTCCCTTCAAAATGTGGGCAGACATGGCCTGAAGGGACACAGCACAGAGAAGTCAAATTTTAGGAATTGGATCAAGCAAATAACTTTTTGACTCAGTATCAGAATTTATTATTTTTTTCAACTAATGTTCACCCTATACAAGGCTCAAGGTAGAGGGTTATTGAAGAAGTTGTGCAAGTAGTAAAAAGTACAGTTTATAAGAATATGTAAAAAAGATAATGGTTAACCCTAGACTTGAACAGGTTAACAATTTAGTAGTTAGGAAAGCATCATCTTGGGAGTCAGTTTCAGAAAGTAGCTCTTCTTGGAAAAAAGCTGTTTGAATGGGACTTCTCCCAAATGGAAGGAGGTTGATTCTCTTCAGAGCATGCAAAATAGCCAGTCTTGGCTGTGAGGTTGGTGGAACTAAGGAATGTAGATTGTCTTCTTGGTTTGGCCTAGAACTTTTCAGCACCGTCTCATATTTTGAAACATTGGGAATTAGTATGAATATTCAAGAGAAAAAAATTAAACCAGTGTTTTCTTTCTCCCACCCAAATTTCTCAAACAGTCATTTAATTAATGTAAACGCTTAATGATGTTGATAGTATACTTTAAGTACTAATTATTAAATGTGTTTTATTTGTATTTAAAGTATTTGACATGTGATGATAGACTCATTTAATCTCCAGGGAACTTTTTTTTTTTTTTTTTAGAGATTTGTTAAAAGTTGTTGTTATAAATTCACAACTGTAATATATAAATTGTTATTTACTTATTTCATGTTCTCAGACAATAAATTTTAAGACTCTGATAAAAATATGCCTAAAAGACTTCTCCAGTATTATATTCACATTATAAAATAACTGAAGTCTGAGTCGTTTTTCCATTTCAGTTATTTCACCACTCTGTATCATGAAATTTCCTGCCAGAAATATAATGTCACCCATCCAAAATTGAGGAAGAAGAAAAATGTTGGTAGAAGCAAACGCCCACTCAATTTCCCTGTCTGAATGCCCTTGAGGTGTCAGCTGTCAAAGCAATAATCATATACCCCAAATGCTTTAAGAAGTCTATACTTCAAGTATACATACACACATACATATATATATATATATATATATATATATACACATACATACACACACACATACATACATATTGTGTGTGTATGTGTGTGGTCATTTTCATATATTCCTGTGTCTACATGCAAACATAATCACATATAGACACATGGCTATGTATACCTATGTATACACATACATATATATATTCATGCGCACATGCAGTCATACTCATTAAGGAGTACTGAAGTTTTCTGTCCAACCCACTTCAAAGAATTTGAACACATGAATAAGTATGTTTGAACCTCCCCCCACATATCTGTTAGTGTGTGTGACAGGCATTTTGATATTTGTGTTTGTTTATTGGGACATGTATGTTTGATTTGTCTGCATATTGACTCAAGTTTACACACTCACACACACACACACATATATATACACACACACACACACACACACACACACACATATATATATATATATATATGCAGAAATATAGTCTTAAAGTGTGCTATATTTATGGGGTAAAGTGCTCAATATCAGAGATAGAGCATGTGTAAATATAAAAGTGGACATGGAAGTCAGCATTTAGAGGCGACAGTCTGTTTCATGCTAGTGCAATCGCTGACGATTGCACTAGCATGAAACAGACTGTTGCCTCTAAGTGCTGACTTCCATGTCCACTTTTATATATATATATATATACACACACACACACACACAGACACACACATATATATATATATATTCATCATGAGTCCCATAACCTAACAGGGTCATAGGGCACCATAGGTAGTACAGCCATAGCAGAAGGAGTGTCTCATTTGCAAGCTAGCCTGATGGATCCCAACACTTTGAAGGCTGGTTTGAATGCAGAATTTTCCTTCTCTTAGACTGGTTACCATCCAAGGTCCAGTCTGATCTACTATTTACCCATAGCTGGGAAGAAAAGAGATGGATTTATACCTTTCCCAAGTGAATGTAACAAACTCGGTGGGAATTCAAACTTGGCTATCCAATTTCTCATTCCTAGCCACTATCTATTACACCACCCCCAAATCTGCATTCCATTGTGATGGTGATTTAAAAAAAAAATAACACGTGAACACACTCTGTAATTATTTTTAAATTTTGAATTTATTTGTTGTAGATAAGGAATATTTTTGCAAAACAAGCGTTTCAATATAAGTGAGCTGACTGGAAATTTTTATCGCAGCTACAATAAGTTTGTCTTTATAATTTATTCATGAAGATGATCTTGGAAAAGATCAAAAGTACTTGGGTTAGAAAAAACTATGGTGCCTTCCTTGACGAATTTCATCTTAACATTCAGAAATTGATTAGAGACCTGGAAAGGATCAGTATAAATATAAAAAAAAAAAAATTTGTCTATATTATTCAATGAAACATGTTTGAATATATATATATATATAAGATAATGATATATATCAAGAACTCTATTGGGGAAATTGCATGACAAAGTGGAAAATATTTACTTATGACTTGTTTTCTCCATCAGTCCAATGAAGTCCTGAAGGACAAAACGCATTACAAATAAACTTTTTCCACTTTTTCATATGATTTCCCCATATATATATATATATATATATATATATATATACATACAAGTATAGGATTGGTGTATACGGAATAAATTCCAATAACCAAAAAATACTATTCTTAAAAGAGTGCTCAATACAGCGTAGAGCAAATATAATTTATTCGAAAATTATAACATAAATATGTTATAAAATCACTATAAAAATAGCCATTATGTTTCAACACTTTTGGTGTTTTATCAAGTGATGGTGTTGAATGTAGAATAAAGATTTTCAAAAATGTTCAAATCAGCCAAACACCCCTCGATAGGGGAAATGCTGTTACATAAGCTGCAATGACCAATCAAAATACAAGTATATGAGAATTCAAAAAACTTGACAACGAACCTTGGTTATAATTATTAATGCCTTAATGTTAACGTTAGACTAAAATAGAAATCATTCTAACTAATTAATATTAAATTTTACTATAAAATTACCAATTTTAAATTTAATCTATAGTAAGTTTAAAATATTATAAAATTATTTAAAAAAGAATCTGAGGAAAAATACATTTATTATATTATTTATTTTGTTTTAATTGAAAGGCCAAAATCTCAGAATAAATGTTAATCTAATGGGGATGTGTATATGTGTGTGTCTTTATTAATGTATGTGTGTATGATCGCTTATATATGTCTGTCATTGTATATGTTGTGTGTTTTTTCGTTTTTTTTAGGTTTCCTGTTTTGTTTGTGTTTTTGAGTGTTTATATATGTCTACATGTGTGTGTATTATAATCTGATTGTGTATGTATTGTCTTTGCAAAATTTCATCCATCCCTGCCCACATCACCACTTCAAATAAATAATGAAAGAATTAGGAACAGAATGATTATAATGAGCAGGAAGAGGAAAGAGTAATCAGGAGGACAGTAGATAGTGATTGACATTGTGTTTAAATTTTTGCAGATTAAAGTTGGCTGGAAAACATGGAGCCAGAAGTGAGTACCACAAGCAAGAAGTGCAAGAAAAGAAACTGTTAGCAAAGAACTTACAGCTACATTTAGCTAGCTCAACTGTTAATTGATGAGATCTTGTTGTCAGTCTAGTATTTCACTTAAATTCAAAAAGTCTAGGTACCATAATGAAGAGTTCATCTGAACAATTACCAATTATTCCTTCTTTATTAATTAACAATTACCAATTATTCCTTCTTTATTAAGTTGTAACAAAGTTTTTCATCCCCATTAGATTAACGTTTATTCTGAGATTATATATATATATATTTTGTAACTACTTCTAATAAATGTAAATATAATAAGCTGAAATTTACATGGTTTATTTATTATATGAATATGTCCAGGAGAGAGTGGATTCTCTAGCCATGGTTGGCAACCAGTCTAGGATAAAGGCATCTCTGAATTGAAACCATATATAAATCCTAGCATAACACATACTATGCAGCCATTAACAAGATCATTGGTGTTTGAAATGACTTTATAATCTCAAATGCAATTGACCTATGACAATGGTAACTTTGTTATATTTTGATTTATTGGTCAATATTTTTTGCAGAAACATTTTCTGGATATATTTATAAATGCTGTCTTCATCATTAGGCAGTGAACTTTTTGATGTACCTCTGAATATGCCCACTTGCACAAACACACATATATAAAAACATCTATATTTTTACATGTGTGCATATATATACATACATACATACATACATATCTATCTATCTATCTATCTATCTATCTATCTATCTATCTATCTATCTATCTATCTATCTATATATATATATATATATATATATATATATATATATATATATATGGGGAGGTATATGTACATTATGAAAGGTATAGGCATTGGTTGTGATGAGGAAGGAGGAGTTATTGCACATGTGGCTGTCCAGGCGAGCCAAACTGTGATTTGAGTCTGGTTAGCTGTTACAATCCTGCAATGATTCAATTTTTATATTGACAGAAAGCACAAAGATAACTTGATCTCAGTTCTGATGTTATTCTCTGTTTGTACTTAAAACAAATACCCAGCTGTGCCTCTCCCAACCTGTAGTCTCCTTGGTTATCACAAAATATTAAATGAAAACATAAGTAAATGATAGGACAACTGAAGAGTAGAATTAATTTTAGCAAGAACATGAGACAGAATAGGTGGAGCAGAGCAATAATTCAGATTATAATAGCGCATGATTGGTCACTCATTTCCAAGTATGCCTGCCTGCTGAGGTGGTTTGGTAATAGCTGCTCAGGCACATTTGATTTTACTCAACACCCAAAAAGCCAACCAGTGATTTATACTTTAGTTACCATTTCTTGGAGAGAACATATAATCTGGCATAATCACTATTTTGAACAAGGACAGTGTGCGTTCAAACTCTCAGTCATAATGATTGTCCTGAGTATGCCAATAAACAACATCTGGCAGTTTTGAAGAGCGTGGGACAACCTGTTAATGGCTGTTGTCCCCAGGTCCACCCTGTAACACCTTTTAGTGTCTCAGCTATGGGCAAATAGTTAACCCCCAAACTGCAGTCAAAACACTGTGAAATTATAAAAATTCATTTTTTATAGTAAAAATACCAGCAATACATTTGTGAAAAAAAAAATATTACCAGCAATACATTTGACTCTCAATAAAAGCCTCTTTACAAAAATATGTCAATGAAACCTGATCTACAAGACTGATTTCTTACAAAGAATACATATTCTATTCATATGAACTTCTAAAAATCTTGTTGGCATTAAATAATCCATTGAGGTTGATATACCATAAAAGAAAATAAACCTAAACCGGTCATGATAACTTGAGACTTAAAAAACGTTTTGTTTCACTCACAAGGCTTGGGACAACTAAGATATGCTTGTAGTGGCAGGACTAAATTTTTACTTGTTAAAGGAAATCACTTTCAGAAGAATGATTGATTTACTTATAAATGATAATAAATTTCTTTAAGAAAAATTATACACATAACAATTTTGTTTCTTTAAGGTCTATAATAGAGCTTATGAGAGGTTCTTGAAGATTAACCTTTACATTTTAGGTTAGTCTTACACTTCATGGCCTAAAAACCAAAGTTAATTATAACATAAATTACAACAGAGAAGGGAAAGGCATCCAAAAAAAAAACATGAAGCCTGTTAGTAAAACTCTTCTCAGAGAATCTAATTCAGAATATCAGTAGAACTAAAATTTTAACAACTTTGAAACTGAGTTGCTCTCTGTTAATCATCTGAGAGACCCCTTTCTGCCCTCCATCAGCATGGCTGATGCTCACCTCCAGGAAAGTGTGTTGTTGTGCTGCCTTGGGCTAATGTTCTCAGCTGACATGAAAGACTATATTGAATTCATCGCTAGTTCTGCTGCTAAGAAAGTAAGTTCACTGTCTTGTGTGAGACAATTTTTCTCTCTAGAATATATCTTAAATATCTATAAGTTTACCATTTGTCCATACTTAGAATATTGCTGCCAGATATGGTCCAGTGCACCTTGATATAATCCAAAGAAGAATCAGCAATATTATTGGTCCTGATCAGGTGGCTCAGCTTCAGTCACTTTCCTACTCCCATAAGGTTGCCTCTCTGTGCCTTTTCTATAAATACTTTCATGGTAATTGTTCAGATGAACTCTTCATTATGGTACCTAGACTTTTTGAATTTAAGTGAAATACTAGACTGACAACAAGATCTCATCAATTCACAGTTGAGCTAGTTAAATGTAGCTGTAAGTTCTTTGCTAACAGTTTCTTTTCTTGCACTTCTTGCTTGTGGTACTCACTTCTGGCTCCATGCTTTCCAGCCAACTTTAATCTGCAAAAATTTAAACACAATGTCAATCACTATCTACTGTCCTCCTGATTACTCTTTCCTCTTCCTGCTCATTATAATCATTCTGTTCCTAATTCTTTCACACTCTGTAACTCCTTGTGTTTCAGTGGCTTTACTGCCTTGCATATGATGATACTGATAAAAAAATTAATAATAATAATAATAAAAAATCTCTGGTTTGATAGATATTTTTAGCGAGTTTGTTATATTCTTAGAGGGTCTGTTGTATTGAAGAATGCTGGATTGCTCCATAATGCCTAATCCTCCTATATGCTAGTAAATGTTGGAAGATATTGTCACAAATAAAAGAAAAGACTTGGAGCATCCAAGAAGTGGTTTTACCAGCAAAAGTTGAGAATATCATGATCAGAGCATTTAATAAATGAGGAAGCTTTAAGGAGAATAGGAACCAAAAAGAAACTTGTTATAAATCAGTTGGAATTCTGGGGATTCATAATATGGATGGAAGGCTTGGATAACTCAACACTCACAGAGTGCAAGAGAAGCAGACAATAACAGCAGGTTATTTTCTTTGATAAGTTTTAGCAAATAAAAGAAGAAATAGTACCATAAAGACAAAGTAGAGTCATAAAGTAGCTTTTATTGTTGAAGACAACAAAGGAAGCTGTGGAGAACCACATCCTTAAGGTACATAGCATAGTGAGAGAGAAAGAAAAATTGTGCTGAGAATTTTTAAATCCCGAATAAGAAAGCATAAGTATCAATTAATGATAAATTCTTAACTTGCGTCAATGTTTTTTTGATATTTTCTCAATCTTTTTTTTTTATAAGCAACTGTATGCAAATTTGCCTAAATCTTAAGCAGCTCCATTGCTGACGTCAATGTGGCTTAAGGAACTTAAAAAAAGGAGAAGAAAGATGTAAAATTAAGCAAAAACAGTTACTAAATAAATACATTATTTTATACTGTATTAAAAAATTCTACCAATTTCACTTGTTCAGTTATATTGAAATGTTTTTCTTTGCTATTTATTAGATCCAAGCATAAAAAATTTAAGTAACTTAAGTACAAAAATGAAGCAACCTAAGTACTGGTTAAAACACTAATTTGCTAAATATAAAAAAAATGAATGTACTAAATGGGCTTTAGAACAACATAATTCCAAATTGGTAGAATGTTGTACCAATCTTCCAAGTGGAGAGAGGCTACCTGCCTTGAAAATCTGCATTCAAAATGTTGGCTTTTTAACTTGACCTCAAACAATGATGAGAAGTAAGCAACTACCAAAGCCACAGGACAGGCCACTTTTCTTTCTGAAATGATTTCTTTTTGGTGTTGTTTTTATTGATCTTTTAATTTTCATTAATTCTGAAGTTGGAACAGACTTTCCTTTTGGATAAAAGAAAATACTTGTCAACTGACATTTGAAATCATGAATGTATTTATTTCTTACCAATTCCACCCCTATTCTTCTTCTATTTTTTTTTTTTTACACAAGCTCATATTTTGATTTTATCTATTTTAAAACCTACGTTATTCTTATTAATTCAAGAATTGTAGAAAAAAATTTATATTCAGTATTTAAAAAGTTATTTAAAAGATGAGTATATTTCCCCAGTAGCTACAATCTTATCTGTCTATATTTCTGAGATAAAGTATTCTAATTATTTACATTATTTACATGGTCCTCAAGGACATGTGGCCCAGTGAATAAAAGTTTCTGTTGAATCCAATGACTTGACCCGAAGCATGAACAAAAACTTGGAGAGTTGAGTTAAAGGGAGATAACTGAGACATCCGGAAGAGGCATGGTATGTGGAACTAAAACAACCTAACCCAGTGGATGAAATAAAGGGTTTAGTTTGAAATTCAAATCACCTGAAGAAGGCCAGAGCATACAATGGCTGAAATGTTGTGAACATGACAATAAAGATGAGGATAATGTAAATAATCTTAACATTGTTAACCTGTTCAAGTCTAGGGTTAACCGTTATCTTCCCTACATATTCCTCTAAACTGTGCCTCTTACTCTGTAACCATCTACCTTCAGTGGCTCTTGGGTTTTGTACAGGGTGAACATCATTGAAAAAAAATCTCTTTGGTTATTATTATAACTTGTTTACTATATATCTGTCTATATTTCTGAGATGAGGTATTGTAACTATTTACAGCACAGGTGGACAAAAACTTAGAGTTGAGTTACTAAAGGGAGATAACTGAAACTATCCAGAAAAGGCATGGCATGTGGAACTAGAACACTTTATCCGGGTGGATAAAATAAAAGGTCCGGTTCAAAATTGTATATCAATGTATATCACCTGAAGAAGGCCAGATACAAAACCTGAAATGTTGTGAATATGACAGTAGAGATGAGGACAATAGTCCAAACAATGTAAATATTGTAAATTGTTTACTACATGACTAAAAAAAAAATAAAGCAGAATTTTACATTTTGTAAACTAAGCAAAATATTAATAAACAGGAAGATTTAATTAGAGACAAAGAAAAAAGTACTGAACTGTTACGTAATCTATAAATTAACCATTCACCCTTGCATATAATATTGCTGTCATATATGTTCTGGAGCCCCCGTTGTTCATCTTAGGGTCCTCGACAAAGTCCAGAGGCAGATATGCAATGTCGTTGGCTCTGATTTGGCATCTCGTTTACAGTCACTCTCTCACAGACGTGCTGTCGCATCCCTCTATCTTTTCTACAAATACTTTCACAGTAACTGCTCTGACAAGCTACTATTGCTAGTTCCCAAACTGCATGAATTTAAATGTGCCAGTAGGTTGGTATCTCAGTCCCGCCCTTTCACTGTTGAAATGGTTAAATATAGCTGTTTCTTCTACTCCAATAGCTTCATGTCTTGCACTTCCCATCTGTGGAACTCCCTTCCTCTTACTTGCTTCCCTGATAGCTATAATTTACAACTATCCAAATGCAATGTCAATCATCTCCAGATGCCTTGATCTATTCCCCATCCTTCTCTTCATCCTTTCCTCTATCATGACTCTTTATTCTTGCTCCCACTCTCTGTAACCCCTTGTGTGCTAGTGGCACTCCTGCATTGCATGTGTTGAAAAGTTTAAAGAAAAAAAAAATCAGTTTTCCTATATGGCAGTGAATACTGGGCAATATTCTCACAGATGAAGAAGAGACTCGAAGCAACAGAAATGTGATTTTCCAGATGGATGGTGAGAATAACATAGACCGAACATTTACAAAGTTTTACAGAAAATGCAAACAAAAAGGACACTTAACATCAGGAAGAGATATTTTTAGGGTACACAATGAGGAAAGAGGGTTCAGAAAATTTAATACTCACAGGACAGATTGAAGGCAAGAGGGAAATAATGCATAACCTAACTAGAGAGCTTGTGTAAATAGATGGCAAAGCAAGGTTTAAAAGAAACAACAAAAAGACAACATTTATTAAATACTACAAAGGACAAGAAATTGTGGAGAGCCATGATTGTCAATGTTCTGAAGGGACATAGTATATAGAAGAAGATCCTCCATAGGTTTAAACTCTGAAATGCACAATAAATCACACATTGTGCTACAAAGGACAGGAAATTGTGGAGAGGCATGATCACCAACATCCTGAAAGGACATGGCACGTAGATGATGATGATGATGAAACTGTTTATAGATTATGAAGCCAAGCAGAAATTATTGTGGTTTCTTGTTTTTAGTGCCAGCTTCACAATAAAGAATAAAATATTTCACTCTTAGAATTATGAACATATTATAAAACTTGTGCCTTCTTTTCTTATGAAAATGCTGTTGCTTGACTCTGGGATATTGTTAATATCGCTAGGCTTGTACAATTCTCTCCATCATACTGCAGAAAGATTCATACCTGTTTTCTAAGTTTATTTCTCTTTTTGTTGATCTTTAGATAGTTGATATTTGTGCAACAGCTGGTTTTGACTCATTGATTCATCGTCATCTTAACCCAGCAACTCAACAGAATTAGCTGAAAGATTTATGACAGTTACTCCTTTTCTGAATAATATTGTATTATTGAAGTCTTCATTTCAATGTCATTGCAGCTGTTGTCATGTGTTTTGAATCCACCAAGGCGTCTTTTCTAGATTTTACTGGGATTTACTTGTTCTATTTTATCTATTCTTACAGCATAACTTATTTAAAAATATATCAAGAAACAGAAATTTTGCTTTATCTCATTGACAGTAGTCACAATGCCTTTTCTTATTGCATAGATTTTTTATTTTTAGCATATATCCTATAAGAAAATGCTATCTGAAATAATATCTTGTGTGTCCATCTGGCATATGCAAGCAAAAATCAAGTATCAATAAGCACTAAATATGAATTGCTTAAGATTTTGTTAACAATTCCACAGCAACATTGTTATAATATTCTTGCTTGGCTGTACTGGCCAATTTGTGAAAAAATAGGAAATTGCTGACTTTTAAGCTAATTCCTTTAGAGGAGTAATTGGGCCTCCAACACAAAACTAAAGGGACCTCTGGGTCAACTTAGCAATGATAATTTTGAAGAAAGAATTCATCAATTCACTCCATGGAACTTCAAAACTTCACCTTAATTCTGATTTGGGCTGAAATTACAATTCAGGCCAAAAATTGAGTTCTTCAAATCACAAACTCTGTGAAACTTCAATTGAGTTGTGTCCTTCAAATCACAAACTCTGTGAAACTTCAATTGAGTTGTGTAATTCAAATCACAAACTCTGTGAAACTTCAATTGAGTTGTGTCCTTCAAATCACAAACTCTGTGAAACTTCAATTGAGTTGTGTCCTTCAAATCACAAACTCTGTGAAACTTCAATTGAGTTGTGTCCTTCAAATCACAAACTCTGTGAAACTTCAATTGAGTTGTGTCCTTCAAATCACAAACTCTGTGAAACTTCAATTGAGTTGTGTCCTTCAAATCACAAACTCTGTGAAACTTCAATTGAGTTGTGTCCTTCAAATCACAAACTCTGTGAAACTTCAATTGAGTTGTGTCCTTCAAATCACAAACTCTGTGAAACTTCAATTGAGTTGTGTCCTTCAAATCACAAACTCTGTGAAACTTCAATTGAGTTGTGTCCTTCAAATCACAAACTCTGTGAAACTTCAATTGAGTTGTGTCCTTCAAATCACAAACTCTGTGAAACTTCAATTGAGTTGTGTCCTTCAAATCACAAACTCTGTGAAACTTCAATTGAGTTGTGTCCTTCAAATCACAAACTCTGTGAAACTTCAATTGAGTTGTGTCCTTCAAATCACAAACTCTGTGAAACTTCAATTGAGTTGTGTCCTTCAAATCACAAACTCTGTGAAACTTCAATTGAGTTGTGTCCTTCAAATCACAAACTCTGTGAAACTTCAATTGAGTTGTGTCCTTCAAATCACAAACTCTGTGAAACTTCAATTGAGTTGTGTCCTTCAAATCACAAACTCTGTGAAACTTCAATTGAGTTGTGTCCTTCAAATCACAAACTCTGTGAAACTTCAATTGAGTTGTGTCCTTCAAATCATAAACTCTGTGAAACTTCAATTGAGTTGTGTCCTTCAAATCACAAACTCTGTGAAACTTCAATTGAGTTGTGTCCTTCAAATCACAAACTCTGTGAAACTTCAATTGAGTTGTGTCCTTCAAATCACAAACTCTGTGAAACTTCAATTGAGTTGTGTCCTTCAAATCACAAACTCTGTGAAACTTCAATTGAGTTGTGTCCTTCAAATCACAAACTCTGTGAAACTTCAATTGAGTTGTGTCCTTCAAATCACAAACTCTGTGAAACTTCAATTGAGTTGTGTCATTCAAATCACAAACTCTGTGAAACTTCAATTGAGTTGTGTCCTTCAAATCATAAACTCTGTGAAACTTCAATTGAGTTGTGTCCTTCAAATCACAAACTCTGTGAAACTTCAATTGAGTTGTGTCCTTCAAATCACAAACTCTGTGAAACTTCAATTGAGTTGTGTCCTTCAAATCACAAACTCTGTGAAACTTCAATTGAGTTGTGTCCTTCAAATCACAAACTCTGTGAAACTTCAATTGAGTTGTGTCCTTCAAATCACAAACTCTGTGAAACTTCAATTGAGTTGTGTCCTTCAAATCACAAACTCTGTGAAACTTCAATTGAGTTGTGTCATTCAAATCACAAACTCTGTGAAACTTCAATTGAGTTGTGTCCTTCAAATCACAAACTCTGTGAAACTTCAATTGAGTTGTGTCCTTCAAATCACAAACTCTGTGAAACTTCAATTGAGTTGTGTTCTTCAAATCACAAACTCTGTGAAACTTCAATTGAGTTGTGTCCTTCAAATCATAAACTCTGTGAAACTTCAATTGAGTTGTGTCCTTCAAATCATAAACTCTGTGAAACTTCAATTGAGTTGTGTCCTTCAAATCACAAACTCTGTGAAACTTCAATTGAGTTGTGTCCTTCAAATCATAAACTCTGTGAAACTTCAATTGAGTTGTGTCCTTCAAATCATAAACTCTGCAGAACTTCAAAACCTCATGTTATGAAACCTCTCATTTTAACTCTGATTTCTTGGCATTTTGAGGAAATAAAATTGATTTGCTCAATTCACAAAGTTTTGGAGATATTTTAAAGTGAATCTGAAACAAAAAAATTTAAATTCATAAAATTTTTGTGTTTATTTTAAACTCAGTATAGATAAAAATCTTTTAAAATCACTAATTTTGTTTCAGGTTTTTATTTATTCGAATTGTCAACTGTTCTCTCCTCATCTGCACACAAATCCCAATGCTGGATGATCAAGCACCAGATGAAGGGCAGATTTTCAATCCTGGGATCATCCTGATTCCAAAAGGGTATAATATGTCTATGTAGAGAAAGTGTGGCCAGAGTTAGAGGGGTTTCAGACACACAGATGAACAGATAGACAGAAGTGGACATTTATTTATTGTTAGATTACCTCCCACTGATGATAATTACTGCTGGTGCAATATTTGAAAGGATCTTGGTCTTTTCTCTTTGACTTTCTGTGCCGCAAGACACATTTCCCTTTGCTCTGATCGAGAAAAAAGCATGTAAGTACTTCAGAGAGATAGACTGAAGATTGTATTGAACTGTTCAATATTCTTCTGTAACATGTCTTGTTAATACATTTATTGTTGTTTGTTTGAATTCCGTGATTTGTGTCCCTTTTCTTACCTGACCCACATGTGTCTGACAAATATTTGTTTGTAGGAGAGGAATGTACCAGGAGGCATCAAATGAAAATAGTTTCCATTCTCACAACACTATAAACCCACTGATGGTGATTTATTATAGTCAGTTCTGACTAAGCTAAACAATATCCCAATATAATAAAAATACATAATAAAATAGGTCTTATATGTATACTATATGTATAAAATAGGTCACATTCTACTATATGCCTATGCTGGTTTGGAAAGCACTAAGTGCTAGTTACTTTATAGCACAAATACTTAGGATTGACATGCTATGATGTATTGACACTATTTACATCATTTGGTCGTTGTCTTCATCTTTGTTGCCATATTCAGGATGTTTCAGCCATTGTACACTCTGGCCTTCTTCAGGAGATATATGTTAGAATTTTGAACTGAACCCTTTATTTAGTCTGCGGAGATAGATTGTTCTGATTCCATGTTACATGCCTTTTCTTCAACCAATCCTTTTATCCACTGAGTCATGTGTCCCCAAGGCATTGGTTGAAGTAATCCAAAAAGTGGCTGGACCCAAAGATTTGTTAGCCAGGCCACAACAGAGGAAACAAAAACTTGGATAGTTGAGTTACTAAAGAGAATTAACTGAAACTGAAATATGTGGAATTAGAACAATTTACCCCTGTGGACTAAATAAAGGGTTCGGTTTGAAATTCCAACATATTTCACCTGAAGAAGGCCAGAGCGTACAACAGCTGAAATGTTGTGAATATGTCAATAAAGATGAGGACAACAGTCTGAATGATATAGCATAAATAATTACAATACCTCATCACAGAAATATAGACAGATACTATGATAAAGACATATAAGTATATTCGGAGTAGAAGGAGTGTTAAAAAAATAAGTTTTAAAATGTCGTCATTAGTGATACCTGTTGTTGAGTATTGGAGTACCCATCAATATTTCCTTCTGTGTGAAATGTGTTCAATGTTGTATCTGAAGAGACATCTGCAGCCAATGCATAGTAGGCTAGGAGGGTTTGGAAGATGGAGAGCTCTGGCTTTTCTTTGGGCTCTCTTCATCTTTTCTCTTTGTCTTCTGGTATTTTCAAACGATTTTTTTGTTCATGGACTGCTCCTCTCCAATTGGTTATTTAGATGTGAGAAGAAGAAAAGTCTTTGAGCATGAAAGCCTTGGCTGTGAATCGTTTGAGGTGTGGTCCATGGGTCACCAGTCCATGGCACACACTTCAACTAACACCATTAACTGCAGCAAACCAGGGCTTGACAAGCAGGTTCTTTAAAATGAACATTCTTAGTAAAATAAGGCAACCAATTTCCAGTTATGGATTTGCCTACTTAGCTGGTTATCAGTTAACAACATATATACCTATAGATATTTACCAAGCTTAGTTTGGTCTGCTACAGTGCCACAGTAGTTGGGTACCAGTGACAAGCTGGCTATTATAGTTAAGGGTCTGTTATACTAGCTTGGTAACCCTTTTTGTGCTCACAATATATGTAGTTAGTTGTAAGTAGTAATGGCAGGCCATTTGTATCCAAGTATGGCTGTCTACTAGGGTGGCTAGACAATTCCTGTTGCAGGCGCCTGCTTAGGCACATTTGTGTTTGTTCAACACTCACAGAGCCTACCTTTGGTTTATACTGTTACAGTTTCTGGGATGATCAACAGTCTGAACAAGGCCTGTACACTCAAACTCTCAGTCATAGTGACTTGTGATTTTGTGCTAGCACAACCATTGATGGTTCCAAAATAGTTATGTCTACCCAATTTCACTTACATAGCTTGGATTAACCTGTGGTGTGGTTTTCAAGTACTTTCTAAAGGTGCCACACACTAGCATCACCTCACCAAATCAACCATGGTGAAATTCAAACCTGTGTTTCATTGTTGAAAAGCAACCATGCATGTATATATATGCAGTTACATCCATAATAATTCTATAATTAAAGTTTTATTATATCTATATATACCTATATAGACAATATATTAGGGTATTTGGAAAGTAATTACATATTTCTCCATTATGAACTATGAGTCAACCAACCAAGACATAGTCAAAGTTGAATGGTATAAAACTGTATCTAGAATTAGTTTATCATCTCTTCTAAATGACACTGTGATTTATTGTGCATTTCAGAGTTTAAATCTATAGAGAATCTTCTATATACCATGCCCATTTCCAGGACTTTGGCAATCATGGCTCTCCACAATTTCCTGTCCTTGGTAGCTCTTAATAAATTTTGTCTTTTTTTTTTTATATATATCCTAAATCTTGTTTCATCTATTTGAATAATCTCACTAGGGAGGTTATATGTTGTTTTCCTCTGTCTCTCTTGCTTTCATTGTCCTGTGAGTATTGAATATTCCAAGCCCTCTTTCCTCATTATGTGCCCTAGAAATTTCAACTAACTCTTCTTGATAAGTCTCTTCTTCAGGTGTGAGGAGATTGTCCAGCATTCACTGTCATGCAATAACTGTAAAAAGCAATATATTCACCATGAATTCCAAAATGCTACTATTGCGAAAGAGGCATTTAAAAACAATTTTGTAGTGTATACAGATGCAATGAAGGCTTGTCAGCTGTAGTTTATAAATTCTTAAAATGGTGAGTGTGACATATCTGATAAGCCTCACTTTGATTGAAAAACCTTTGAAAAAGTCTCTTGAATTGGATCTACATCAAAGCACTAGAGATTTGGCACAAATATATCAGGCGTCATGTGCAACTGCCCATGAACATCTTAAGTGAATTGGGAAAACTTGCAAAATGGGAATTTGGATTTCTCATGAACTTTTACTTGGTATTGAACAGAACATTCCACCATCTGCAGTTGTCTTTTAATTGAAAATGCCAACCTTTCATTTTTGAATCACATTATGACAGGTGACCAAAAATGAGTTTTGCATGTCAACAGAAAACAAAAATGCAGTGATCATCACAAAATGAGAAACCAGTGCCAAAACTAAAACTAGGATTCCATCTGCAGAAGTCATTGCTTTGTGTCTGGGGACACATAAAATATATCATCTATTATGAGCTCCTGGAACAGAGAAGGACTATCACTGTATGCCTTTATTACCAATTTGCTCAGGTAAACAAAGCCTTACGTTGAAAGTTTCCTACTTTGGTAAATAGAAAAGGTGTTATCCTCCAGTATGGTAATGCAAGGACACACTCTTCAAAAGAAACCCAAGAAAAAAATAGATTGTTAGAAATGAAGGTTCTTCCATATCCTCCATTTTGCCAGATTTAGCACCTACAGGTTTTCATTTATCTCAGTCCTTTGAGCATCTCATAAGTGGCAAAACTTACAGAATCAAAGGAATTCAAAATTCTTGCAATTTTTTTAAAAAAATCAGATTTCTTTAAATGTAGAATCAGAAATTTACCTTTCTGTTGAACTGCAGTTGTTAAAAAGGAAAGTGACTACATTTTTAATAAATAATATTTAATTAAATTTAACTTACAGTAGTTTTGATATGTCCAGATATTAATCCAATTGAAAACTTATGGCCCGTCCTTAAAAGAGATATATATGGAAATGGAAAACAAAAGAAACTCTCTGGAAAGTAATAAAAGCTGCTGCAAGTAATGTTGAAGTCAAAGAGTAGAAATGTTAACAAAATCAGTGACTGAAAAACTGTTGAAGGTTGTAGAATGTCAGAAAGCCCAAGTTGACATGTAAAATAATTAAATAATAATTGATTCAACTGTATGGAGCATTGAGTTAAATATGTTTATATGGCCTATATATTTTGGATTTATTTATAAACAAATGTATGTTGCACTAATTTTTTTTTGAGTAATAAAAACTGACACTCCCTAATGCAAGTTATTAACAAATATTTAAAAAAAAAAAAAAAAGGTTATAAACTGAATATCCTACAGAACATTGCTTATATAAATAAATATAGGCACATATTTTGAATATTTTGCCATCAGTTGATTAATAACAATTTTATTGTAAAAGCAATAACTTGCATAATAAAACCTGACACAGTGTATGCAAATTTACAACAAATCTTCTCTATGAATCTTTGTGTCCCTTCAAGATGTGGATGATCATGGTTACCCACATCTTGTCTTTTGTTGCTCAAAGCAAAACACACTCACAGTTGGGTTCATTACATTCACTTAAATGCAAATACCATTGGGAAAGGTATAGATCCATCTCCTCCTCCCATCTATGGGTTAATCAGTAGGAGTTTTACTTGGAAAAATTATTGCTATTCTCTAAAAATGTGAAGACCACAAAAAAAGAATTATTCTTACAATCCAAAATGTTTCTGCTTTAAAGAGTTCTCTCAAAGAGTTAAGCTGTAAAAACAATAGACACATCTCTCACTTTCTGATACTTGTTCCTCCATCCATTTACACAAATTTGTCAAGTAAATTACTTGTTACTTTTCTCAACTTCTTTTGCCTTGTGGGTTTTAAATTCTCTGAGCTTCCTTCCTTCATTATGTGTCTCAAAAACTTTGTCTTTTGTTGATTGTAATCAATTGTTTCTTTCTATTTCTTATTCTATTTTGACCTTTCTCATTTGTCACAGGCTCTGAGCTCTGTCCATAGTATTAACAACAGTTATTAGTAGAACAATATCTCATTTGTCTCAGCTTTTACTGAAGAGTAGATATATCACAGTCCAGCAGTTTTTCCTCTGTTTCTAATGTTATATTTTGATCCTGTTGTGTTAGTCTGATTTAAATATGCAAAGAATAGAGACTGTAATCTCCAGTAGATAAGAACAATGAAGCTTGCCCATACTCAGTTCATAGGTCTGCTAACCTCATATTGAACACCATGATTGATATACTAATTTACAAGAAATATTTGATAAACTTATAAATACCAGATTTTTTTACTTTATTTTCATTTTTATAATTAATATTGGATTTTATACTGGTAGGCATAATTGGTTTCAAAATATACAAGGAGGAACATAAAGTTCATGGAATCATGCTTCTTCATAAGGAATGACATTCTCAAAGAATTATTCCTGTAAATACATTTCTACTAAAATATATAATTTTTATGATTTATATATCATTTTCATGAGTACAATGCTTGTACGTATTTTATTTTATGAAAATCTTAAATCTTCTACAACTTTTTAACATGGCAGGTGTCATGATTTGAATGTTTTTCTTGAAATACATAAAAAAATTTTTAAATTTTGATGAATTTTTTCAAAAAATTCAGCCAAGATCACATCATGTTATTTTCATATTGGAATTGTGTTAGTTGATGCTATATTAGGGTCTACCTGCACTAAATTTTTTATGCAACTTGTCAAATATTTTATTAGCTAGAAATCTCTTTATAAATTTTCAACAAGACTTTCACCAACAGTTATCATTTGCCCATTCAAATAAGTATTTTATAAATTCAATGATTTTGGATAAAAAAAAAGAAGATACAAATCAATCTCTCCAACAAATGGCTGAATTTATTCTACTCCAATGTCCACCTTCCTCTTTCCAAATCAACCTTGCATTTCCAGCAAAATGATAGTGTGAAGATTGGCTTCCTTCTGCGTCCATTTCTTGTTAATGTTTTTGCCTTCTACATCCAGCCAAGTTAATATTTAATTCTTTTCACACCTTCTTGATTCACTGGAAAGTTACAGAACATTCTGCTTCAACAATGTTCATAAATAAAGAATTGATGCAAAGTGTTAAAGGAATGTTGATTGTCAAATTTCACACAGTCTCATTGGATACACAGAGGATGTTTTCACCTTGGAATTTTCATCACCTTGCATCCGATTGGCTTAGCTTTGTACAGTGAATATTCACACAGTTACATGACTTGTCATTGCTGTTCATCTTCCATTGAAGATACTCTTTTCTTTAAATGGCTTGACTTATGCTAGCAGCTTGTCATTTCACCCCCAAGCAAAGCAATAAAAGCCACTAAGATGCAAGGGGTTACAGAGAGTGAAAGAAACAAAGAGGACAATAAAAGAACATGATTGAAGGATACAGAAGATAATGGTTGACATTGTAATTAAATTTTTGAAGATTGTAGTTAAAAGGAAAGCAAGAAAAATTGAAGAGAGTCCCCGAGCAAGTGAAGAAACAATCAACATAGAACTTATGGTTACAACTAGTAATTTTGACAGTGAAATCACATGACCTAGCTGCCATTTTAGTACTGTGCTTAAATTTATGCAGTCCCAAACAGGAAAGTTCATCAGAAAAATTTTCATTAAAATATTGAAAAATCAAAGGGAAGCTAAGTTCCAGAACAGAAGTGGGAAAATGACTGAAGCTGAGATACCAGGTCAGGACCAATAACTTTGCAGATTTTTCTTTGGATTTTGTCAAGGATCTCTAGATATATAGCAGAGGCACCAAACCAAATATGGCAGCAATATTCAGTACACAAAGGAATGGTAGACTTATAAATGTGCAAGATGGGTTCTGGTAAACAAAATTGTCGAGCACAACATAGTGAACCAACTTTTCTAGCAGTAGACTTAGCAATTGATTCAATATAGTCTTTCCACTTCATGTCATTGAAAAATTTGTGACAGAAAAATCACAATGAATTCCACTCCTGGAGGGTAGCATTAGCCATACTGATAGAAGATGAAAAGGTTCTTTATGAAGACTAAAAGAGAGTAGTTTTTTTTTTCTTTCCCCAGTTAACAGTAGGTATTTTTTTTTTTTTAGATCAGCTGCCAATTTAATTTTAATTTGATTTTATTGAACTTATTAAATAGTTGCATCATTAGCATGGATACCAAGTCAGGAACTGATGATATAGGGAAGATCATTAATGAAAATAAGGAACAAAATAAGCTTAAAAATAGATTCCTGGGGGACACTTGATTCAATGCAAAAAGAAGTAGTTGTTTATTTTTTTTCTTCATTAAATAAAGTTTTTTTTCCAAACTGAGGCTAATTTTCATATCTTGATGTCTGCCTATCAAAATGTAAGTAGATTTGCAAATTTTTGAATCTATTTAGGCTTTTATTTTTTTTTAATTTGTTGGGTGCCTTGTTGTGGGTTCAATTCTCAAATGTGCCTATTACTTGTGGTCTTACACAACTGTTTTACATCAGATCATTAAAGTTAAGCAACAGTAAACCTTTAAAGTACTTGTGTGGGGGACCACATAATTACTGTAAGTAGTCCAATGTCTGTATAGTTGACTAAACAAAGCTTAGTGAATATGCTTTATTTTGAAGTAAGACTAATTTAATGAAAATAAACTTGTATTTAACAACTAAATTCTATGGAACATTTATAGAAACTAGTAGAATAACTCATAATAAAAAATTAAAAAATATGTGAGTAATTATTTAATTAAAAAAAGTGAAGATTTATTCAATGAGATCCCTGTGGTTGATGCTGCTGAAGAGGTTAATATTGTTAATCCTTCCTTTATATATAATCCTTATATAATTTATATCTTAAATTAATTTTATTTTTTAAAATATATTAATTAATTTTTATTAATATTTTATTTTATTAATATTTAAAATTAACAATATTATTTATTATTAATATTAAATTAGTTTATATAATAAATTATAATCTTCATATATTTTCCCGTTATATATATATATATATATATATATATATATATATATATATATAATCCTTCCATTATTTTTTTATTCAACTTTTACAATGAAAACATCCATTAAAGTAAAATGGACACTAACTTACATCACTTGATCTCATTTTCTGCTAGTTTTTTGTTGTTTTTCTATTTTTAGTATTTTAATATGGCGTAGATTGCTGTAGAAATTTCAATTCTCAATTGTAACAACCATGCTGAAGTGAAATTGCTCTATAAATTACCGTAGACCCTGCCAATTTACTATTTTTTGTGTGGACCTCCAGTAATGTTACATGGACCCCAGTTGAGAACTACTGCTGTATAATGTGTAGAAGTTTAACTTGCATGTCTTCATTTTATTTTTGTGAGAGATACCAGTATAATGGATGCTGGGAAGCAGTTTTTATTGTTATTTCCATCCAAAAATAATAATTGAAAAGTAAGCAGAAAAAAAAATCAATGTCTGATCACAAAATGTAAACAGCTGGATATTAAAAAAAATCATGCATGTCCAAACTCCTGTTTCAGGAGACAAATAAAACTGTAATTCACTATTTGCTTCCTAACTCTTATATTTATCTGACTCCATGCTGAGAACTAGTGTCAGAAATAATTAAGGTAGAGTTGTGACAGGTACTGATGCATATGCTATTTTGATTTATTTTCACACACATCATCATAATACTACAAGTTGGTATAATCTGGTTTAGACTTCCTGACTTTCATGGGGCATAAAATAATAAAACTGTCAAAGTTGATTTGGTTGTTTTATTTGTTTTATCAAGTAATGTGAGAAGAAATAAATATTTATTGTGTAAAATAAATACTTTTTCATCATTAAGATACAGACTTAATGATGAACCTGTGTGAGTGTGTGTTTTGGAGGGGGCTAACTTCTTTGTGTGTGTGCATATATATACCTATACACACACACACACACACACACTTTGCACTACAGAGTTACAGGCAGTGAGTTCGTGGGGGAGGGGTGCAGGGGAAGGGAAACATTTATTTTGGTAAGGGCCATCTTTGAATCTGTTGTTTGTGTTTTATTTTCTAAAATGTTTTGAACTTTTGTGTAGTGTTCAATACAACACACACAGATATATATATATATATATATATATATATATATATATATATATATATATATATAGGCAGCATATCTCCATTCAAGCATGCTTGGTTAAATAATCTAGACATATTATGTCTATTTATTTTTATTTTATTTCTCCCAAATTCCTAGATGAATTTCTTAGTGCTTTTACAAAACTGAGTAAGAAAGATGCCATAGTTTTGGTTATTTCTTTAACCCATGAAGATGATCCTGGATGAAATTGAAAGTACTTGGGAAAATAAAAGAAATAACCCAAACATCTTTCTTACTCAGTTTTGTAAAAGTATTAAAAAATTGTTCTGTGATTTTGAGAGGAGTAAAATAAAAATAAATGGACCTAATATGTCTAGATTATTCAACCAAATATGCTTGAATATATATATATATATATATATATATATATAAACAATAAAGTTCAAAATCACCTCATATGGGGAATAGCCTATTTCATCAGACGAAGATATTAGTCATCTGTTTTATCAACCCTGGTGTACACCAATTTTGTGGCAGAAATTTCCCCCCAAAGAAAATATGGAAAATTATAATGTTTACATTGGAATTTCCACAGGGAATAGAGACAGATATTTTATACCTTTAGGCACTCATTTTCTAACCCTTAACTAAAATACCAGACAGCTCTTTCAAAAGAATTTTGGGAATGGAAGGAGAAAAGTTTGAACCCACAGATAGTTTGGGAGATTTATAGATTCTGCACATACTCCGAATAGTCTTAGAGATAGGTGTGAGTTATGTTTAGAAGAAAAAAATTAGAATAATATATTACAATAATCAAAGTCAACTACTGAATCAGAGGAATGAATTAGTGTTAAAATGTCGACATAAAAACAAATTCAAATTTCTATAATATATGTTTAACTTAATTAACTATATTTCTATAATATTCATTCACCTCTAACTCTTCAAATATCGAAAGTATAATTCTAATTTCTATATTCCCCCTTCTATAACCTCTTTACTCTATATTAATTATAATTTATGAACTTTCCCTTACTCTAAGATCTTCCCAACTCTTTTCCCATTAATCCCTTCTATCTTTTATCTATATATTTTAAAGTTATTTGTAAAGCCATTTTTATTCCTCTTGTAATTTTATATTAATATTTCATTCTTCATATAACCCCAAATTAATGTCATAAGGTTAATATTCAGGTTTAATTTTATAAAACTTCTTCCTTTTAAAACAAATATCTTCCACCCTCTACTGACCTGTTTCATGCCTTTTGTCTGACTGAAACATTGAAATGGATAAATTCTATATTAGATTTTTAACTGTTGTTTTTTTGTTAAATTTCACAAACTCAATCCACACTGGGATTGATAAGACAGACAACTGATATCTTTGTTTGCTGAAATAGGCAATTCCTCACATGAGGTGATTTTAGATTTTATTGATTATATTGCTCTGTAATAATAAATACATTGAGCTCTTTTTGTGGATCAGTTTTAATAATACCTCCCACATAATGGTAAGACATTACCTAAATAAAGACATCATTGCCACTAATGTCTTACCAGTATATGTGGGGGGTATTTCTGTCAGAGCCTTTATGTGTGTGTGTGTGTGTATATATATATATATATATATATATATATATATATATATATATGTGCTTTCTTTGCTATCTCACTACAGGATTACTTACAGGTTGTGAGTTCAGGAAAGAAGGGAAGAAAATCTTTTTTTTTTTAATTATTTTATTTCTATAATGTTTTGTTCACTACAATACACACACACATATATATACATATACATATATAGATATACATATATATATAAGTAGATGATATCATAGATAGGGTGGAATAGGTCCATCATCTAACACAACTGAATTTTGATCTGAAATGTTCATGTATAATGTTTAGATGACTCATACTCATTATGGAATTAAGTGCAATGGTGAGAAAAAAAAGGTTATATTAAAAAATAAACATTTGTTGTATGAAATCAATGCTTTTTATTTTTCATCATTAGACTATAGACTTATAAATGTACCTAAATCCATTAATATAAATGACTGGGCAGGAAATACATATATAAATATAGGAAATACATATATAAATATAGTTGTTCAAGAAGTAAAAGAAAAAAAGTAAAAAGTGAAACTTTTAAAGAATGAAAGATAAATGAACCTCCTAACTTTGATGGAACCTCATTTTTTTTTTCTCTTTTCAACACTTTTTACATTCGGATCAAGGTTATTGATCTTACATACATTTGAGAAGATCCAGAGAATATATAGATAGCAAACAAAGAAATGGCCAGAAATGATCCTTGTGGATGAATGTTGAAGGGATCATTGATACTCAACAGCATCCATCCCACCTTTCTTTTTTCAATTCGCATCATCCTATGCAAAGCAGTACAGTTACTAAAATGCAAGGAGTTACCGTGTGTGGAGGAATTAGGAACAGAAACATTAGTAATGAGCAAAAAGAGAATAGAGTAATCAGGAAGGCAGTAGACATCGGTTGTCATTGAATTTAAATTTTTGCAGATTAAAGTTGGCTGGAAAGGAGTTCCACAAGCAAGAAGTGCAATAAAAGAAACTATTAGCATAGAATTTATGATTATATCTAGTCGGCTCAACTGTAAATTTATGATGAGATATCAATGCAAGTCTATTATTGCACTTAAATTCATAAAGTCTAGGTACCATAGTGAAGAACTCATCTGAACAATTACCATGAAAGTATTTATAAAAAGCAGAGAGACAGGCGACCTTACAGTGGGAAGCAAGTGACTGAAGCTGAGCTGTCAAATCGGGACCAATAATATTGCTGTCATATAATATTGAAAATATTATTATTATTATTATTCTTTTGCACTGTTATCATTTTTTATCTTCTTACATATGATTTTCAATTTTGCATTATGGATGCTCTCCATCAATGTGTATGACCTCAGACAGAGAGCAACTTTTGCAGAATATTTTGCTATACTTATCAATACAGATTTCTAAGATGATTAAATATTAGGCGATATTCCAATCCTCTAGTAAGATTTTGAGAAAATCAGCATAAATCCTAATATTGTTATTATTATCATAAAATCAATATCATAGTGTGCTTCATGCCAATAAATGGTATGAACATCCCCTAGAAACAGTCATAGAAAGCCATGAGGTCACTATTCTTTGGGACTTTACTATTCTTACTGACTAAAAGCTAATAGACCAAATATTGTATTTAAAGACAACAAACAGAAAAATGCCTCCTTATAAATATGGCAGTGACAACAGATAAAAATGTTAATGCATATAACAAAATAAGTAACTATAATGACCTTGAAATTGAAAAATATGTGGCTCCATAAAGCTACCATTATATCTATCTAAATAAAGAAACAACAAATTCTCTCAGTTCATCTGTGTGTCTGAAACCCCTCTAACTCGGGCCACACTTTCTCTACATAGACATATTATACCCTTTTGGAATCAGGATGATCCCAGGATTGAAAATCTGCCCTTCATCTGGTGCTTGAACATCCAGCATTGGGATTTGTGTGCAGATGTGGAGGGAATGGTTAAAAATGCAAATTTTAAAAGTTTTTAATTTATATTGAGTTTAAAGTAACACAGAAGCTTTGTGAATTTAAAATTTTTGTTTTAAATTCAATTTAAAATATCTCTAAACCTTTGTCAATTGAAGAAATCAGTTTTATTTCTTTAAAATGTCAAGGAATCACAGTGAAAGTGAGAGGTTTTGTGACAGGGGAAATTGAAGTTTCACAGAGTTTGAGATTTGAAGAACTCAATTTTCTGCCTAAATTGAACTTTTGGCCAGAATTGGGCTACTTATAGCCTGAATCAGAATTAAAGTAAGGTTTTGAAATTCCATGGAGTGAATTGAGGAATTCAAAGTTATTTCTTCAAAATTATTACTATTTCCTAAGCTGCACCAGTCGAATTGATTGCATTGTGCTAATACCCTTGGGAAAGGTATGAATCATCTTCTTCTCCCCCCTTCAGCTATGGGTAAATAGCAGGACATGAAAGATACATAATCGCCCAAGTGTGTATCATACATGGCATATAACTGACTGACTGAAGCTGGACCAGGGGTCCGTTTAATTTTGGGCCAGAAGCCCAATTAGCCCCTTGTAGGAGCTAACTTAAATGTCTGTACAGAGTGTGGCTTTTAAGCTAGTCTACAATAATAGCAGCTCTGGGTAAAGAGAAAAATATTAAGAAAACAAGAAACTCAAAAAGAATATTGTATGAACGTGCTCATCTACTCAGGAGAGTATTACTAAAATAAAGAAAATATAAACACTGGACATGTAAAATATCACTTTATATCAAAATTTGTGGAAACAGAATGCATATATTTAATTACTTACCTTAACCATGGTCTGAAGAAGAAATAATTGATTACTTTTTACATCCTTGACTTTCTATTTTGTTATTGCAAACATTAATCTTACATTAGTATTATTAGATGTATTAGTATTCAAATTTCTCATATAAAACATTATCAATTATTCTTCTTAATGATTAATTATATTTGGCAATATTTCCTCTAAAAAATGAGGTGTTAGCACCCATTAAGGTTCCAGCTATGGGCAAATAGCGAACAAAAATACAAAAATAAAACACGATGATAGTATAAAAATACCAATTTATAGCAAAATGACCAGCAATACATTTCATCTGTAGTTGAAGACATACAATTGCATTCAAAAATATTTAGATTTTGGCTATAGAGGTTTATATGCCACCAAACAAAATCAACCAAATCAAATCCTCTAAAAAAATTTGAATACTGTTACTTCTAATACTACAGATTGAATTGGAACTAATCTTGGTTTCACTAGTTTGGCAACTTTGATGGTTCAGGATGTGTACTCAAGTCTGGCAATCATTTAGATATGAACAAAAATATTTTCGTGAAAAATTGACACTTGAGGAAAATAAAGAAAAATTTATAAAGGTAAAGTTTATCATCAAAATTTTTTGCTAGTAGTCGAAAAGAAATATGGAAGAGCGTTCTGATATATTT
Organism: Acanthosepion esculentum; assembly: GCA_964036315.1. Classification (NCBI taxonomy): domain Eukaryota; kingdom Metazoa; phylum Mollusca; class Cephalopoda; order Sepiida; family Sepiidae; genus Acanthosepion; species Acanthosepion esculentum. The sequence goes on along the minus strand of OZ038482.1, from coordinate 102,823,565 downwards.
TTTTTTTTTTACTAATGTTTACCTAAGGCCAAAGAAACAGTCAAGGTAGAACTTTACTGAAGGAGGTTTCTGTATGAGTGAGAAGAATAAGAGTATTATTTTCCCAAGTTACATGTACTATCCTTTTTAAATTTTACTGCTGTTGGAAGCCTTCAATTGATGCGGTTTTTGTCAAAGTTGTGTGGAAAGACAACATTTTGATTATATCATGAGGAGGCTTAGCAAAGAGAGAAAAACTGCTAAGAGCCACATGAAATAGGAAATTATGGAGAGTCGTGGTCACATATGTCCTGAAGAGATAAAAGATATAAAAGAAGCATCTTGTGTTGGACAAAACTACCCTAAGCACAGCCTATCCTAAGTTCAATTTCCTTATCTCCTGTACTGAATTGATTATAACAGATCCATACACTGAGGTTTCTGAAGTATTTAGAGTTTATTAATTCCACATTCAGAATTTTTATGATTGATTCAAGGTAAGAGACATAACTGCTTTCATTCCAATTCCAGATCATTGTTTCTGTTTTGGAAATGTTTATCTTGAGTCCTACTTCTTGGAACACTTAGTTAACAATGTTGATTTTTTTTTCCTGGATCATTCTTATCTCAACTATGGATATCTATGTCATCAGCATAGTCCCCTCATCATTCATACACTGGCCTCTGCATGGAAAACAGGAACATTATTTTGTGTTAGTAGATTCGTTTGACATATGATATGGAATGTTTAAATGATCAGTGCCCATTTCTTCATGTCCGTACTTGTACTCAGAACAGATTAAACTGATTGGAACTCTCATTTTCTGCTTGTCATATTCCGGATGAGATTTGAAATAATTCAGTGTATGTGTCTTCACCAGACTTATACAATTTCATGGATTGATACAGTTCCTTTATCAGATCAAGGCATTCAGTGGAATCAGAGCTTGGAAGATGGTTTCTTATAGAAGATAAAAGGAAATATCTATTGGTGTCATCAACTGCTGTAAGAAATTGGTATTTTAGACCACTTATGCATTACTTTGTAAATAAAGTTAAAGTTATTTGTATATTGGTTCATATCTTGGATATTTGAATGCTTACATATTACCATCTATGTCTTTGTTAGACTTACCATTGGAAATTACTATATAAGACTACTTGTGATTTTATTTAGGTATATTCTCTCAAAAGTGCCATTCCATGGAACAGACATTCATATGCATAAGATGTAATGCACAACATGTTACAAAATATGAACACATATTACATTATGGTCAATGTACTGTTAAAATGGTCAGTTCCCTGTACCGCTCCAGTAAGTATCTGACTCTTCCAGCTATCGTCTACCTTCACATATCAGGTCAAAAATGGACATCCTGGGTATGACGATAAATTACATCTGCATAAGACGATAAACTATATCCAACAGCAAGGCCTCTGATCAGGAGGTTTTGAGGAGCATGGAACCACCTCTTATTTGCTGGTGTTCCCAGTTCCACCCTGACCCAGGGTGGTAGCACCTGTTAAGATCCCAGCTATGGGTAAATAGTTGACCCCAAACTTGCTTTTAATTTCCAAAAATACTTTGTAAAAACTTATTACCAGCAATAAATTTTTGAAGAAAAAAATTATTACCAGCAATACACTTTTGAAAAATAAAAAATATTACCAGCTATACATTTTTGAAAAAAATATTACCAGAAATAGATTTTTTGAAGGAAAAAATATTACCAGAAATAGACTTTTTGAAGGAAAAAAAATATTACCAGAAATAGATTTTTTGAAGGAAAAAATATTACCAGAAATAGATTTTTTTGAAGGAAAAAATATTACCAGAAATAGATTTTTGAAGGAAAAAATATTACCAGAAATAGATTTTTTGAAGAAAAAAATATTACTAGCAACACATTTTTAAAAAAAAATAAATTACCAGCAATAAAAATTTTGTTAACATTAAATAACCCATTGAGGTTGATATGTCGTAAACCAAACCAAACCAGGCCACAAATGGAGTACTGCTACTATATCTAGACTGGAGTGTTCCAGTCTTGTGGGTGATGAATTATTTTCCTCCCTACAACCCCTTTCCAACAGCTGAAACATTACTAGCATCTCAATACTCTATAGCTGTTTCCATGGAAAATGTTTTGACCAGTTAAATTCCTTAGTTCTATCAGTTGTAACCTTCTTAGCTAAGACTTACCATGCCATGTACACTGTAGCAAACCATCTTCATTCTTTTCATATCCCATTAGTGAGAAATAAGTTCCACACAGACAAATTATTTCCCCACAAACTGTTACATTGTGGAACCGACTCCTAAGAGGATGTTTCCCCAATCAATTCAGCCTTAACCCATTCAAGTCTAAGGTTAACCATTATCTTTCCCATATATCCTCATAAACTACAACTCTTACCTCTTTGTCTTTCTGCTCACAAAACAAACTCCTTCAGCAGCCCTCTACCTTAAGTGACTCTTGGGACTTGTATAAAGTGAACATTAGTAAAGATAAATAAATATGATTAATTCATCTCAGAATCTTAAAACAACTTTTAAAGCAGGAAGAAGACAAGTTTGAAAAAAGTTGTATATTTTTAAAAAGTATCTTTTTCTTGTAAAAAAAGGAAAATTGCTATGATTTCATTTAATGTTATCTCAGTGACATTATTTTTAGAATTGTATTCCTATGGGAAATGAATTGTCCCAAAGATGTTAACAGGGAAATGTATTTTTTTTTTTTTTTTTTTATCATGACTCGTATTCTGAATGCAGGTTTATTATCTTAGAATCTTTGACAGTATTAGTAACATTTTCAGAGTTTTGTAAAAAGTATCACAAAAAGGAAGTATTAATTGAAAGAATGAAAAATAACAATATAAATTAGCAAGAGGTGGCAATTCTACTTTTAAAGGATGAGTAGAAGTACTTTGCATAGCCCAGGTTTTTTTTTGTATTTGAAAAGAAAAAATTGACATTTACTTTTGAAATGAACTAATTAGAAGTTTTTGTACAAAATCTTCTCCTATTCAGTATTTTGATCAGCAGCCAACTGCATCCGTGGAAAGATTCTCTTTAATGTGGGATTCTTTTTCGTCCTCATTCAATCAGGAATTGTTTGTTTTTTTTCTTACTTCATCATTTTCATTCAAGCCTAAGTTTGCTACCCTCTTTCATTCTCTTTCTTAGACTTTTCTTGTTTCCAAATTTATTTACTTACTTTTTTACTCACCAACTCATATTCAGTTCAATTCTCTTTTTAAATTTTCATTGGCAATTTCTTGATCCGTTTCTATTGTCTACTTTTAGATATAATTGTCATAAAAACAGACATGTTAAAATCAAGAAAGAATAACACATTTTTTAAAAAATATTCTTTCTTGCTCTTTGATTTTAATATGTTCATTTTTATTGCAATTATTAGATTTTCTATCCCTAGTAAAATACATTTAGATATTTTCAGAGAGAAGAAAAAGTAGTCAATGATTTTTGGAGTCATTTTATGAGATTCAACATTTAGATATTTTCAGAGAGAAGAAAAAGTAGTCAATGATGTTTGGAGTCATTTTATGAGATTCAACCAGTGAGTAGGGCAGGTAAAATTTCTAACAAGTTGTATAATAGATCATGGTCGTGGACAACATTGTTATTATTATAATAATAATTATTATTATTAACTAGCAGTACCCATAAAAACTTCATGATTTTTCTACTAGAATTTTCTGTTGAATGATAATTTTTAAATTAAGGATTGAATAAGCTCCTTGCAAGGAGCTTATTCAGTTATTAACTTAAAAATTATAACTCATCAGAAAATACCATGGAATTTCCCCTAGTGCATCATTAAATATTTAGACAAACAAAATATTTCAATAAAAGTTATCAGTATACTATATATACTTGTGTATATGTTGACATCTTGTATAGTGCAACTCCTAAATATTTTTGCATGTATTTTAATCCCTCTAGAAAAATTACCTGTGTATAATGCAACCCACTACTTTTTGTGTAAAAGAAAAATTCATCATAAAAATTTGAATTATACTCAAGTGTGTATGGTAAATGCAGGTCATTATTTAAACAAGAGGGTAAAAATGAAAAGAGTAAGAATTGTCAATGTTTTCCCTTTCATTGAAGCAGACGTTAAATGCATTAGAGCCATATTGCCTCCTCTATCTTCCCTTTTTTTTTCTTTATTTCTTCTTCTTATTATTTAAATAAAATCAAACACTGTATTTAATATCTTTTTCTTCCCTCTTTCCTCACAATCAAAGCTGAATGGATCATTATTTATCTGAGGTAACAGCAAGGCAGAACCGCAGATTAAAGATATCAAAATCAAACAAGTATGAAAGTTTAAATATTTCAGAAGCATTTTAACAGATGATGGAAAATGTAACACTGAAATCTGAAGGAGCACTGGAATAGCAAAAGATGCCTTCCAAAAAGTAAGCAAAGTATTAAGAGACAAGAAAATTTCATTAGAAAAATAGAAAGGAGTGCTGAACTGCTATGTAATATCAATCCTCTGATATGACAGTGAATGCTGGACAACTTCCTCACAGATGAAGAGAATACTTGAGGCAATAGAAATGTTGTTCTACAAAAGGATATTGAGAATACCATGGGTGGAGCATGTAAACAATGAGAAGGTTTTAAGGAAATGGAATGAAAAAAAAAAGACATTTGTTTTTAGAATCAAAAAGATATAATTAAAATTTCTAGGACACAAAATGAGGAAAAAGGGCTTGGAGAATTTGTTACAGGGCATATTGAAAGTAAGAGGGGCAGAGGAAAACAGTAAGAAACTTACTTTTAGATGGAGGGTGGAACAGTGAGTGGGAGGGATGGTAGGAAGACAAACATTACTAATTGTTACAAAGTACAGGAAATTGTGGAGGGCCATGATTACACATATCCTGAAGAGACACAGCACAGAGAAGAAGAAAAATCACAAAAGGATAATATATGTGTTAACTTTACTAATAGAGGAAGAAGCAGAATCATAATCTGATGCTCCAAATTGTGTAACAAATTTAAGAAAATGAGGAATAAGCGAATAAATCAGCAAGGTAAAAAAAAAATGGGAAAAAGTAACAGTTGTATTTAAGATGCAGATAAAATATATCACGGACAAAAATATTTTGGAAATCGTGATAAAGAGGAAACTTGCAAAAAGATCACTCCAGGAAATACTTAACGCCTGCCGTCATGCTCTATTCTTGGTTTGATCCGACAAGAGACAGATGGAACTAAGAAATGTAACTTATTCGGGCATCTGTCATAATATTAGTGATATTATAGTAAAAGGTTAGCAACTTAAGGTTTGTGGGATAAGGGTTGCATGGTGGAGAATAATTCACCACCCATAAGGCCAAATAGGCACTTTTGAACTATGTCATTGCTGGACAGTGAGAATTAGACAAGAGTCAGAACGGACCAAGAAAGGAGTATTACTGTCATATCTGGACTGGTGCTACCCAATCCTCACTCTCCAGCCTTGTCATAGTTCAAAAGTGCTTACATGTCCTTGTCGGGGATGAATTATTCTTCACCCTGTAATCCTTACCTGACAGACAAAACTTTGCCAACATTTCACTACTATATCGCTATTACTATAGCAGATGTTCGGAGAAGTTATATTCCTTATTTCCATCAGCTCATACCTTCACACCTAGAACCTGTCATGTTCATAATGGCAAACCATTCCTTTCATGTTCCTTTGATAAAAAGTAGGTTCCCATCAAACAGCTTCTTTCCCAGAACTGTTACTTTGTGGAACAAACTCCTGAGAGAATGCCCCCTTGTCAACTACAATCTTGGTCTCTTTTAAGTACTGGATTAACCAATATCTATCCTACTCATTCTCAGAATACTCTCTTACTTCCCCTAACCTTACAATCTCACTCAGTAAGTTTCTACTTTGAGTGACCATTGGGCCTTGTTTTTGGTGAACTAACAATGAAAAAAAGATCCTCTCATCATCACCGTCAGGGCAAATACATCAGAAATTACAAAACCCAGAAAAACTGCAGTGCCACCGCTGTGGAGAAAAAAAAAATTGGTAAATCCTATAATCACTGACTCTAACAAGTTGTCCCAAAAAGAAGGCATGATAGGGATGGAAATAGACATACACTGAGAACTGTGCAAACAAATTGGATTCAACCATGTAAACAAAGGGTATCAATACAAATCAAAAACTGTCCTGGGGAACAAAAATCATGATATAGTTTGGGGTTTCAATATCCATTCTGACCATCCCATCCAAATAGGTTTTCTTTTTTCGGATTATCCTATCAGATCAGGCAAGTATATGTACCAATGGATCATAGAGTGAACATGAAGATAAGTCAGAAATTAAAGAAATACTAGGACCTTGCCTAAGAGCTGAGAAAGATATATAGAATATGACAGTTAGAATCATGTTTAAAATGAATTGTGGAACCATGCCAAAAATATTGGATTCAAGAATGAGTTAGAAATCTAAAGAAGGATTGAGACTGTACAGACCAGGGATTTTGCTGGGACCTGCAAAGATACTGAGGAAAGTGCTGGAGCTTTGGATAGGGGAATTGTTGTTATTCACTTCTCAGTGATGACCACAAGACATTCAGGCATAAACATTCAAAGGCATTAATAATAATAATAATAATTCTGCTTTTTTTTCACCATCAGTCTGTGGACTGATTGATAGTGTTAGACATATATGTATAGAGAGAGAAGCAAGCATTTATAATGTCAGTTCCAATACTTTATTAGTTCTAACTTAAATAAATAGTTATTTTCACATCATAAATTTTGTGTAATTTTTGTTACAATGTAAAGTTGTTTATAACAATTGGTTCCAATTCTTTCAACCTTTGTTTAATGTTATCAGACTCAGAGTGGCATATTGTCATTTTGTTATCTAAAAGACCTTATCTCAAAGTAATCACAGTAATTGGCTTTCTCCACATTTTCTTGATGAGGAAAATTAGAAAAAGTGATTTTTCATAATGCTTGATCACTGAGGAAACCAGTTGAGGTAAAAATAATTTTCAAAACTGTCTTATACTTCCCATTCTTATTACATTCGAACTAATGTCTTCATCATTGTTGTTACTATCAGAATGTTTTCACTGTTGTGACCTTTGGTCTTCTTTAGATGTCTGTCAATGTGGGTAACCTTCAAGATATTTCAAACTGAACCCATTATTTAATTTATGAGAGATCGTGCTCATCTGAATGAGAACACTCAGCCCTATAGATTAAATAAAAGGTTGAGTTTGAAATGCCTTGAAAGTTATTCAGATTGATGGACATCTGAAGAAGGCCAGAGTGTACAAGTGTTGAAACATTGTGATAGTAACACAAAATGAGGACATTAGTCAGACTGTTATAATGATAAACTCTAAGGACAGAAATCCAGAAAAATTTTCTATTCTGTTGGGTTCTCAACCAAATTCTCTCTCCCTTTCTCTCTCACACACAAGAAGCTAATTACAACAAAACACACTGAGTTTCATTTTCATCTCCCTACTCTATAGTACCAGAAAACTCCCAGTGGAGTATAAAGCTACTGCCTCACCATACTAGAAGTGTTATAGTTTCTGTCACAAATAGGTCTTTCATGAAACTGAGCTGCCCTTCTCCTAAACTGGTTGCCACTTGAGGCTAGAGAATCCAGTCTGCACTGTTATTTAACCTATAGCTAGAGGAAGAATTGATGGATTCATAATTTTCCTTTCCCAAAAGCACTTCATTAAAAGTGAATGCAACAAACTATCCCAGAATTTGAACTCATTTTTGTGCTGATATTCATTATACTTCCTGCACATACATTTCCATAGAATCATAAATATTGAACTATTTTTCATATTTAACTTTCTTTTTCTATAAAGACCTCTCCACTTTTCTGTAGCCTTGGATATTAGTGATGAATTTTTAAAGTTTATATTCACAATGAGAGTCATGGTAGAAAAAGTATTATTAAATATTTAATGATACTTTTAAGCCTTTTGGCATTTGGAAATAATTGTTTGTTCTTGATAGCTTTTAGATTATTCATCCTGGCCCTTTGTTCATTTTGATTTTTCTGTGCATTTGGGGAATATAAGCTAAACTTATTAAAGGACAAACTGAAAAGCCTCCAGTATTGAGTCACTATTTGTCAAGAGCTTATAACTAAATAATTGAGAAATAAGATCACTATAATCTTTGTGAGAAATGTAAAATACTTTGAATAAAGTATAGCTCTCTGTTAGAATATACCAGCTCTAGCTCGTGGCAGCTTTCATTAAACAATCAATAAAGAATTAAATTTACTCACTTTACTTATACAGTGCTGTATGATTATGAAAGGAGATACTGGACAATGTTGTCAACTGAGTGGAAATTGGTGTCATTTTTGAAAACTTGGTTTCTAAAGACAATATTGAGAAGAGATATTCTTTTTCACTTGTTCTTGTTTTAAGCTTTTGCTCAGAAGAGATGACTAATATATAAAACATATCAATTGGAATCTCGTGAGAAAATGAAGAATTTAAAATGCAAATAGCATAAATTAGTTATCTTTTCCTCTTTCTTTTTTTTATTTCTCCTTCTGCTATTTCTGTTGAACCTTTTTTCTTCTCTTTCTTTCCTTTGAATTCTTTATACTTTCTCTTTTTTCTTCTCTATCTTTCCTTTGAATTCTTTATATTTTCTCTTTTTTCTTCTCTATCTTTCCTTTGAATTCTTTATACTTTCTCTTTTTTCTTCTCTATCATTCCTTTGAATTCTTTATATTTTCTCTTTTTTCTTCTCTATCTTTCCTTTGAATTCTTTATACTTTCTCTTTTTTCTTCTCTATCTTTCCTTTGAATTCTTTATACTTTCTCTTTTTTCTTCTCTATCTTTCCTTTGAATTCTTTATACTTTCTCTTTTTTCTTCTCTATCTTTCCTTTGAATTCTTTATACTTTCTCTTTTTTCTTCTCTATCTTTCCTTTGAATTCTTTATACATTCTCTTTTTTCTTCTCTATCTTTCCTTTGAATTATACTTTCTTTTTTCTTCTTCATTTAAATCCTATACTTTTTAATCTTCTTTTTTTACTTACACTCTTCTTTTCTCTTCATTATTTTATATCTTATTTAAAATTCTCTCTGAGGTTTTTAAATATTATTTTTTATAATTTATTTCTTTTAACTCTTCATTTTCTTTCCTTCTTTTAAATTCTTTCCTCATTCTATGATTTCTTTTTATAAGCACCTTCCTTCTACTTTTGCATTTCCTTTTTCTTTCATTTTTGTATTTTTCAGCAGTCTTTCATTCATTTATCATTCTCCTGTCTTCCTTCACATTTCCCTTTTTTCTTAGTGTTTTTTTTCCTTTTTTTAAACACTTTTTGCATTTCAACTTTTTCTTATTTTGTTTTCATTATTATTTTTTATTTTCCTTCTTTCATGTGTGTCTCTGCTGTAATTTTAAACAAGTAAACTTTCCTTCATCCAGCAATTATTTACTTTTGGTTGGATGTAACTAATAATTTTCAGACACTTCTTGCATCTAAAAGACTTACTTTGTAAAGACTTTGGAATCAGGATATATACTCTCAAAATAAAATTATTCAGAAGATCTCGACCTATGTTATAATTATCTCTCAAGGAATTGTTCATATTGATGTTTTTCAATTTAATGATTACATTCTGTTCAGATGTACAATTATTGAAACTCAACTAAAAAAAAAAAGCACAAGTAAATATATAAATTAAATTCTGTTTTTACTATAAAGGAAACTATTTACAGCGGCAAAGAAATAATCATTTTATTGACTGCACTATTCTGCATCTGTGGAAAGATGCATATATATATATATAAACACATACATGAGTAAATATGCAAAATTAGAGAGAACAAAAGCATACACAGACACACATACATATGTTTTGTAGCTCTTTAATTTTTGTGTGCTTATGGCCATATCATGTTGAAATACAGGTTCCCCTCTGATCACCAAAGTTCATCAATCTCGAGCCTAATCAGTACCTAGAGGGGTCACTGTTTGGGAATACAAGGTGCTGTAAGTTTGAATGTGTGACTGTAGTGGATAACATCTCAGAATTGGAAATGGTTGAGCCAAGTTGTAATTCCAGTTGAGTTTGTTATATTCATTTACATGCAAATACCCTTGGAAAAGGTATGAACCCACCTCTTTTCCTCCCAACTATGGGTTAATTAGTAGGACATGTATCAGTTAATTATTATTTTCTCCCAAAAATTTCTTACAATCTAAAAATATTTTCTGGCTTTAAATAACCAGCAAAAGGTTGATAAGTCATCAAAAACAAATCAAGCAATCAATAATAATTTTTTGTGTAGTTATAGAATTGTACATCATCAAAAATTTTATATAAGTTTGTGTGATATATATATATATATTAATGGCTGGACACTCATATCCAATATCCCTGTCTGCTAGAGTGGCTAGCCAATCCCTGTTGCAGACACCTGCTCAGTCACATTTGTGTTTGTTCAAGACCCACAGAGCCTACATGTGTTTTATACTGCAACTATACTGAGTTTCTGGGAGAGTGCATTATTTGGTGTGATCAGCAGTTTGAACACAGCATGCTCAAGCCTTTGGTCATGATGTCTTGTAACTTTGTGTTAGCACAGCCATTGGCAGATCACAAATAGTCTTGTCTACCCAAGTTCACTCACAAGGCTGTGGTGTGGTTTTCAGACATTTTCCAAAGGTGCTGCATGCTCAGATTGCCTTACCCAGGCCGATAATATTAAGAAGTCACCTTCAATACAAATTGACTATAGTGAGCTTTGAACCCAGGTCTCATGGTCAGAAAGCAAACATTCTCACCACTCTCTCATGTGCCCAATATATATAGATATATAAACCAATTAAATATAAAATATAATATTGTGCTCAGTGAGTGTTAGGAGTAAAAACACAATGCTTAATGTAAAAGAAGAGACATAAGATTGTTATCACATGGTTTCAGCTTTTGTGTCCCCTGGCCTTCATCAGATGTATGACAATCCGGGTAATCTACAAGGAATTTTGAACTGAACCCTTTATTTAATCTATAAGACTGTTCTTGTTTCACTGCCCATAGCTAAGAATATTTCATCGAGTTCTTATTTTTAGTACTGCTCAGTTTTTGCTTGCTCCATTTCCACTGAACCTAAGTATACACTGACCAGCCCAGGGTTATATGAGACAAAACTTAGTGGATTATTAAGGCATTGGTTTGTGAATTTGGGGATATGGTGAGTTCAATGGTGAAATCAATAACAACTGGCCTAGATTAAGAAGTCCTACTGAACAAAAATTGTACCACCCGACAGAAATCTAACCTGTATCCCTTTTTTCATCAGGAAAACCAATTCTGTAGCCGAAACATGTTGCCTCCAATCTGGCCATAGGAGGCCATCAAGATAGAGCAAAGTTTAAATTACCTATTTAAAGAATGCTTATCTCTCATTTGGACTTCTACAAATATATATCTGCTACATTCAGTTCTGTACCTGAAACTTAAACAGTAATTTACTAAATGGTTTATTTAATCAAACATAATTTTTTTTATGTTTTTATATATATATATATATATATATACACACACACACACACTCTAAAAACTTTTATACGTATTTTATCTTTCTGATGATTAAATTTATGTTGTAGTATACCTATGGACGATAATGGGTATGTCCCCATTAACATAAATACAGTAGTAAATACTGTATGTTGGTCTGCAGTTGGAGATTCATTGTGGAATTCCCTTGACTACTTTTTCTATGCACTGCTGGCAAATCTTATATGTGTTGTTCTTGTTCTAAGTATTATTGTTCATTACCAACCTTCGTGCGATTATTCTATTCAGTAACCTTCCCTAGGTTACGACAACTTATGATGCTCAATTTTCTATATATGTAGGTGCATATATATATATATATATATATATATATATATACACACCTATATGTAGGTGCATGCATTTGTGTTTATGAAAGAATATGAATCAAGTTGAGAAAAAAAAAAGTTCTTTATACTTGGACACATCAAATGCCAGAAAGTAATTTAAAGTTTAATGTCCTTTCATCTTCACAATTCCTTTCAATTTATAATTATAACTAACATTTTTGTTTATATTTTGTCCCCTACTCCAATATATATGATAAAAATATAGTTTTAAAATATGCTATATTAATGGGTAACAATGTTTAATATCAGAGATAGAGTGTGTGTCAGTGGGACTAATTTCTAAATCAACAATTATCAACTTATCTCAATATACTGAGAAGTCAAAAACTAAAATAAATACTTTGTAAAATAGTACCAAGAAAAATGCAAATATTTACACTATAACTGATAATCCAATATACTTTAGACAAAACCAATGCTCTAAACTATAATCAACCCTTGAAAAAAAATCTAAATAAATAAACAAATTAATAAACTATGAATGCACACATAAACACAAGTAAATTTAATAATAATAATAATCATGTGAGCAACAATGAGATCTTAGAGAGGTTGCAAATATACTTAATATCAGGAAGAGGCAGCTGAGGTTTCTGGGACACATAATGAGGAAGGAAGTCCTAGAGAATCTGAGACTCATGGGTCAAATTGAGGGAAAGAGAGACAAGGAAAAACAACGCGTGACACACCTGGCAGACTTAAGCAAGTGAATGACAGACTGTGGTCTGGAGGAGGAAGTGGAGGGAGAGAACTTGTTGAGAGCTACAAGGGATAGGAGGTGGTGGAGAGTCATGATTGCCTACGTCCTGAAAGGACATGGCACATAAAAAGAAAGAAGAATTGACAACAAATAATCAAGTAATCAATAATGAGTAAAAAAAGTTAACAAACAATACTATAAAACAACTAAAAAATAACTGCATTTGAATCTACAGTTATTTCTACTCAGTAGCCTCAAGAATAATTTGTAACAGAACTGTAACTACATAATAACCACTAGACTAATACAATAGACTTTCCAGTCAAATTTGATCTTTAAAAATTTAAATGCAATTTGTTATTTTCTGTCTTCTTAATTGCTGTTCTTTTATTGTTCTCTCTCCTTAATAATGTTTTTCTTTTTCTAATACACCTTCACACTCAGTAAGCCCCTGAATCTTAGTGGCTTTATTGCCTTACTTGGAGTGAAATGATTAAAATATAAGTATATATCTTATATATAAAGTACAGTGTATGTGTGTGTGCTTGCGCGTGTATGTGTCCTCTGCTCCCACTGGTCCAATTTCAATGACTAATAGCTCATTCAAAAGCCCTAGAAAAGACAGGTGCAGGGAGCAATTTTTGTTGAGCTCAGATTCATGGTTGCTAGATTACGCAAGGTTAAAAATATATATTAATATATTATACTAGCCATTATCGTTGCTTTCATTGTTCAAGGGGAGTAATTCTTATTTTCCTTTTGTATCCAAAATTGCGTCTAGCTTAAAATTTTAAGCTAGCTTAAAAGCTCCCGTATTAGGCAGCATCTAAGCTAGCTCCTGTGGATGACTATTCGTTTGGTCTTCATCACAATAGCTAGGGAGGAGTAGATGCGATAGGCATCAATAAACTACAGAAGAACTCAAAATTGATCACTGCATTTAAGTATTAAATTAATGTTTAAGCTTACCTTTTAAAAGTTCAATGATGATTCTTTTGCTGCCACTTGATTTAAAGACAATTTGATGTATGTAGATCCTTATTTCCCATACAAACAATTATTTTTATTCATGAGTGACAGAACAGGGGACAGTTTATAAGATAAAATAGTGTAAAGATGAGAAAATAGAAATTAGAATTAGTTATACATTCAAGATTTGAGGAGTTAGAGAAACATAGTAGCTAATTAAGTAAAATCTATATTATGGAATCTATATGAATACTTGCGAAATTGGAGCTCAATTCTCCCATAAATTCTGAGATTTAAAAAAAACAGCTCTACTTTATAGTAATTTGTATTTACTCAACACCTCACGAGGTCTGGTTGAGACACAAGGTCAGTTTGATGGGGACAATAGTCCGAATAATGTAAATAGTGTACATAATACTTCATTTCAGAAATATAGACAGATCCTTCTTTACTGTTCTTTTATTCGGGGATTTTTTTGATTTTCATATCAAAAATAGTTCTGTTTAGAAATATTGTTTTATATAGTGCAGAAAAGTGTTAGAAATTTGCATTTTACTTTGCCTTCAACAGGTTGGCATCCCTTTGTAAAAATTTCCTTAACTATAGCAAGTCAATTTATGAATGAAATTTTCATTTAAAATTTTTGTTTCAAAGATTTCAAGTACTGAATATACCTTACTTTGCAAAGTGATAGCGAGTAGGCAAAGCCTGCTGGTATAATATAAAATTTGTATGTATGTGTAATATATATATATATAATTTCAACAGTAAGAACATTATTTGAGTCTGATGAAGTATTTTTGAAGAATGAAGTGTGTTACAAAGAATTGTTCCATTTTGTCATTTAATTACCTGCTATTTGTCTGATATATAAAGTCGATATATCATATTTCCTCCAGACTTGTACCCAATAAATATCTGTGAATAATTTGGTTAATATTTCAATGTTTGTTCTTATGTTCTAAAAGTAAGTAAGTGAATGAATAACAAAACATTAACAAAATTATTTCTGTCTTTGTTATTTGTTAATCAAATATTGATAACTTATAAGTTCTTCTGAGTTTCTTTAATTGATTATAGTTGAGAATTGTTTGATGAACTGGCTTTCAAAAGAATACATGCAATGACATTGTTAGAACAAAATCAAATACACTTTGCATGCATTAAGTCGTGTCAGAAAGGCTTCTGCCTGATAAAAGATTTCCATCTCTCCCCCATCAGTATTAGTTCCACCAGCTATGATCTTCAGAGTTTTAAAAGCAATGTCAATCACAATCTTATCTTCCTGAATCCTGTTTTTTTTTTTATTGTCCTTTCTCCTCATTAAAGTATTCTCATTCTTTTTCACTCCTAGTAACCTCTTGTGTCTGAGTGGCATTATTGCCTTACTTGGGGTGAAATGATTAAAAAGAAAAAAAATAGTAATATAGGGCCATGGCCATAGCTACACCACACTGGGTGTTGCAGCTATGGTTTCTGAGGAGTAAAGGTGTGGCGTTGCCAGCCCTGTACCCAACATTTTGACTTTATAGTTCTCCTTTTTTATAGACTGTGAATCAAGGATAGAAAATCATATTGTAGCAAAAACAGATAGAATCATACCTTTTTCAATGATATTTTTTGCAGAAATGTGCTCAATGAACTTGACTAGTATTTGAACTCTGCATACCAGTTACACTTTTGGTGCTGATAACCACAATGCTACACATAAATCCAGCATAAAGTTTAGCAAGAATATCATACTATGGAAGATTTTTTTTTCATTATCATAAATAAAGGTGTTAACTAAAACTAAACAAAAAAAATGTGATTTATCAAATTTCTTTTACATGAAAATATTAGATCTGTTTTTTTTCTTTGTATTTGGATGTGATGATAAAAATCTCCAACAAATATTGAAATAAACTATTACTTTTAACCAAAATTAACTTTAAAGAGAACTTTTTTGTTACAAAAAACAATTTCCTTAGAAACAATAAATGATTTTTATTGACAAGATGCTAATATACTGGATGACAATGTTAAAATCTTTGGCAGATTCCATTAAAATTTCTAATTGCATAACCTTTTAACTAAGAATCTCGTAATTTTCATATCTACTTTTTTTATTATAATGTTCACACGATTATTTGTTTCTTTGAATTAACATTTTTTTCTTTTAAGAGAAAAAAAGGGTGCGATGGATAAATTGTCATCTAAATTACACAAAAATAAAAATAACACTGCCATCTCATTTTAACAGATATATTTACCAAAATTACACAAACATATTTTGAAATGCTAAAGAATAAATTTATTCAATAAAATCACCATTGGCTTCAACCACGGCCTCCAGATAGGGTGCGATGGATAAATTGTCATCGGAATTACACAAAAATGAAAATAACACTGACATCTCATTTTAACAGATATATTTACCAAAATTACACAAACATATTTTGAAATGCTAAAGAATAAATTTATTCAATAAAATCACCATTGGCTTCAACCATGGCCTACCGACGACTTTGGAATCTCTTGCATCTCTTCTGGATGGGTTCCATGTTCAAGCTAGTGAATGCTGCCATAATCCTTGCCTTCAGTTCATCTTTGGTGTTACAAGTTTTGTTGGTCTCTCACTCAACTGCACCTAGCAAAGAGGGTGGGGGTGTAGTCTGGGTAGTTAGGTGGCCAGATGTAAAGAGTGATTTAGGCACAGAAATTGTCTGATTTCTGGGTTCTCTTGCTTGTGTGGCATGGTGCAGAGTCCTGTTGCCAGATATAGGATCTTCCAGTAGCCACCCTCTTGACCCAGGGCAGCATTACCTCCTCAAGGCACTTGATATAGACCTCTGTGTTGAGTCTGAGGTCCTCACCAACAAATTTGGTAGTTATTTTCTTATCAGAATGATCAGAGTGAGTTTTCTGAGCTGCGGTATCTTTGTAATCACCATTAGACTCCTCCAAATCTTTCCAAATCCTCTGCACTGTCCTCAGATTGACACCCAAACATTCTGAATGTTCTTATTGGAGCTTCCTGTGTGAATGCCATGCAGTACAGTATACCGTTCCCAAATTTCTGGCAGAGTGAATTGTGTCATGGTGCTATTTTTCTTACAGATGGTGCCCAACTGACCCTACTATACTGTACAGTCAACAAAGTTAAAAACAAATTGAATGCATGTGCAAAATCAAAAATATAAAATGGCGACAATTTACCTATTGCTCCTCTGTATAATTTTACAAGGGAAACTTTTAAAAAATTACAAAACAATAGTAAAAGAAAACACTTTCTGGTCTTTCTGATAAGATAGTTTAATTTATTGCCCCTACCCAATTTATATCCTAAAAAATCTCAGTGAATTTTCCATATACACAGTTTTGTCTTTCATTCTGACCTGAAGATGCTGAACCTAACACATGTTGACAAAACGTGTTTTCACTTAAAGCAGTTTTTCCACTTTGTTCTGTCATCTCCACAACAATTGTAAATTGTAAATATTGCATATTTTATGACCTTTCTCACTTTTGAGCTATGAATAACATTCAAATTAAATTGTTGTGTAAAATTGATTAAAAATCTGCCATATAAAAAAAAAAAATATGCCATGTTTTTGACAATATAAAAATGCTAAATGTCAGGAAATGTTCCTTGAATTTTATTTTTTATTTTCCATCTCACAAACTATTTTTAGAGTTTAATAGGATATATACTTATAACACCTAAATACCTGTTGTATTTCAGAAAAATGTTGGGGGACAAGAAATAGAATAGTATAGATGTTAAGCATGTGTGTGTGTTACAAATGCAGAAAGTGGGATTGGTGTGTCAAGTGTAGATTCCAGCCAGGGCTATTGTAATTACTATCACATAAACACTCTTGGAAAAGTACAAGCTCTGGCAGAAATATCTCCCACATATACCACCTATATAATGATAAGACATTAGTGACAATGATGTCTTCATCTAGCTAATGCCTTATCATGTGGGAGGTATTTCTGGGAGGGAGAGTTATTTCTGCTGCTCCCTGTATGAATCCTATCTCTTTTCCACCTAGTTCAAGGTAGAGTGAGCTCTATAGCTTAGGGTGAAAACATCTCTGAATTCAAAACAGGTTTGGTATAAAGAAAGCATCTTCTCCTGGTAAATACTTGCTATAGAAACCAAAGAAGTAATACCTGGCTTGGTGAGGTTGTGTCTTTACACACTAAAGCAGAGTTTACAGGGTAGCATACAACAATGTCGTTTATAAATGAGAAGTTTTCTCGTGTTGCAAATGAGCCGCAAGAGAGACAAAAATAATAAATCAAGAAATATTAATTATTTATTCTCTTTTTCTTGATTGTTATATTTCCAATATTTTAGAAATTTTTAACTTTTTTTCAGGTGCCTGTTGTATTTTGTGGGGTCACATCATACCAGCAGGAATAGCCTCGTGTTCACAGGAATAGAAACATATACAAAAAATAACACTAAAAGCATGTTAAATTGTAAATTAAAATAATACAATTTATTTTTGTGTACTGATGTGTGTGTGTGTGTGTGTATTTTTGGTTACAAGTGTTTTAAGGTTGTATGTGATAAAAGGAGGAAGTCACATCATATTATAACAAGCAACGAGCCGGGGAGAGGACATGAACATCTTGACTTTCCAATGGTCGGGGGTGGAGAGAATGAATTCAGTGTCTTTTAGCAGAAAGTCTGTTTTCAGGCAGGAAATGTTTCTGTTGAATTCTGGTAGAACTTTTATTTTTATTTTTGGTTTAATTTTATTTATTTTAAACAAAGTTTTAATGTTATATATTTTATTTTATTTTATTTATGATATTCATTACTATTATTAGTTTGTATTTTTATTTGTAATTATCATTAATAATAATAATAATGTCCCTACAATTTTGTAAGATTCTGGGAATTTCGAACTGATCCCTTTATTCAATCCATGGGAGTTGCTTGAATTTCTTAGTCTGTGCACGGAGAGATCATATATTAGTTAATTCTTACTTAACCTGACCAGGAAACAGAAAGTGTTTTTAAATTTTTATTTTATTTTAATTTTTCAAAAATTTCCCTTGTAAAACTATTACTTCGCTTAAAAGAAAAAAATGCTGATTCAAAAAAAAAAAAAACAATAAAATAATTATTTGACCATTGTTGTCGTTGTCAGCTTGATCTCGTATCCAAGAATTTAATTTCTCTTTGCTAATCACTTCCTTTATGATGATGGCATTGGTGACTAAACTCGCTACCAATGTGCCGGTTCAGGACTAAAAGCTTCCAGTTTCACCAAACCCTTCTCCCATCATCCATTCCCTATCACTGTTTGTTTTTGCAAGAGTTGGTTTGAGGTGAAAGAAAATCAAAGTAGAAGAAAGTGCCAGTTTGTTTAAGGAGTTAAGGTGAACTTTGACTTGCCAGAAAGTGACCTGTACACTTGAATTCATGACCTTCCTCTTCGGCACATATGGAATGAGACATGCAGAATCCAGTTATGAAACAGAAACAGACTGCTGCTGACTCTGTTATAATTTTGAGTGGCGCCTTCTGTAGCATGTCCATCATGCGTAGCCCACATTATCTGTCGGTTCAACCATTGAGCTCTGTTGTAATTGTCATCTGCTTGTTCCACTGTTGGGATTTTTGGGGCTGGTTGTGCTTAATCTGTGCCTTTGTCTTTGACCTCGCTTCCAAGGATTGTCCTACCGGGAATTATAATAAACAATTAAGTAATCATGTGACCATTATAATAAACAATTAAATAATCATGTGGCCATTATAATAAACAAATAATCCTAGTAATAACATTTTTGCTTATTCTACTAAACCAGAGTATATGCATTCCGCATCCTGACCTTGGAATTGAACACATACCAACCAAGTCAACTGCATACACTCAACCAATGCTTATATCCACTAGATCAGAATTTGGATACTTGAACCAAATTTCTGTTGTGAATAAGAGATTCTTTATATGGTGCTCAATTCTATGCTAGATCTACTGAGGAGGTTATCAGAGCCATATACAGTGCTGTTTGATAAAAGTGACTCACCTTATCCTTTGAATTTAGCTCAACTTTCATTTCATCGGAGAAGAGAACATTCTTCCAGTCTTCTACGGTGAACTTTTTGTAATAGTGAGCCCGATCAAGTCTCTTGGCTTTGTTGGCTTTGCTTATTAGTGGCTTAAACCTTTGTGTACAAGATTTGTAGCCTTGTTCTAGCATCCACCAATGGACTGTTGAAGAGGCAAGACTAACACCTTGCTCTTCGCTTAGACTGGCTGCAATTTCTTGGCTATATAGTCTTATTCTTCGCAACTTCTCTCTTGATTGCCCTGCCAGTTCTATCATCAATCTTTTTCTTTCGTCCCCTTGTTTCCTTCCTTGGAGCAGGAGTGGCATCATTATGTGCCCTAAGCACTCAAGAGACAGTTGATTGTGAGGTTATAGCAATTTCTGCAATTTCTCTCAAAGACTTGCCTGCTTTTGAGAGGGCAATAATAGACGCCTTAAGTGGTTCTGATGCGTGTTTGTACCCTTTCATCTGGTTAGTGACTTGAGTGGCTATTTCAAGCTGTTTTTATACTGCATGAGGCTTTCTGGAATACTCTAGGTTTAATTTAAGCTGTTCTAGAATTCTCTAGAATATTGCTCTGAGTGTATTGTAAAATAGTTTTCAATATTTTGTCAAAAGCTCTTTAAATTTACTAGTTTAATCATTAGAATGCGATATCTGAGTCACTTTTTTTTGCATAGCTTTTTTTCCTGAATCTCATTTATATCCAAATTTATAATTATCAATAGAATACCTTAGGGTGAATAAACTTTTTTCCAAGGTGGTCAGGAAAGGGTCTTTATATTAGTAAGATTAAAAATTATTTTAACCTCAAAAACAATAGACAAAAAATATTTTTAGTAAAAAAATCAGGTAT
Source organism: Acanthosepion esculentum (assembly GCA_964036315.1). Taxonomy (NCBI): domain Eukaryota; kingdom Metazoa; phylum Mollusca; class Cephalopoda; order Sepiida; family Sepiidae; genus Acanthosepion; species Acanthosepion esculentum. Next base: position 102,803,042 of record OZ038482.1, on the reverse strand, counting down.
GTCACTTTTATCGAACAGCACTGTATACTCATTCAATGCATAAGTTTTTATTTATGCACATCAAGGTAGCTGTCAAGCATTTGAATACAAAAATTTACATTAACAAGGCTCAAAAGCCACTTCGGGTAGAGAGCTGCTGTTAAAATGGTAATGATTCATGAGGTGTGTGATATGAATGAATTTGGCAGTGGTAGAAAGTGAAATTATAAGGATAAGGAAGATAGATAACTCTTGATTGGGATTGTAGTGTTCAGGGAAACCTCTGTAGAAGGTTGTTCCACAATTGCTTTAGAAAGCATTTAAATCATTGGCAGTTGATATTATATGTAGAAGGAATGGGTGAATGACTGGAGGAGTGTGTATTCTATGTAAATACTGTGCAGATATAGCAGCAACTTATTACTAAGATGAAATAACTATGTATAAATTTATGTAGACTTTTTTTTTCCTAATTCTTAATTTCAGTGACTAGAAGGCTTGAGAGCCACTTAAGGTAAACGGTTACAGTTAATAAAATGGCAATGTTGTATGATATGAATGGAAGGAGAAATGCTGGTAAGAAATGAAGATCATAAGGATAAGGAGTAAAGATGAAGATTAACCTTTGATTTAAAGAGGTCAAGGTTGAAGTGTTGAGGGAAGCAATGTATGCAGAAGTCTCTTTCAAAATATGGAAATTAGGGGAAAAATGATGAATGAAACTTCTTTTCACATTGAGAACATGGGGGAAATGAGGATGTTTCAACACTGTGGAAGTGGCAATGTGAATCCTAGTTGTAAATGTCTGAACAGGCAGAACTATCAGGTCATCCCATAAGTTCTGTCTGAATTTTGAAACAAGTGACCAAATGATACATTTAATTACAGATTCAATCAACAATGTATTTTCCCTGATTATCTATGACTTCCTTCCATCTATTAACAAGCTTACTAATTCCATTACTGTAAAATTCTTTTGGCTTTGATTCAAAGAACTCACAAATGTCATTTTTAACCCCTTCCAGTGTTACAAAAGCTGTTTCTTCCAAATGATTCTGTAAGCTATGAAACAAATGGTAGTCTGAAGGAGCAAGGTCGGGAGAATAAGGTGGTTGAGGAATTTTCTCCCAACCAAGTTCTTCGATCTTTTGTGACGTGATTCTTGCTGTGTGTGGTCATGCATTATCCTGATGAAACATCACCCGTTTTCGATTCACTAGAGCAGGTTTTTTTTCCCTCAAAGCTTGGTTCAAATGCTCTAATTGCTGACAGTATATTTGAGCATTAATTGTTGCATTAGGTGGTAAGAATTCAAAGTGGATTATTCCTTGGCAATTCCACCAGATTGAAAGAAGAACCTTTTGCCCATGAAGTTCCCTTCTCGGCTGTGGCTGGGGTCCTTCTCCTTTACCAAGTCATTGTCTACGATGCTTAACATTTCGATAAAAGATCCATTTTTCGTCGCCAGTCACAAGTCTATCCAAAAAAGGTGAAACAAGTTGGCGAGAATGGAGAGAAGAGCAGATGTCAACTTGGGATTTGAGGTTGTTTTCAGACAATTCATGAGGCACCCATTTTCCAAGTTTAGGAACTTTTCCAAGTTGTTGAAGATGACGATGAACAGTTGTATGGTTTGAACTGAGAACCACTGCCAATTCCTCAACTGATAAAGCAAGATTTTCTTCAAGGACTGCTTGAAGAAGCTTTTCATCAAACTCAACTGGACATCCGGTTTGATCTTCATCTTCAAGGGTGAAATCTCCACCTCTGAATTTTGCAAACCATCTTCTGCAAGTTCTTTCATTCACACATTCCTCTCCATAAACTGAGTGAATGTTTCTAGCCGCTTTGGCTGCTGAGTTTCCTTTCTTGAACTCATAAAGCATTATGTGCCTCAAATGATTCTTGGGTACTTCCATATTAGCAGGGTTTTAATCAAACAAAATTTAATTTTATTGTTCTCTGAAATAAAATTTGATCAGTTTAAATGCATCTAAACATAAAAATAATGTTCAGCTCCATTAGACATTATAAAATACTCTTAAAATTTTGTTCGTTTTAACAAAAAGTTAAAATTTGGACAGAACTTATGGGATGACCTAATAGAAAATGGAGCTTATCTGAACTTATTCAATGTAGCATTGAAAGAGACTCCACTTTTGATAATGTGATGTCAGTGAGATCAAATTGGAGAGGAAATCATAATCAGAAAATGAATGTCTACCAGGCCAGATCATCGAAAGTCTTATTAAAGAAAATGTTATTCACAGCAGGTATTGAATCTGCATTAACTTTTTTTTATTATTCAGAAACCATCTTTTTAATGGTACAGCACACTTGATAAAAGCTATTTTCTCAATGATAAATATATATTATTTTACCATCAGTCAGTTATGTACCATACATGATATACACTTAGGTGATCATGTATCTTTCGATACATGACTGATGAGGGAGATTTTTTCCCACATTAGGTTGCCATTTCTTTCTGCAGTAGACCAGTTGCCATCCAAGGCTATAGAACCCGATCTGTCCTGCTATTTGTCCATAGCTGGGTGGAGAAGAAGAGGATTCATACCTTTCCCAAGGGTATTAGCACGTAAGTGAATGTAATGGATTCGACTGGAATTTGAACTCAGCTCTCCGATTCCTCAGTCCGAGCCACTATCCATTACTCCACTGTGCCTCCAAAAAATACAGTTGGAGAATCCAGGCATTGATCCCAGTACTTCTCACATGCTAAGCGAGCGCTCTACCATCTGAGCTAATTCCCCCCAATTTACCATAGATATTTTATAAGAATTGTCAATTAGTGTGGTCTTCTTCATTTTTTCCAAATAGCATTTCACAATGTTTTTCTTTCCTTTTCTCATTCTTTTTTCTCTAAAATGTAGGTGACCATGACTCTCTACAACTTCCTATCCTTTGTAGCTCTTAGAAGTATTCTTCCTACTGTTCTATCATACATTTACATTGGCTTGTTTGGCAGGTTATATGGAAACAAGCATAGAACTAGGATTGTAAGTTCTTTAGTGATGAGAAATGAATCCTTAAACACTGACTAAAGTCATCACACTTCCTCTTTGATAGGCCATATCTCTTCAGGATGTACACGGTCATGGCTCTTCATATCTTCCTATTTTATAAGCAAAAGTATATTTGCTTGACATTCCACTTAGAACAGAGTCTCTATTGAGTGATATGCATATAACCCCTTCCACGATTTCTGCTATCATCTCCAATCTGGATCCTCTCAAAGCATGTGGACCTGATGGTATCCCTGTAATAGTCCTTAAGAAATGTGCTCCCAAAGTGGTTCCTGTTCTCTCTAAATTCTACAATACATACTTCACTACCTCTTACTTTCCTACTTGTTGAAAACCCTCCTCTATTGTTCTTGTGTTCTACTCAGGTAAACCATCTGACCCTTTGGACTTTCGGTCTACTAACCTTCTACCTCTTTTTAGTTAACTACTAGAGACTCTATTAAACACTGAATTGATTAAACATCTCACATTGCAGGACCTTCTTTTAGACAAGCAATATGGCTTTTGCTTCTCTGGGTGAACTGCTGATGTATTAACAATTATTGCTGAAAGAGTCTATCAAGCTTTAGACAAGAATGGTGAAGCTCAGGCTGTTGCTTTGGACGTTTTGAAAGTATTTAACAGAGTTTGGCATACTGGTCTTCTCCACAAGTTGAAAGGTTATGGAATTTCAGGACAAATTTTTGAACTGATTCAGTCTTTCTTATCAAATCGTGAAATGAAAGTTGTCTTGAACAGCCACTCTTCTAAATATTTTTGTACTAATGCAGGTGTTCCCCAGATATCTATCTTTGGACCTATTTGTTCTTAATTTTCATCTTCCTGATGAAATCAGTTCTCAACTTGGTATCTATGCTGATGACACGACCATTTACTTCTGTCTTGATAGTCTGATCAGTTCAATAAGGTCAAATTGGTAGCTGATCTAAAAGATGACCTACAGTCTTTTGTTAATTGGGGCAAGGATTAGCATGTTAATTTTACCACCTCCAGTATCTGTCTATATTTCTGAGACGAGGTATTATGTACACTATTTACATTATTCAGACTATTGTCCCCATCTTTGTCGCCATATTTATTACAACATTTCGGCCGTTGTACGCTCCAGCCTTCTTCAGGTGGTTGGAATGTCGAACTGAACCCTTTATTTTGCTCACTGGGGTAGACTGTTCTAGTTCCACGTGCCATATTTAATGGATGTCAGTTATCAGTTATCTCCTGTTAATTCCCCTCTCCAAGTTCTCCACTGCCTTACCATTCAATATGGGAACAAGTAATAAGGAGTTCCAGAGAAAAGCGATAGTAACAACAAAAATTGCAGTATGAGCTCTGGTAAAAACATGAAAGATAACAGCAAAAAAATTGCAATATGGGCACTGGTAAAAAATAGAACTTGGAGAGTGGAATTAACAGGAGATAACTGATAGTTGACATCCATTAAACATGGCACGTGGAACTAGAACAGTCTACCCCAGTGAGTGAAATAAAAGGTTCAGCTCGACATTCCAACCACCTGAAGAAGGCTGGAGCATACAACGGCTGAAATGTTGTAATAAATATGGCAACAAAGACGAGGACAATAATAATGTAAATAGTTTACCACTTGCTTTATTTATTTATTTGCTCTATTAACCATCTGAAAGACCCCTTCCTGCCTCCCATCAGCTAATGCTGACCTCTATCAATTGATTAATATTCTAGACTGACATGACTTGGAAAGATTATATTGAATCCATTGCTAAGTCAGCTGCTAAGAAAGTTAGTTCTCTGTGCCATACCAGAATCTATCTTACATATAAGTTTACCATTCACCCATGCTTTAAATATTATTGTCACATATGGTCCAGTGCTCCCGTTATATATTTTAGAGATTCTTGATAAAATTCAAAGAAGAATCAGCAATATTACTGGTCCTTAACTGGCATCTCAGCTTCAGTCACATTCCCACTGCTGTAATGTAGCTTCCTTTTGCCTTTACTATAAATACTTTCATATTGATTGTTCAGATGAACTCTTCAATATGGTACCTAGATTTTATGAATTTATGCACAGTACTTGATTGGTGGCAAGGTCTAATCAATTCTCAATTAAATTGGCTAGATGTAACCATAAGTTATATACTAACAGTTTCTTTTATCTCACTTCTCACTTGTAGAACTCTCTTCCAGCTCCAGGGTTTCCCGCCAACTTTGATCATCAAAAATTTAAATGCAATGTCAATCATTATCTACTATCTTCTTGATTACTCTTCTATTGTTCTCATACATTAATAATGTTTTTCTTTATTTTTATTATTCTTTCACACTCACCAAACACTTGTCTCTTAGTGGCCTTACTACCTTGCTTGGGGTGAATTGATTAAAAGAAATGTTAATAAATAATCAAGTAAATATTTTTTTTGATATTTTATGAAACTCTAGGTTTATTACAAACATTTTCTTCCTCACAGAAACAAAGTATAATAGAACTGATTATTGAGTATAGATTAGATTGATTTATATTTCAAAAGGATTATTTAATTCTCTCATAGGTCAAATTGCTAAGAAAATGACAAATATTTATTACTGGTTGGATATGTTTTCAAAAGAAATCTATATGAATATGATTTTAACCTGGCTTTTGCCAAACATAAAAAAAATTGGAAAACTGGTAATGTTATTTCTCTGAAGCTAATAACTATTTACTTTGAATTCCACACTGTAATGAGATAAGTTTCTGTGTTGCAATTGAGAATGATTTCAGATATGGAAATATCTTGATTATTAAGGACATCAAGATAAGTCTAAAATTATTGGCTGAAGAACCAGAAAAATAGGGTCAATGAATTATATGGCTGACAGCATTGAATTATTCATCAATTTTAGTTCAGACAGGAAAATCCTGACTGTTGAAATCAAAGTAAGGCAAATCACCAAGTAATTCTTATTACAGTTAATAATGAACAAATGAGGAAAGTGTTTAAAATAAAAGAGGCGGTTTATAGGTCACTGCTCAAATTGTGCACCTGTTGTATTTTTTGTTTATTTCTTTTTTCTTCATTTCATTTAGTATGATTGTGATTTTACATATATAAATCATGGCCTGATGATTGCGTCTAGCATGAAACAGCCTGTCGCCTCTAAGTGTTGACTTCAATGTTCACTTTTATATTTACACATGCTCTATCTCTGATATTGAGCACTTTATCGCATAAATATAGCACACCTTAAGAGTATATTTCTTCACATACATATATATATATATATATATATATATATATATATGCACATGTATGTATGTATGTATGTATGTATGTATATATATATATATATATATATAGTAAACTGATATTGTTGACATGGGAAACACATGGACAGATCTAAAAACATATAAATCTTTTACTTTCAACCTATTCTGAAGGACTGGATGGGGATTTGCCTTGGATTAATTTCAGTAAAGGCTATATGAATTTCTTGCTTTCAAGCCATTTACCTTTAATTCAATACAAAGAAGCTAGGATAAATATATGAACAACTTTTGACATGAATTAAGAATTACAAAGAAAAGATGCAGGATAAATATTAATGGCTTTTTAAAAAGTCACTCATTTTCTTTCTTTAATCGTGAGAAATGGCAACTTATGGAATTCATTATTTAAGCATACACACACTCTTGTTTTTGGATCTGAGGAAGCCTAGAAAGGTAAAATATGTAATCAAAACTAGTTCAATAAAATGTTTTCCACTTGTCAAATTTTTAAAAAATTGTTGGGATTCTATATTTTATTTTAAACACACGCACACATACATGTATACGTACTAACTTACCAAAAGACAAGACATTTGACTAATTAGAATGTTTGAGTGTGCATGGGTACATGTGTGCTGTTTCTATTTAAGTTAGTTAAATTTTTGCTGATCCCTAGTGTTTAAGAAATAAAATAAGTTGCTTGTCTGCTGCAATTGTGTTAAAGAAATCTGTTCTTGAACTGGTTCCTGTTCTTTTCAAACTTTCCAATAAATGTCTTGTTTTCCAACTTTTTAGAAAGTCCTCCTCTGTAGTTCCTGCCCTTATGAACTCTGTGGATTCATATGACCCCTCAAATTATTGCCCTATTAGTCTCTTGCCACTTTTTAGCAAAGTACTAGAGACTCTAATCAGTGCTCATTTAAGCATCTTATTTCACACCACCTCCTTTTGTATAAGCAATATGACTTCTGTTTCTCCAGGTCTGTCACTGACATGTTAACAGCAATCACTGAATTTGTCTATCAAGCTTTAGATAAGAATGGAGAAGGATGTGACCCTAGATATCTCAGATGTGTTTGACAAGCATGCTAGCTCAAGGGTTACAGTTTCTCTGTATGAATATTTGTCCCAATCAAATCATTCCTAACAAATATTATAATGAAGGTTGTGTTGAATGGATGTGCTTTTAGTTCATTTTAATGCAGGGACCCAAAGAACTCTATCCTTGGACCTAGACTGTTTCTCCTTTTCATCAATGAGACTTCCCGATGTGATCAGTGCCCAACTAGGTATCTATGCAGATGACACAACTATTTACTCCTCTCTTCGGAGTAAGTCCAACAGATCTGACAAAGTAATTAACTGGGGCAAGCAATGGCTTGTAAATTTTAATGCCTCCAAAACTGCTTTCATTTAATCACCACAGAAAATCTTTTCTGTCTGCTATCAGCATGTCTAGTGACAAACTCCAAAGTGTTGCATCAAAACAATTTATTGAACATCTGACCCTGACAAACATTTTGACACAAAACTCTGGATTTGGTCAAGAAGAAATTTTTATTGATTTATGAAATATACTTGGTGCGATGGATAAATTGCCATCTAAATTACACAAAAATGAAAATATCACTGACATCTCATTTTAACAGATATATTTATGAAAATTACACAAAAAGATCTTCAAATACTAAAGAGTAAATATATTCTATAAAATCACCATTAGCTTCAACCACGGCCTCTGGACAACTTTGGAATCTCCTGCAACTATTCTGGATAGTCTCCTTGTTTAAGTTGGAGAATGCTGCCATAATCCTTGCCTTCAGTTCATATTTAATGTCACAAGGAGTTTTGTTGGTCTCTCGCTCAACTGTTCCCCACACATAATAATCAAGGGGTATGTAATCTGGGGAATTAAGTGGCCAGATGTAAGGAGTGATGTGGTTGCAAAAATTGTCTGACAGCCATGACTGGGTTCTCCTGCTTGTGTGGCATGGTGCAGACTCCTTTTTCCAGACATAGGATCTTCCAGCAGCCACTCTCTTGACTACTTCCTCAAGGCATTTGATGTAGGCCTCCGTGTTGATTCTCAGGCCCTCACCAACAAATTCAGGATTTTTTTTTATCAGAATTTTCCAAGTTTCTGTACCTTTGTAATCACCATTAGACTCATCCAACTCTTTCCAAATCCGCTGCACTGTCCTCAGATTGATACCCAAACACTTTCAAATGATTGCATTGGAGCTTCCAGCACAAATGCCATTTCCAATTTTCTGGTGGAGTGCTCATTTTCTCACAGATGGTGCCCAACTTACTCTAATCATTTTCTACTATATTCAACAAAATAAAAAAAAAAACAAACAATGCACAAAATTAAAAATATGAAATGGCAACAATTTACCTAATGCACCATATATATATATATATATATATATATATATATATATATATATATATATATATGAGAGAGGGAGTAGTAGAAAGTGACATAGATATATATACATTATGGATTTAGAATTTAAATAATGCCAGTAACATTCTTTTAATCAAACACACAATTTCTGTACCTTTGACAATAAAGCTTTACCTGGTTGAAATTGGTCTGGCATTTCAGTTTAGAATCAGAAACAAATACCTTTACATTAAATCTTATAAACTTGTGTATTTTGCTTTCTTTGAAGTTACTTTCAAAGCTGCTCAATACAAATAAGTAACAGAAAGAATTTTTGGAACCATAATACTACAGTTGCACAATGGTACTAATGAAAACTGTACTCACAATTGGACAATGGTACCAATCAAAAGTTGTCTGTTATCTATGCACTCAAAATAATCATATAGTCTTGTCGGGAATTAATAAAGAGGAGTCAGTAGCCAAACTATGGTTACATAACTGAGTTGGCCATTTATTTCACAGTACAAACCAAACAGCTCATGTTTTTATCAAAACATGGTAGAAAAATTTGAATATTACTACAAGTTTCTTATAAATACTTCTTATCTAAATACATATTTGTATTCTTACATATATCTGTAGGTATATATTAGACTGTTTGGTAATTTCACATAAAATACTTATTGTAGATATGAATATAAAATATGACTGGATTCTATCAATGTTGACTTTTGAGTTGATAGCTTTCTTTGTTGTTATTTATGGGAAAGTGATTTGCTGAATTTTGCATTCTCCAACTCTGACAAATAGAAGAGGGGGTGACATCTATTTATTTATTTTTTTTGTGGGAAGAAATTTTCTAACCCCACTGAGCTTATTAAGATCACCCAGTTTATTAACATTGTATTTTGCAACCCTTCAATGATTTGCTTATTAAGACCCAATTTATTACATACTGAAAAAAATTCCAACCTCCTCCCTAATTATTAAGGCCCCTCCTAAACATACTCTCTATCAACTGTGGTATACCAGAGATAAATGTGATGAACATGTATCAGTATAGATGCAAAAGAGGCCCCAAATCATATGCGAATATCTCTGTCAAAACCAGCTACATCTGAGTTGTCCCCATTAGCAGCAGAACAGCTTGGTGTGTTCAGATATGGGACTCTCTGCAACTCAGGTTTCTGTCAACTGTCTCCTGTCAATAAAAGTGATGAGAAAACCAGCAATCAGTCGTGGGCAGTTGGTGAGGAGGTATTTTGTGAAGTCAGTCCCTTGGACATTTTGTTCCTTAAGTTACATGCTATTTGCTGTGCTGTGATTTCTGAGACAGTGTTGTTTTCATTTCCTCTCATCTCTTTCCCTTTTCTGCTTGTTATCCCATAGTTCTTGGGAGAGCAAACAGGTATTTCCTCCAACCTCAACACACCCTTGTTGTATTATACAACATAAAACCTGTTCAGATTTCACAAAAGTTAAATTTATTTGTGAAGAATATAGTCATTGTTATTTGCAATAACAAAAGTGAAACTTATTCATTTATTTCATGTTGAAAGAATCTGAGATTCAGAAACAGCTTATGTCAGTATCTAAACCAAAGTTTCATCCCCCTAAGGACCTGGTGAGTAGTCAGTGGAATATGATTAGTTTTAACTATTAGGAGTAAGACAATCGTAGATTTTTATTCTTGAAAATCAATGGAGAGTGAAGATTTTCATAAAATATTTACTAATTAGATTGACAAAAATTCTGTCATTCTGAAAAATGATTGTGTGCGCTCACACTAGGAAGATGAAACATCAGGTTGAGAAATTTTAACAAGTGGCTAAACATTTTAATATTTTCTTTTAATTCCATTTCACTAGAATACTTTAAAAGTAGAGATCCATTCAACACTTATCAGAATGCTTTTTATCCAGAGTCCCAAATTCTTTCAAGAAAGAATTAAAAAAATAATTTCATATTAGGATTTTGCTATTGCTAATAATAATGCTTATGAAATTGCCAAACATATTAGCACATAGCTGAGTGGTTAGAATGTTAATGTTTGACTTTCATCATGGTCACTTTGTCAATGAGGTGACTTCTTGGTAATATTGTCCTGGAGAAAAAAATCTGAGCTTGCAATGTCATTGTGAAGTGTCTTAAAACCACACCACTGGTTGGCAAAAACTTTGAGAGTAAAATTAGGGTAGATAAAACTGTTCAGAAACTATTGATGTCTATGCTGTCAGAAAGTTACTCATCTTGTTCAACTATGTGTTCTCTCCAAGAAACTGTAACGGCATAGTCACTAACTCTGTGAGTGTTGAAGAAATACAGTGTGTCTAAGCAGGCATCTGCAACAGGGAAAATGAGCAGTCAAACCAAAGAACTAAAGTCATGAGCCATTGCAGTCATACAAAAAAAATCCTCTTAAGCTCATATGAGGTTGGTTAAAAAAAGTATGTACATTTCAGTTAATCCCCCTACCACTGATACATTTATCTTATCCTTGCTTTTCTCCTCCTCCCTCTTCTGCTTTCCTTCTTCAAATCCTCCTCCCTTTCTATCACACCCAATGCCATGTGTTTATTTTAAAAAATAATATAGCATTCATTGTTTTTTTTCTTTTTTTAAGATAAAGCATTGGGAGGTCAATTGATAAAAATCACCTGAGGATACTGTAAGGTTGAAACCAAGGTAGTGAAATCAACAGATCTCCTCATTTTTAAAGTGTGTATATATATATATATATATATATATATATATAATGGCTGAGCTGCTAAAGCTAGATCAGCAGTGAGATTAGCTGTAAGATTCTTATCATCTATATTTTGGGAGGTGCAAGAATCTAATCTTACAAATATATATATTTGTGTATTTAGGCAGCAAATTCTCTTTTAGGCATGTCTGATTGAATAAATTACAAACATTATGTATGCCTATTTTTATCATAATCCTTTCATATTCACAAATATGTTTCTATATATTACAATCAAATGAGGCAAGAAATGCACTAAAACAATGAAAATCACTTTTATTTCCCAAGTACTTTCCATCTCTTTCTGAGATCATCACCAGGGGTGTAACTGGTAAAGCAAAAACTATGTGTAGCTATCCATTACTAAAATTTTTCTTTTTTGTTTAAATGCAACGGCTGACAGTTATGCTTTAGTGTTCATTGGAATGTGAAAAGTTATCCATTATGGAATTTTTTCTTTTATATTGGAATTTCATGTTTGAGCATGGATTAAAACATGAAAACTGTTCTTTTTATAGGCATTTTAGAACATTATTACTGTATTTGTAGCTGATTCTATTCAGAGTTGGCTTCAATTTTTTAATGTAGATTGCCTCGAGGATCTGTAGTTTTAATTTGTTATTTTCTTGGTGTAGGATAGTTGTGTTATCAATCAGTATTTTTTTATACTGTGAATATGTACAGAAATGTTGGTGTAAATGTCTCACAATGGATGAATGATCAGACATGTGTAGAGTAAGATGTATATCCAACATATATATTTGTTTATCTGTTGAAGATACATTCTCCCAAGGGACATTTGAATTGATATATAATGTTGGTTTTATGTAATGCATAAATTGGTGGGGAGGAGTTGTTGCAAATAATTAAATTGGTTGCATTGTATTTTGTATAATATATGATTAATTTTATTTTTTTATTGGTATCCATGGGAGATATATTGGTATGAATGAGTTTTTTTTATGATTTTCTCATCCTGTTTGTAGTTAGCATGCATCTGGTTACAATATAAGAGTTTGATATATTTAGGGTCCTTTGAGGAAGTACCATGTTCTATTTTACGTGTGTTGAGGTTTTTGATAAATCGTCTTATTTGTTCATCTACAATATGGTTAGGGAAGTCATTATTAATGAGAGTCTGCTTAATATTTTTTAGTTCGTTGTAGAAAATATTTTTTGTGGAAGAATTAATTTGTGCTCGGTTGATTAAATTCTGTATAAGTGCTATTTTGTAGTAATTAGGACATTCACTCTTCTAGTTGAGAGTGCAAAAGTTTTTGCTGGTTGTTTTTTTATATGTGGAGGTAGTAAATGTGTTATTATTTGTGTCTATTAAAATGTCAAGGAAAGGGATTTTGTTATCTTTGTTAAGTTCATATGTAAACATGAGGACAGATTTTTAAAATATTTTTTTGGAGTTCAAGAATATCGTCTCTGTTTTTAACTAAAATAAGAATATCTAGATATTTTATATAGATAGAGGGTTTCTTGGCGGTGCTAAATGTATTATTTTCTAGATTGGCCATGGAGAAGTTGCTGAAGGTTGGACCCAGAACTGAACTCATAGAAACAACATCTCATTATACATATATGTTATTTCTGTGATCATTGGATGGAACTTCGGTGGTACAGGTTAAAAGTAATTTTATTATTATTTTAGGTTTAATTTTTAATGGGGGAGAGATGAATTGTTATATATTTTTTAATAATAATGTCAATGGTTTCTCTAACTGGAATGTTAGTGAGCAGATTTTCAATGTCAAGTGATGCTATGGTTTCATTAATAGCTTTTTTGGTTTTTAATATTTGTATAAGTTCAAGGGTTGACTTAATTCTGTATTTGTTAGGTATGTATGGTGTTATTAATTGGTTAAGCATTTTAGTTAGTTGGTAGTCAGGAGTGGGAATTTGGGATATAATAGGGCAGTGTGAAAAGTTAGGTTTGTGCATTTTGATAGAACCGTAAATATGTCCTGGTTTATAGTCTCTGATTATTTTGGTAAGTTTTAGATTTTCTTGTTCTGCATTGGTAGCTGTGATTAATTTATTAATTATCATTTTACCTGAGTAGTAGGATTATAAGTAAGTTTTATAAATTTGGTGTGATCGTCAAGTAACTGTTCCATTTTTGAGTTGTAGTCAGACTTATTTAAAACAAGAAATATGTTTGCTTTATCAGCTTTTTTAATTACTATTTCAGGGTGGTTGTGTAATACTTTTACAGCAATTCTTAGTGATTTATTTAGGAGTTTAGATGAATTTTTCCTTTCATCATGTCTTTTATAGATTCAGCCTTAAGTAGATCACAGATTTCTGGTTCTGTGGTAATTAGCTGCTGTTCTTGGAGTTTAATTATATTTTGATACAGTGTCTCAATCTC